>OV884009.1:121342638-121693249 GCA_930367205.1 Acanthosoma haemorrhoidale
ACATTTTATTGACCATGAAAATTGTACATTTTTCCTGAGTAAATTGTGTAAAGGATCTAAAATTATTGCTCAGTTTGGAATATATTCGTGATAGAAATTTATCTTTCCGAGGAATTGTCGTACGTTTTTTTGAGTCTTAGGTATTGGAAAATTTTTTACTGATATTAAATTATCTTTTATTGGTCTGATCGTATTATTTTCTATTGTGTGGCCCAGGTACTGTGCAGACTCTGCTGCAAATTTGCATTTTGTAAATTTTAGCCTGAATCCTTCTTTTTTTATTGCGTCTAATAGTAATTCTATATGTTTCACATGTTTCTCAAATGATTTCGAAAATATTAGTAAATCATCTATAAAATTTACTACAAATTGAGTTAATTTATTTTTTCTTAATATATTGCTCAAGATTCTTTGAAAGATTGCTGGGGATGTTTTCCGCCCAAAAGGTAAACATGTCCACTGATAATGACCTTCTTGTGTAACAAAACCTGTTTTGTGTCTGTCTTCAATACGCAAAGGGATAGACCAGAATGCAGAGTTTATGTCTAATGTAGTAAAAAATTTACAGTTTCTTGTTTTTATCATTAAGTCGTCTATCAATGGAAATGGTTGTGCTTGAGGTATTACTATTTTATTTATGTCCCTGAATTCTATGCATAATCTGCTTCTTTTATTTTCACCTTTTTTAAACGCTAGTGTTACTAATATATATAATGGTACTTAGGGACGGCAGAAAAACAAGGTTGTGTTGCTCTGTAAAACAAAGTTTATTTTCTGTTAATTAATAATTAGTTTACGGGTTTACAAATAAAATCTAAATTCATACCTGTAAAACAAAGAAACGACATTCAATGTTTATTCTCCTGTCGATTCTGTTTGTTTTATAATAACAAATAATTAAAGTCAAATCTTACGTTTAGCTTTTCACTGCTTGCCTAACACTCACGTAACCTCCCTGCTGATAACGCTAGTATCATTCTCTTCAACGCCTGCATTATCTACGTTGGCGCGGCGCGCTAATTCAAATTAAAGAAATACATTTTCTTTACACATATATATATATATATATATGTATGTATAAGTTAATGTTTATTGAATTACAAGCTAAAAAAGGTTGGTAATAAGAACACGTAAGATAGAGAGGCCATCTGCCAGCTGCAACACCTGCAAGATCAACACTTCGTCAGCTATCCTTATCAAGTCTCAGCTCCTATATATCATTCCTCTTATCCTCTCACGTCCACTTCCTTCTGTACTGTTACTAGGCCCGTCACTCTGACATTTATTATCAATTATAGTTGTATGTTTGTAAAGTTCAAATAAATCTTTTTAAAAACTCCTTCTGGACTTATCAAGATTTAACTGGCGCCCGAACAGGGACCTTGGCAGCGACTTTGAGACTTTGGAAGAATCTCCCCATTCCGCGATCACCGCCGTTTGGCTAGGCAAGACCCAAGACATCAGCTGGTGTATTTTAATACACATCACCGAGGCTCTGACCACTCATTTGTTACTATCTACGAGACGCCAGAGGAGAAGAAGAAGAGGACTTCACACAACAGAAGACATCAATTGGTAATTATAACTTTGTACACATTTTACATGCCATTAACAGACAGACTAAACCTTATCCGAAACATCCCCGAATTAGACGAAAATATGGCTACTAACAACCACATTATCTCAACCACAGACTTAAAACTAATACCTGAATTTGACGGAAACCCAAGCCACTTGATTAAATTCATAAATAAAATAAATTTCGTGGCCAATAACATATGCACAATAGACAACCCACACTGTGAATACAATACAAAACAATTACTTGGACACGCCACTAACAAACTTGTAGGACCGGCAGAACATTGCGGATTACGAAATTATAACACGTTACAAGAATTAATTCAAGAATTAAAAAATCAATTCCGCGATGACAAGTCGACACTACAGTCAATGGACGAAATTTTACAAATTAGACCATACAAGAATGAACACCCCGTAAACTATGTAGACAGAGTATTACTCCTTCGAGACGAACTAGAAGGACGAGTATTTACGGACGATAGATTAAATGACGAACAAAAATTAACCGAACTAAAAATATACGACAGACAAATAACACATCACTGTATGAAACAATTTGACAAAGATTTAGAATTTTTCCTAAACCACACGGACTACACAAACTTAAGGGACTTAAAAAGGGCACTTAAGACAGTCGCTGTGAGAATAATAGAACGTTCTTACGGAGAACGCTCTCACAGCAGACCACAACAACAAAACTCGAAATCACAACAATATGCCCCAAGACAAACACAAACACCACCTAGCACCGGTTATAAAGGCAAAAATTTTGACCCTTATTACTATGAGCGAAAACGCGAACAATCAAATCAGTACCAACAACCACAAACCTTTCCCAATAACGAACGCCATTACAACAAACCCCAATATAATTCAGACAAACCCAACAATTTTAATTATTCTCGTGATCCTAATGCACGATACAATCAGCCGTGGCAACCACGAGAACAAAACCAATACTTCAATAAACAACAACTAGCTTTACCAGCAATACCACAACAACAACAAACAGTTTCAATGCGGACAGTCAGTAACCGCGTACACCATACCGAACTAGAAGACAAAGACTTATACATACAAGAATTACAGGACCAATTACAATCACTCGAAACAAAATATGACCATTTTTTAGAACCAGGACCAAGCGATCACAAACCACCCGACCAGAATACCAATTAAACCATACGGACACTTTACCGAAACTAAAAGATTTTACTGGCAAGACTTGGCTGATTGACACGGGATCATCAAAAAATTATATTCACCCATGTTCTTTACCCGAAGGAACTAAAATCATTTCGGAAGACTTCGTGATGAAAACCCCTACAGGGAGAGCCGAGGGAACTCAGAGTGCTCTAATAGATCTTTATCCCCTGATTGGAATTTCTGCGAAGGCAAAATTTTTAGTATACCCGTTTAGTGATAAATTCAACATTTTATTAGGATACGAGACAATGCGAAATTTAAACATAAAAATTAACTGTCAAAATAATGAAATAATAATAAATAAAATAAAATTTAAATTAGAAAACGAAACTTTAGTAGACAATAACAATAGTAATAATAATAGTAATAATAATAATAATAATAGTAATAATAAATTAAAAAATAAAAGGGACCAAACATACCCGGAAATAAACAAAAATAAAAGGGACCAAACATACCCGGAAATAAACAAAAATAAAAGGGACCAAACATACCCGGAAATAAACAAAAATAAAAGGGACCAAACATACCCGGAAATAAACGAAAACAAAAGGGACCAAACATACCCGGAAAATAATAAAAATAATAAAATTAATAATAACAATAAACTTAATAATAATAATAAATCAAAAGAAAAGAACGAACTATACTATATTGATGACAAACAAACAATTAAAAAATTAATTCGAACAGACCATATTGACGATAACACAACTGACCAATTAGTAAATCTAATAAGCAATTATGGAGAAATACTAAAAACAGACAATGAACAATTAAGAGCGACTAACTTACTAAAACACAAAATCGTGACAAAAAACGAAAATCCATGCTACACACGTAATTACCGATACCCTGTACAATTTAAAGAACAAATAAATAACGAAGTGACAAACTTACTGAAAAACAACATAATACGTAAAAGTAACTCCCCCTACAATTCCCCAGTATGGATAGTCCCCAAGAAAATGGACGCATCCGGACAAAAGAAAGTCAGGATGGTTATAGACTATCGAAAACTTAACGACATGACAATCAATGACAAATACCCACTACCTAACATTGAAGACTTACTAAACAAGTTACAAAACGCGAAAATATTTTCGACCACTGATTTGGCATCCGGATTCCACCAAATTGAAATGGATCCTGATTCCATTGCCAAGACAGCGTTTAGTACAGAAGACGAACATTACGAATACTTACGAATGCTCTACGGACTTTGTAACGCCCCACCGACATTTCAAAGAGCTATGAACATGATGATAGCAAATATCCCAAACGCCATGATTTACATAGACGACATAATCATATACTCCAACACAATACAGGAACATTTAGAACACCTTGAAAACATATTTAGAAAACTAAAAGAACACGCACTTTCCATTCAACTAGACAAGACAGAATTCTTCAAAAATGAAATCCCCTTCTTAGGATACATAGTTACCCCCGACGGACTAAAAACTAACCCAAAAAAAGTAGAAGCAATTACAAAATTACCATATCCAAATAGTGAAAAAACAACCAGACAATTCCTTGGAATGACCGGATATTATCGAAAATTTATAAAAAATTACGCGAAGATAACCAAACCCATATCAAAATCCCTACAGACTAAAACATACGAGACAAAAGAAATCAAAGAGGCCTGTGACACATTAAAAACTCTCATGACTAACTCCCCGATACTAGCCTACCCTGACTGGAATCGAACTTTTTACTTAACGACAGACGCAAGCGACAAGGCCATCGGCTCGGTACTTTCTCAGAAAGATAAAGACGGGACAGAACACCCTGTAGCGTTCGCCTCACGAGTGCTACAGCCTCCCGAGATAAATTACTCAACGATAGAGAAAGAACTATTAGCAATTGTTTGGTCGACACACCATTTCAAACCATACTTGTACGGTACGAAATTCCAACTACTGACTGACCATAAACCACTAAAGTGGATATATACAATGAAGAACGGTAACACACGCATTATGAAATGGGTGTGGAAACTTCAGGAATTCGAATTTGACGTTACTCACATTGACGGAAAAACGAATAAAGTAGCTGACTTACTTTCGCGACAAAATGAAAATTTACCTTTAAATCACATAACAGGAGAAGACAATATAGACAACATAATTGACCAACCAATAGACAATACTCAAGCACTAGACGAAATACTTAATGAACTCAATGACTTAGACCAAATAGAATTAGACAGACTTAGTACTTGTAGAGCGACTATACATTCACAACAATCATCCAATGAACAAGTTTGGATTGTAGACAATGACAAAAACATAAATATTGAAAAATACCAAATAATCGTAAAAAAGGGTCCAAAAGAAATAAAATTCACTAAACCATTTAATAAACATAGACATGAAATTATACTTGATGACGTAAATGACTTACAAACACTAATAGAACAAGTAATTAGACCGAAAATCACATACGGAATATACTGCGAACCAAATATCCCATTACTTCAACCATGGTACGATGAAATGTTCAAAGAATTTTCAAAACTGATACAAGACTCATACCAGACTGTAAAATTAAAAAGATACAAAAATTTTGTAACCGACATCACGGACAAAGACGAACAAATAGAAACAATAAACAACTATCACATAGGAAAGACATCCCACAGAGGAACTATTGAGACTTATGACAAACTGAGAAAACTGTACTACTTCCCACTGATGAAAGAAACAATAAACGACTTCATTAACAAATGTACGACATGCAAAAAGACTAAATACGAACGAAATCCCATAAAAGCAAAATACATGGTAACACCAACACCAAACAAACCATTTGAAGACTTGATGATAGATACACTACATTTCGACAAAAAATACATCGTGACAATAATCGACACATTTTCCAAAAAACTATTTACACACATAATATCTGCTGTGACAGGAATCAACATCTGTGACACTATTAAACTTTACTTGACATACTATCCCACACCAGTATCAATAAAAATGGATAATGGTAAAGAATACAAAAACAACCTAGTATTAAATTTTTTGCAAACAAATGAAATCGAACCAATCTATACGACCCCAGGAAATCCCAACTCACTAGGACTACTTAATAGAGCACACAGTACACTAATAGAACTATTACGAACACTCAATTACAAAGACTTAACGAACAAATCATTAACTAACAGACTAATGCTGGCAACAATAGCATATAACAATACTTTAAACTCTAAACTAAATATGACACCAGACGAAATCACATTCGGAATAACAAAAAGACCTGACCAACAAATAGAAATAAAAGAACAATACGTACAAAAATATCATGACGAAAAAAACATAATACACGAAATAACTAGAAACAAAATTATAAACGAAAAAGAAAATAGGACAGAAACACTAAATAAAAATCGCGAAAATCCACCCGAAATAAATGATGACCAAATATTCATAAGAACAACCCATCACCGCAAATACAATGATCCCTACAGACCCGTACTATTGTACAAAGACAGAAACGAAACAAACAAAGCACACGTTAATAGAATCAAAAGACCACGTAAACAACACTTGAGACCGAGACCAAACATTACTGTTTCAGAAGGAGAAGATGGATCCTACTCGGACAGTACTAATCCAGACACTTCTATGGACATTGACATATACTATGACAGTGACTGATATAAGTGATAACCCCGGAGTCCTACATTACACTATAAAGAACGCAAAGGTAATAGAAAATTACTACAGGACATACCATTTTTATGACATTAGCTTACTTGACAAGGAACTAAACAATATACAGAACAATGTACCATCTTATAGGGACCTACCGACATACCCTATAATCAAAAACCTTATCATACAAACACAAAACAAATTAAACCTATTAAAATCACACAACAAACGAACTAAGAGAGGACTAATAAACGGACTTGGAACAGCTCTCAGCTGGCTTACTGGCACCATGACAGCTGATGACAAATCACATTATGACGAAGTAATAAATGAGTTAGGACGGAACAACTATAATATAGAACACAACATAGAACAAGACATAAAACTTAATAAACACGTAATTAAAAACTTTCAAAAGGACATTCAATTAATTAATAACAATTTTAAAACAGAACAAGACAACATAATGAAGATAAACAAGGAAATGACATTCTTTGACATGTACATAATTCTGACACACCTACACAACAAAATAGATGAACTTACATTAACACTGGAACTATGCAAAATTGGCATCACACACTCATCATTAATGTCCCAAATACTACATGACATAAACCAAAATGTAAATCTAGCTTCTAGGAACCCTGAAATCCTGTGGATAATGAGTAAAATTCACTGCACTACTCATAATAAAACACTCCATATCTTTGTAGACCTTCCTAAGGCAAATTTAAATATAAAGACTTATTTACTCATACCTTCGCCTGTAAAAATTAACAAACAATACGTGACTTTAGATATAGACGAAACTATTATAATAAAAAAAATTTAAAATGTTATATACAACAAATTGTACATTTTTAAACAATGAATATTACTGTAAAAACCTTTTTATTTTAAATAATACTTGTATAAATAATATTATTTCATCTGGAACGATGAATGCATGCAAATATAAATTAGCCAATACTAACATTAGATATATAGATAATATGAACAGTTTTATAACCACTAACCTCTCCAAATTAGACAATTGCCTTACTAATGATACTGTATACCTACCACCCGTTAGCTTACTCACCCTAGACCAAAATGATTGTTATAGAGAACTCCCCAAAATTTCAAGACATATAATAGACTCCACCATAAACAAATTGTACAATAAAATAGATATAGATGTAATCGCAAATATAAGCGAAATAGAAAACCTAAATATAACAGACATAGTTTTAGAACCACTTATATTTAATCAATCCAATACTTATTATTATTTTTATTTAATTATAGGGGCCGCTATTATAATTGTAATCCTCTACTACCTTAAAAAATGTAAAACTACCAATTCCTTACGAAACCCTACACCAACAGTAATATATCAGCCAGATCATCCAAACGTTCTCAGAATTCTTCAACAAGATAACAGCCCTCATGCACCTGCCGCTATCAATCTCATTTCTTAGTATTCTTAGAGGACTAAGAATCTTAAACAACGGAGGAGATAGAGAGGCCATCTGCCAGCTGCAACACCTGCAAGATCAACACTTCGTCAGCTAGCCTTATCAAGTCTCAGCTCCTATATATCATTCCTCTTATCCTCTCACGTCCACTTCCTTCTGTACTGTTACTAGGCCCGTCAATCTGACATTTATTATCAATTATAGTTGTATGTTTGTAAAGTTCAAATAAATCTTTTTAAAAACTCCTTCTGGACTTATCAAGATTTAACTGTAGAACGTTATAACAAGACTGCTTTATTTAGACCAAGATACCTCTATCTATAGGTATTACCTGTTAACATATACAGATAATATATGTTTGGGGATTAAGGCTGGGCACTAGCGGCGCCTGGACTTAACTCCCCCCCACCAGTTTACGAACACCCATTCGCAAACTTTGAAGTCCAACACTCGGACGTCTTAGTCCATTCAAATAATGCTCCGCTAATGTTACAAAGGAGCAAAGGCCAGCCCCGCCCGTACACAGCCTGTAATCCCTCACATTAAGCTCTAATCCTATAAAACGTAAAAACCAACTGTCACTTGTAAACAAAAAACATAAAAGAAAACTTTGACTTTAAAAAAAAAAACAATACTTCTGTGGGAAAATTCACATAACTATAACTATTTACAATGTTCCTCGCGTGTATGCTGCGAGGACACTCCAGCTCATTCCTGATCTACAACCTCCCACCCCTGGTGGAAGCTTTAACTGTTCTATGTGGACATTTCGCCGCTTCTTGGGGGGTCGTATACTCTCAATTGTCACGACGTTGTGTTCCCTAATCACGACCACTTTAAATGGGCCCTCATATCGCACCAGCTCTTTGCTCCTATTTGACCCTAGTTTTTATAGACGATAGTCCCGATTTTAAGTTCCCCCATTCGATCCTGGACTTTGAGGTTTTCCCGTTCCACTCGTCTCGCTTTGTCCCTCGTTATCCTTTCTCGGACTTTGTCGCATATTTTCCTCAAACCGACAGTATTACTCGCCATTTTCTCCGCCATTCCCTTGTCTGCTACCGTCTCTGCCCCATTTCTCCGTCTTTCGCACAGCCCAAAGAGGATCTCGAACGGGGAGAACCCCGTCGCGGTGTGGATCGAATGATTGTAAGCGGCCACCGCCTTCGGCATCGCCTCATTCGCCGGCAGACCCTTTTCCGCGTGATATACCCGCAGGTGGTCGCTAAGGGTGCTGTGCAATCTTTCTATCCCTCCTCTACTCTTAGGGTGCCCTGGGGTATTAAGATGCTAAGAGACATCGAGAGTCTTCATTTCTTTTCGGATGTTGGCATTGTCGAATTCTCTGCCCCCATCCGACGAGATCCGGTCTGGTACTCCGTAAAACTGGAACCAGGTATTTAATGCCAGCATTACCGCGTCTGATGACCGATCTTGCACCGGGTGCGCCATGGCCACTTTGCTAAAGCTGTCGATTGTGGTAACCCACTTATACCCCCTCCAAGTGAAGGTATCCACTTGTAAGTCACTCAACGGTGTCTCGGCGGTGGGCGATTCTTCTTGTCGCCCCCGTGGCGGATGTCTGTCATACTTCGTAGTGAGACAAACTGCACATGCCCCTATCATTTCTTGTATGCTCTTTTTCATTCCCCACCAAAAGTACCTCCGCCGCAACGCTTGCAACGTTTCCTGAACTCCACGGTGGTTCGTTTTTCCTTGGTGATAGGCCAGCGTCACTTCCGGTTGGTTGGCCAGCGGAGAAACTGTTGGTTTTCCCCGGATGGTTCCCCTTCTTCCAATGCATTTACAGTAATGGCTCTGGACAGCCAGTCTGCCACTACGTTCTCTTTCCCGGGTTTATATATGATCTCCATATTGTACTGGGACAAAACCTCTTTCCACCTTGTGACCCGCGCCGAGGACTCCTTTAACTTTCCTACCCATTGTAGGGGTCTGTGGTCGGTGTGAACACGGAATTTTCTGCTGAAGACATATGGGCGGAAATGGTCTATAGCCCAGACGATACCTAGGAGCTCTCTCTCTAGAGCACTATACCGCGCTTCCGTTTCTGTGAGCCGTCGACTAGCGTACGCCACCGGGCGCTCCCCACCGTCTCTCTCCTGCGACAACACTGCCCCCAGTGCGTATTCGCTGGCATCAGTGGTGATTGTGAAGGGATGTTGGAAATCGGGAAATGCTAATATTGGTTCCTCTTGTAAGCTAGACATACATTTCCGGATGTTCTGCTCCATGATTGGGGTAATTACCACCCTCGCTCCCTTTCGCAGTAAATTATTAATAGGCACCAGGTATGCCGCCATGTCCGGCACAAATCTTCTGTAATAATTAAGCGTCCCCAGAAGTCGACGGATCCCCTTTACATCTGTGGGCACCACCATCCTTCTAATCGCCTCGACCTTCGTAGAGTCTGGCTTAACCCCCTCCTGTGAGATGGTGTGGCCCAAAAAATTGATTTTTTTCTTCCCCAACAGAGACTTCTCCATGGACAATTTTAATCCGAATTCGCGGACTCTTTGAAATACACTTCTTAGGTGCTCTGCCTCCGTTCTGCTGAAAACTAACAGATCGTCCATGTAGACCTGGCATACCGCTTCGTCTATTCCACTCAAAAATTCATCCATTAGGCGTTGAAAGGTAATCGGGGCGTTTTTCAGTCCAAATGGCATCCTGCTAAATTGATAATGCCCCCTCTCAAATCTAAAGGCCGTTTTGTCTTGGTCGTTCGCACTCATCTTGATCTGGTGATAGCCTGCCTTTAGATCTAGGGTACTAAATATTGTCGCCCCGTTCAATCTGTCTAATATGTCCTCAAATCGGGGAATAGGATACTTCTCGTCCGTCGTGTTCTCGTTTAACTTCCGATAATCGATAACTACCCTGTATTTCTCCGTCTCGTCCCCAGGTCTATTTTTCTTCCTCACTGCCCATAGAGGACTGTTATATGGCGAAGTGCTATCAATTATAATCCCTTGCCGTTTGAGACTCTCTAGCTCCTCTCTAATATGCCTACGTAGCGCCTGCGGATATCGTCTCTCTTTCACGTATGTCACGCGTTCTTTCTTTAACTGGATCTCGTGGACCGTCTTCCCAGTCGCTCCTAGCGTGTCTCCCTCTACGTAAAAAATATCCTCAAACTCCCTCTGTAGGGCTTCCCTCCAGCCCTCTATTTTATTAACCGCCCCTATCCGCGCTCTTCCGTCCCATATAGCCCCTTGACATTTATATTCCACTTTCCCCAACTTAATGTTCCATTTTTCCCCGATATTCTCCACACGCGCGCCTACCTTCCCCAACATGTCGCACCCAACTATCACCTGGTACTCCCGCGGCATGTTTCCTACGATATGTATCTTTAGATCTCCCCCTTTCTTCGCCCACCTATTTAGCCCTATGACTAACTCTCCCACTACCTCGCAAGGGCCTTCCAGGGTGATTAAACTACAATCACATACCTGAATCCCGAGTGCCCTCTCTCCGCCATACAGCCTCTCCAGCGCTCCGCGGGACATGATGGTGTTGGTGCTTCCCGTGTCCACCAGACACATCTCTCCTCCTTTGACCCTAATTATTGGCAACGCACACATCCTCTCCCGAATTCCATTACATCTCAGGATGCGGTCACCTCTCTGCCGACACGCTCCTCAGGCTTCATCACGTTGCTCCCATCTACGTGACTCGACCTTCTGCCCTGTCTGTCTCCTGTTTCTGCTGCGCCTCGCTTCTTCTCCTTCAGTTCCCGAAGTCCCTGATGACTCATCTTCTGATGATCCACTCTCCCCATGTGTCATGCTCCGTCTCTCTCTTACTTCTTGAGTGTTTACCTCCATCGGTTCTGGTCGTTGGTATTCTCTCCTCCGGAAGATATACGGGCAATGCCTCGCGATGTGTCCTTCCTCGCCACACTCAAAACATTTCGTTCGAGGACACTGTGCCACTAAATCTCCTGCCTTCCTACATCCGTGGCATTTTCTTTCTTCCCTGGGCGGGGCATACCTCGGTCTCGTTCCTCTGAATCTTCTTTCTCCTGTCGTTCCCTTGTCTCTGCCAATAACGGACGTTTCTAGTCTCCTCCAGGTTGGTTTCAGGGTCCGGGTTCTTTTGTATGCAACTCGGCTCCACTCATTGTCGACGTCTTGCACCCTCACCTCTTCCTCCTTGGCACTAGTGTCGATCATTGATTGTGCACACTCCGAGAACGAGCGCTCATCAGAGAATCCTTCCTTTCTTCCTGTCTCCTTGGCCAGTTGCACTTTTAGAATTGTGGATAAGAATCCCATTCTACCCTCCACCTCTTCTACACTAATCGACTCTCTCATCTTCTCCGTTATCTTATTGAAACGGACTACTAACCCCGCGGCATATTGCCCGTTACTTTGTCTTGGGGACTTTGTCTCCCTAAACATTTGGAATATGTCCTCCTCGGGAGTCCATCGTCCTCCTCCGAACGCCTTCTTCAATCTCATCTTAATTACTTCCCACGGGGTTTCTTCATCTGCCTGAATTTGATTCAGTATACTTCTCTTGACCCGACATATCAGGGCCGCCTTCAACGATTCCGCGTCTCTGGGATCTATTAAATTTTCTTCTACTTTGGCTCCAATTAAAGCTGTGAGACGGTCTCCTCCTTTTAGGAAATGGTATATATATATATATATCATATATATATAAGTTAATGTTTATTGAATTACAAGCTAAGAAAGGTTGGTAATAAGAACACGTAGAACGTTATAACAAGACTACTTTATTTAGACCAAGATACCTCTATCTATAGGTATTACCTGTAAACATATACAGATAACATATGTTTGGGGATCAAGGCTGGGCACTAGCGGCGCCTGGACTTAACTCCCCCCCACCAGTTTACGAACACCCATTCGCAAACTTTGAAGTCCAACACTCGGACGTCTTAGTCCATTCAAATAATGCTCCGCTAATGTTACAAAGGAGCAAAGGCCAGCCCCGCCCATACACAGCCTGTAATCCCTCACATTAAGCTCTAATCCTATAAAACGTAAAAACCAACTGTCACTTGTAAACAAAAAACATAAAAGAAAACTTTGACTTTTAAAAAAAAACAATACTTCTGTGGGAAAAATCACATAACTATAACTATTTACAATGTTCCTTGCGTGTATGCTGCGAGGACACTCCAGCTCATTCCTGATCTACAACCTCCCCCCCAGGTGGAAGCTTTAACTGTTCTATGTGGACATTTCGCCGCTTCTTAGGGGGTCGTATACTCTCAATTGTCACGACGTTGTGTTCCCTAATCACGACCACTTTAAATGGGCCCTCATATCGCACCAGCTCTTTGCTCCTATTTGACCCTAGTTTTTTATAGACGATAGTCCCGATTTTAAGTTCCCCCATTCGATCCCGGACTTTGAGGTTTTCCCGTTCCACTCGTCTCGCTTTGTCCCTCGTTATCCTTTCTCTGACTTTGTCGCATATTTTCCTCAAAGCGACAGTATTACTTGCCATTTTCTCCGCCATTCCCTTGTCTGCTACCGTCTCTGCCCCATTTCTCCGTCTTTCGCGCAGCCCAAAGAGGATCTCGAACGGGGAGAACCCCGTCGCGGTGTGGATCGAATGATTGTAAGCGGCCACCGCCTTCGGCATTGCCTCATTCGCCGGCAGACCCTTTTCCGCGTGATATACCCGCAGGTGGTCACTCAGGGTGCTGTGCAATCTTTCTATCCCTCCTCTACTCTTAGGGTGCCCTGGGGTATTAAGATGCCAAGAGACATCGAGAGTCTTCATTTCTTTTCGGATGTTGGCATTGTCAAAT
Organism: Acanthosoma haemorrhoidale; assembly: GCA_930367205.1. Lineage (NCBI taxonomy): Eukaryota > Metazoa > Arthropoda > Insecta > Hemiptera > Acanthosomatidae > Acanthosoma > Acanthosoma haemorrhoidale. The sequence continues at coordinate 121,356,369 of OV884009.1, forward strand.
TCTCTGCCCCCATCCGACGCGATCCGGTCTGGTACTCCGTAAAACTGGAACCAGGTATTTAATGCCAGCATTACCGCGTCTGATGACCGATCTTGCACCGGGTGCGCCATGGCCACTTTGCTAAAGCTGTCGATTGTGGTAACCCACTTATACCCCCTCCAAGTGAAGGTATCCACTTGTAAGTCACTCAACGGTGTCTCGGCGGTGGGCGATTCTTCTTGTCGCCCCCGTGGCGGATGTCTGTCATACTTCGTAGTGAGACAAACTGCACATGCCCCTATCATTTCTTGTATGCTCTTTTTCATTCCCCACCAAAAGTACCTCCGCCGCAACGCTTGCAACGTTTCCTGAACTCCACGGTGGTTCGTTTTTCCTTGGTGATAGGCCAGCGTCACTTCCAGCTGCTGTTCTCTGTCTTTGAGTGTCTCCACCATCGACGTGCACCGAATAAATATCCTATCCACTCCAAGTTGTTCCGTTCGCCAGAGTCTACGAATTTTCTCCCAAATAGTGGCATTCCCTACAAATACATGATGGGTCTTTCCGGGTTCCGAGGCATCTTTCAATGCACGGCAAATTTGGTGGTTCCTAACCCCTGGTGGCGACCAAATCGTCGCGATTTTACTTCTCCCATAACTGTCATATGCGATCTGCAGCCGCCCTGAGGTCTTGGATTTCCAAATGATCTGCCGTCTTTTGTCGTTCACGATCCCTTCTGTTACTTCCATTTCAACAGGTCTTTCGGCGGCGGAACCTTCCTCTTCAAGGGTTTCCTCACCTTCGCTATCTCCTCGCGTACCGAGGCTTCCATCCTCCCCGGGTGTCCATTCCCGGAGAAACTGTTGGATTTCCCCGGATGGTTCCCCTTCTTCCAATGCATTCACAGTAATGGCTCTGGACAGCCAGTCTGCCACTACGTTCTCTTTCCCGGGTTTATATATGATCTCCATATTGTACTGGGACAAAAACTCTTTCCACCTCGTGACCCGCGCCGAGGACTCCTTTAACTTTCCTACCCATTGTAGGGGTCTGTGGTCGGTGTGAACACGGAATTTTCTGCCGAAGACATATGGGCGGAAATGGTCTATAGCCCAGACGATACCTAGGAGCTCTCTCTCTAGAGCACTATACCGCGCTTCCGTTTCTGTGAGCCGTCGACTAGCGTACGCCACCGGGCGCTCCCCACCGTCTCTCTCCTGCGACAACACTGCCCCCAGTGCGTATTCGCTGGCATCAGTGGTGATTGTGAAGGGATGTTGGAAGTCGGGAAATGCTAATATCGGTTCCTCTTGTAAGCTAGACATACATTTCCGGATGTTCTGCTCCATGATTGGGGTAATTACCACCCTCGCTCCCTTTCGCAGTAAATTATTAATAGGCACCAGGTATGCCGCCATGTCCGGCACAAATCTTCTGTAATAATTAAGCGTCCCCAGAAGTCGACGGATCCCCTTTACATCTGTGGGCACCACCATCCTTCTAATGGCCTCGACCTTCGTAGAGTCTGGCTTAACCCCCTCCTGTGAGATAGTGTGGCCCAAAAAATTGATTTTTTTCTTCCCCAACAGAGACTTCTCCATGGACAATTTTAATCCGAATTCGCGGACTCTTTGAAATACACTTCTTAGGTGCTCAACGTGCTCTGCCTCCGTTCTGCTGAAAACTAACAGATCGTCCATGTAGACCTGGCATACCGCTTCGTCTATTCCCCTCAAAAATTCATCCATTAGGCGTTGAAAGGTAATCGGGGCGTTTTTCAGTCCAAATGGCATCCTGGTAAATTGATAATGCCCCCTCTCAAATGTAAAGGCCGTTTTGTCTTGGTCGTTCGCACTCATCTTGATCTGGTGATAGCCTGCCTTTAGATCTAGGGTACTAAATATTGTCGCCCCGTTCAATCTGTCTAATATGTCCTCAAATCGGGGAATAGGATACTTCTCATCCGTCGTGTTCTCGTTTAACTTCCGATAATCGATAACTACCCTGTATTTCTCCGTCTCGTCCCCAGGTCTATTTTTCTTCCTCACTGCCCATAGAGGACTGTTATATGGTGAAGTGCTATCAATTATAATCCCTTGCCGTTTGAGACTCTCTAGCTCCTCTCTAATATGCCTACGTAGTGCCTGCGGATATCGTCTCTCTTTCACGTATGTGACGCGTTCTTTCTTTAACTGGATCTCGTGGACCGTCTTCCCAGTCGCTCCTAGCGTGTCTCCCTCTACGTAAAAAATATCCTCAAACTCCCTCTGTAGGCCTTCCCTCCAGCCCTCTATTTTATTAACCGCCCCTATCCGCGCTCTTCCGTCCCATATAGTCCCTTGACATTTATATTCCACTTTGCCCAACTTAATGTTCCATTTTTCCCCGATATTCTCCACACGCGCACCTACCTTCCCCAACATGTCGCACCCAACTATCACCTGGTACTCCCGCGGCATGTTTCCTACGATATGTATCTTTAGATCTCCCCCTTTCTTCGCCCACCTATTTAGCCCTATGACTAACTCTCCCACTACCTCGCAAGGGCCTCCCAGGGTGATTAAACTACAATTACATACCTGAATCTGGAGTGCCCTCTCTCCACCATACAGCCTCTCCAGCGCTCCGCGGGACATGATGGTGTTGGTGCTTCCCGTGTCCACCAGACACATCTCTCCTCCTTTGACCCTAATTATTGGCAACGCACACATCCTCTCCCGAATTGCATTACATCTCAGGATGCGGTCGCCTCTCTGCCGACACGCTCCTCAGGCTTCATCACGTTGCTCCCATCTACGTGACTCGACCTTCTGCCCTGTCTGTCTCCTGTTTCTGCTGCGCCTCGCTTCTTCTCCTTCAGTTCCCGAAGTCCCTGATGACTCATCTTCTGATGATCCACTCTCCCCATGTGTCATGCTCCGTCTCTCTCTTACTTCTTGAGTGTTTACCTCCATTGGTTCTGGTCGTTGGTATTCTCTCCTCCGGAAGATATACGGGCAATGCCTCGCGATGTGTCCTTCTTCGCCACACTCAAAACATTTTGTTCGAGGACACTGTGCCACTAAATGTCCTGCCTTCCTACATCCGTGGCATTTTCTTTCTTCCCTGGGCGGGGCATACCTCGGTCTCGTTCCTCTAAATCTTCTTTCTCCTGTCGTTCCCTTGTCTCTGCCAATAACGGACGTTTCTGGTCTCCTCCAGGTTGGTTTCAGGGTCCGGGTTCTTTTGTATGCAACTCGGCTCCACTCATTGTCGACGTCTTGCACCCTCACTTCTTCCTCCTTGGCACTAGTGTCGATCATTGATTGTGCACACTCCGAGAACGAGCGCTCATCAGAGAATCCTTCCTTTCTTCCTGTCTCCTTGGCCAGTTGCACTTTTAGAATTGTGGATAAGAATCCCATTCTACCCTCCACCTCTTCTACGCTAATCGACTCTCTCATCTTCTCCGTTATCTTATTGAAACGGACTACTAACCCCGCAGCATATTGCCCGTTACTTTGTCTTGGGGACTTTGTCTCCCTAAACATTTGGAATATGTCCTCCTCGGGAGTCCATCGTCCTCCTCCGTACGCCTTCTTCAATCTCATCTTAATTAATTCCCACGGGGTTTCTTCATCTGCCTGAATTTGATTCAGTATACTTCTCTTGACCCGACATATCAGGGCCGCCTTCAACGATTCCGCGTCTCTGGGATCTATTAAATTTTCTTCTGCTTTAGCTCCAATTAAAGCTGTGAGACGGTCTCCTCCTTTTAGGAAATGGTTCAGCTCACCCAGTTCCCCAGTGAATCTCTCCAGCTCCGCAACAGCCTTCCTCAGATCCTGGGTATTCATCGCTTTTACCCTCATCAGCGCGAGCGCCGTGGCATGAACTTCTGGCATAGTTCCCACTCTTCTAATATCTGCTCCCTCTACGAGATTCAAGACGGGCTGTCTCAAAATTCCTCCTTCAGTCATCTTCTCTCTTTCGCGTATAGAAGAAAAAAAAACAAAAAAAAATTACGCTCGCACTCGATAACTCTCTTTCTCCACGGTTCACGGGTTTCGGCACCAGTTAATGTTTATTGAATTACAAGCTAAGAAAGGTTGGTAATAAGAACACGTAGAACGTTATAACAAGACTACTTTATTTAGACCAAGATACCTCTATCTATAGGTATTACCTGTAAACATATACAGATAACATATGTTTGGGGATCAAGGCTGGGCACTAGCGGCGCCTGGACTTAACTTATATATATATATATATATATAAGTTAAGCTCCAGGCAGCATCAGTACTCAACCTTAATCCCCGAACGTCGGGATGTAAACATCCCGAATGTAAATATACAGGGTTATAGACTCGAAATAAACAGTCTAGTTCTAACTTTCAAGCGTGTTGTTTCTCTGTACCTTTTTTTCCCTTTGTTTTTTAATTCTAAAGCCGGTAAGCATTAACTTATATATATAAGTTAAGTCCAGGCGCCGCTAGTGCCCAGCCTTAATCCCCAAACATATGTTATCTGTATATGTTTACAGGTAATACCTATTATTATTATTATTTGTTCCGGCATTTGTGCACCGCGGCCTCAGTCAGACCTATTGTGCGCCGTCCATGTCCCTGTCCTATATATGTGACAGGCGCACGGCCTTTGCAAATCTGAGGATACTGAATGGATCGATCAGTTCACATAGTTTGGGGTCTACAATGCGATCACTACCAAAGTGAAGGTATCGCCTTCTAGCTAAGTTATCACAGTCACATATTATATGACGTGCCGTTTCTCCCTCTTCCTTGCAGAATCTGCAGATTGGTGATCCCACTATCCCCAAATTAAAGAGGTGTTTATTTAACCGACAGTGACCTGTATAGAGTCCTGTCACACTTTTGAGTGTCCACCTGTCCATTGATAGAAGTGCTGAGCTTCTTCTCTTACAGGGTCCATTAAGAAACAGTTTCGAGTGTTCCTGTTTCTTAGTTTCTCTCCAAGAAAGTCTTGCCTTGTCCTCTAAAGCTAATTTTATACGCCTTTTAGCGTAGCTGAGGCTGATACCACATATGGGTTCAGGTGCAAGAGGTGTCTGTTCTGAGCCCACCCTTGCAAGGCCATCTGCCTTCTCATTGCCTGTGATGCCTGTGTGTCCTGGCACCCAGTCGATTCTAACCTTATTGGCTTGCGAGAGTGTGTTTAAGTTGTTTTTACACTCCTCAACCAAATAAGATCTGGTCGTATAGCTTCTCAGGGCGCCAATGGCTGCCTGGCTGTCCGTGAAAATTGTGATCAGTCTGTTTCTTACACCCTCCCCAATTAAGGTTTGGGTACAGACATTGATCGCCATCACTTCGGCCTGAAAGACCGAGGTGTGTCTACCTAAAGGAATAGAAATCCCAGATTCTGGTTTATCTTTCCTCCATATGCCGGCCCCTGATCCGTTTTCTGTTAGTGAGCCGTCTGTATAGCAATTAATCCCATTACACAGTTTATGTGGTTTGGTCTTTGTGTTTTCCGCACAGTATAAAACGTCTGTGTGTTTCTTAACTTGTAGGTCAGAGTGCATTGACAGCACCTCGTCTTCATCAATTCTTCTGAACAAGTTCCCATGTCGCATGTGAGTCATGACTTTGGATCTTGTTCCTGATTTCGCAAGTCTGTAAGCCACGTTCAAGGCTTGCGCTTCTACTTCTATGTGCAGTGGATTCAAGTTCAATAAGACTTCCATTGCAGCAGTAGGAGTTGTACTCATGGCACCAGTGATCATGAGACATGAAAGTCTCTGTAATTTGCCAAGCAAAGTTCTATTTTTACTAATACTACCTCTGTGCCACCACACCATAGAGGCATAGAGCACCATTGGTCTAACTGCTGCGGTATATAGCCAGAATAACATTCTGGGTTGTAGTCCCCAGGTCCTACCCACAGCCCTTTTACATGCATAGAGGCATCGAAGTGCCTTCATAGTAGTATTCCTGATGTGTTTAGACCAGTCCAATTTTCTATCCAGAGTAACCCCTAGATGCTTTACCTCACTACAAATGCTTACCTGTGTCCCCCCTATATAGGGTGGTCTAACTATAGCATTTCTTTTGTTAGTGAAGATACAGAGATTTATCTTCTGGGGATTGATTCCTAAACCATTCTTTTCACACCGATCCCTCAAAAGATCCATCGATGCGGAAAGCAACTCAGAAATGGTTTCTGAGAACTTGCCCCCTATGAGCACAGCAATGTCATCAGCATATCCCTGTGCGTAGAACCCTGCAGAGTTTAGGTTTGTTAACAATGAGTCAACGACCAAACACCACAGTAATGGAGATAACATCCCTCCCTGTGGACATCCTCCCACTGGCTTCATCCACAGTTTGGTTTGTCCCAATTGTGATTGTAAAATCCTATTCTCTAGCATGGTGTTTATCCAGCTAGAGGCTAAGGAACTAATCCCCTTTCTTTCTAAGGCTGATGCCATAGTGTTATAGGGTGTGCGATCAAAGGCACCTTCTATATCAACAAAGATGCCTGCCATTATTTCTTTATGAACTAGGGATCTCTCTATCCTGGAAACCAGGTGGTGGAGAGCAATTTCACAGGATTTTCCTGCCTGGTATGCGAATTGAGCGCTATGGAGCGGTCGTTCTACCAGTATTCCATCCCTAATATGTCTGTCTATGACCTTTTCCAAGGTCTTCATTAAAAATGAAGTCAGACATATTGGTCTGTAAGACTTGTGTTCTTCATAGGACTTTTTCCCAGGTTTTGGTATGTAACACACTTTTGCCATCCTCCAGCTTACTGGAATATAGCTCAGTGCCAAGCTTCCCCTTAACAAGGTAAGTATAAGGGGCCTAATTACTGGTAGGCCTTTTTGTAGCAAGGCTGGGAATATCCCATCAGTACCAGGTGATTTGAAAGGAGCAAAAGAATTAATTGCCCACTCCACTCTTGCAGAATTGACAATTTTATTTGCTTCTGCCCAGTTACCCTTGCAACTAGTGTGTTCACAGTTGGTAGGGTCATTATTAATCGTATCCATCAGTCCGCAGCCAGGAAAATGTGCGCGCGCCAGGGCACCGAGGGTTCCCTCCTCAGAATCCGTATAGCCCCCTCCCACCCTGACGGAGCCCAACACTCCCCTGTCTGACTGCTTGCAAAGATCCTATTTACTCTAAACATGGAAGTTGTATCGGTTATTTCGCTACAAAATTTCTTCCACGCCCTTCTTTTAGCCTTTCTGACTTCTTTGTTATAATCAGTGAGTGCACGTTTATAAGTGTCCCATCTGCCTGATCTTTTGGCCGCGTTAAAGAGTTTACGTGTAAGAGCTCTTAACTTGCCAAGTTCATTGTTCCACCAGGGACAGTTCCTGTTGGATCTAACATTACATACAGTGTTATTATCAGTGTATGACTTAATCATTGCCTCAGTCAATGTTGAGTTTAAATGTTCCAAATGCCAGTTGCTACTCACCACTCTAGGACAGCATTTGACCTCCTCCTCAAGCTGTGTATGGTAGGTTTCCCAGTTTGTAAGTTTGGGATTCCTATACACAGCTTCGGACGTGATGTTACCACTTAGATCAAATCTAATGTATCTATGATCTGAGCATGACTCTTCTTCAGAGACGTGCCAGCCTTTAACCCTTAGGCTTATAGTACGTGTGCTAAGGGTTATGTCAATGATCTCAGATCTGATTCTGTTGTTAAAAGTGGCAATATTGCCTCTGTTTAGAATGTCTAGGTCATTACTAGTTATGTACTCTACTAAACACTCACCTCTCTGGTTGTTGTTCTTGCTCCCCCAGAGCTGATGGTGAGCGTTCGCGTCAAGCGATGCTATAAGCTCGCCTCTTAAGCCAGTCCCTTCCGTTAGCTTACTAAGTGCCTCGGTCGGGACTCTTTCTTCATATGGGAGGTAGACCGATTCAATCGTCAACCTCCCACCTTGATTTCCCTCGTTGAGGGCCATTTGAGCTGCTGCTAAATCTCTAGAACAATATTGCCATACAGGCAGCATTTTAAGACTGCTCTTATGCAGGATACAGGCTCTGGCACGCTCGGGTACAGAAATAATCTCATACCCACGCATCGCCAGCCCCCCCATCCTGCCCTTATACAGGTAAGGTTCTTGTATTAGAATAATATCAATATCCTTAACACTCACATACTGCTGCAGAACACCACATGCTGCAATACAGTGGTGTAGATTAATTTGCAGCAGCCTCACCACCATGATCAGTGCCCGCCGGCCCCCGGAGGGCCACCCCGAGGCGGACGCCGGGAGACAGCGCCAAACCCAGGCCTCCCCATCACAGAGGGCCGAGACCCAGCGCGCCCCCCAGCCCCCGCCACGGGGCCACCCCCCGCAGCCGCCATAGTCATCGCCTTGGGGCCATCCTTTGGAGTTGGCAAATTCGTCGTAGCGATCCCCTTCGACTCCACCACCTCAGGATCGCTCCTTGCCTCCTCCACCTTATTAGCCGGCTTCCTCTCCTGTACTACTTTCGGCGGCTTCTTCTTATCCAATACCCTGAGAGCGACCTTAGTGAACCCATAGTTCAGCTTAAGCTTCCGCTTCTCAAGGTATTCCATGCTAGTCTCTGGGGCAGACAGGATCGCAAAGAAGCCATGCTTCTCCACCTTGGTGCCCAGGAGTCTCCATAATCCAATATCAGGTACCCTATAGATAGAGGTATCTTGGACTAAATAGAGCAGTCTTGTTATAACGTTCTACGTGCGAGCATAATTTTTTTTTGTTTTTTTTTTCTTCTATACGCGAAAGAGAGAAGACTGAAGGAGGAGTTTTGAGACAGCCCGTCTTGAATCTCGTAGAGGGAGCAGATAATAGAAGAGTGGGAACTATGCCAGAAGTTCATGCCAAGGCGCTCGCGCTGATGAGGGTAAAAGCGATGAATACCCAGGATCTGAGGAAGGCTGTTTCGGAGCTGGAGAGATTCACTGGGGAACTGGGGGAGCTGAACCATTTCCTAAAAGGAGGAGACCGTCTCACAGCTTTAATTGGAGCCAAAGTAGAAGAAAATTTAATAGATCCCAGAGACGCGGAATCGTTGAAGGCGGCCCTGATATGTCGGGTCAAGAGAAGTATACTGAATCAAATTCAGGCAGATGAAGAAACCCCGTGGGAAGTAATTAAGATGAGATTGAAGAAGGCGTTCGGAGGAGGACGATGGACTCCCGAGGAGGACATATTCCAAATGTTTAGGGAGACAAAGTCCCCAAGACAAAGTAACGGGCAATATGCCGCGGGGTTAGTAGTCCGTTTCAATAAGATAACGGAGAAGATGAGAGAGTCGATTAGTGTAGAAGAGGTGGAGGGTAGAATGGGATTCTTATCCACAATTCTAAAAGTGCAACTGGCCAAGGAGACAGGAAGAAAGGAAGGATTCTCTGATGAGCGCTCGTTCTCGGAGTGTGCACAATCAATGATCGACACTAGTGCCAAGGAGGAAGAGGTGAGGGTGCAAGACGTCGACAATGAGTGGAGCCGAGTTGCATACAAAAGAACCCGGACCCTGAAACCAACCTGGAGGAGACTAGAAACGTCCGTTATTGGCAGAGACAAGGGAACGACAGGAGAAAGAAGATTCAGAGGAACGAGACCGAGGTATGCCCCGCCCAGGGAAGAAAGAAAATGCCACGGATGTAGGAAGGCAGGAGATTTAGTGGCACAGTGTCCTCGAACGAAATGTTTTGAGTGTGGCGAGGAAGGACACATCGCGAGGCATTGCCCGTATATCTTCCGGAGGAGAGAATACCAACGACCAGAACCGATGGAGGTAAACACTCAAGAAGTAAGAGAGAGACGGAGCATGACACATGGGGAGAGTGGATCATCAGAAGATGAGTCATCAGGGACTTCGGGAACTGAAGGAGAAGAAGCGAGGCGCAGCAGAAACAGGAGACAGACAGGGCAGAAGGTCGAGTCACGTAGATGGGAGCAACGTGATGAAGCCTGAGGAGCGTGTCGGCAGAGAGGTGACCGCATCCTGAGATGTAATGGAATTCGGGAGAGGATGTGTGCGTTGCCAATAATTAGGGTCAAAGGAGGAGAGATGTGTCTGGTGGACACGGGAAGCACCAACACCATCATGTCCCGCGGAGCGCTGGAGAGGCTGTATGGCGGAGAGAGGGCACTCGGGATTCAGGTATGTGATTGTAGTTTAATCACCCTGGAAGGCCCTTGCGAGGTAGTGGGAGAGTTAGTCATAGGGCTAAATAGGTGGGCGAAGAAAGGGGGAGATCTAAAGATACATATCGTAGGAAACATGCCGCGGGAGTACCAGGTGATAGTTGGGTGCGACATGTTGGGGAAGGTAGGCGCGCGTGTGGAGAATATCGGGGAAAAATGGAACATTAAGTTGGGGAAAGTGGAATATAAATGTCAAGGGGCTATATGGGACGGAAGAGCGCGGATAGGGGCGGTTAATAAAATAGAGGGCTGGAGGGAAGCCCTACAGAGGGAGTTTGAGGATATTTTTTACGTAGAGGGAGACACGCTAGGAGCGACTGGGAAGACGGTCCACGAGATCCAGTTAAAGAAAGAACGCGTGACATACGTGAAAGAGAGACGATATCCGCAGGCGCTACGTAGGCATATTAGAGAGGAGCTAGAGAGTCTCAAACGGCAAGGGATTATAATTGATAGCACTTCGCCATATAACAGTCCTCTATGGGCAGTGAGGAAGAAAAATAGACCTGGGGACGAGACGGAGAAATACAGGGTAGTTATCGATTATCGGAAGTTAAACGAGAACACGACGGACGAGAAGTATCCTATTCCCCGATTTGAGGACATATTAGACAGATTGAACGGGGCGACAATATTTAGTACCCTAGATCTAAAGGCAGGCTATCACCAGATCAAGATGAGTGCGAACGACCAAGACAAAACGGCCTTTAGATTTGAGAGGGGGCATTATCAATTTAGCAGGATGCCATTTGGACTGAAAAACGCCCCGATTACCTTTCAACGCCTAATGGATGAATTTTTGAGTGGAATAGACGAAGCGGTATGCCAGGTCTACATGGACGATCTGTTAGTTTTCAGCAGAACGGAGGCAGAGCACCTAAGAAGTGTATTTCAAAGAGTCCGCGAATTCGGATTAAAATTGTCCATGGAGAAGTCTCTGTTGGGGAAGAAAAAAATCAATTTTTTGGGCCACACCATCTCACAGGAGGGGGTTAAGCCAGACTCTACGAAGGTCGAGGCGATTAGAAGGATGGTGGTGCCCACAGATGTAAAGGGGATCCGTCGACTTCTGGGGACGCTTAATTATTACAGAAGATTTGTGCCGGACATGGCGGCATACCTGGTGCCTATTAATAATTTACTGCGAAAGGGAGCGAGGGTGGTAATTACCCCAATCATGGAGCAGAACATCCGGAAATGTATGTCTAGCTTACAAGAGGAACCAATATTAGCATTTCCCGATTTCCAACATCCCTTCACAATCACCACTGATGCCAGCGAATACGCACTGGGGGCAGTGTTGTCGCAGGAGAGAGACGGTGGGGAGCGCCCGGTGGCGTACGCTAGTCGACGGCTCACAGAAACGGAAGCGCGGTATAGTGCTCTAGAGAGAGAGCTCCTAGGTATCGTCTGGGCTATAGACCATTTCCGCCCATATGTCTTCAGCAGAAAATTCCGTGTTCACACCGACCACAGACCCCTACAATGGGTAGGAAAGTTAAAGGAGTCCTCGGCGCGGGTCACAAGGTGGAAAGAGGTTTTGTCCCAGTACAATATGGAGATCATATATAAACCCGGGAAAGAGAACGTAGTGGCAGACTGGCTGTCCAGAGCCATTACTGTAAATGCATTGGAAGAAGGGGAACCATCCGGGGAAAACCAACAGTTTCTCCGCTGGCCAACCAACCGGAAGTGACGCTGGCCTATCACCAAGGAAAAACGAACCACCGTGGAGTTCAGGAAACGTTGCAAGCGTTGCGGCGGAGGTACTTTTGGTGGGGAATGAAAAAGAGCATACAAGAAATGATAGGGGCATGTGCAGTTTGTCTCACTACGAAGTATGACAGACATCCGCCACGGGGGCGACAAGAAGAATCGCCCACCGCCGAGACACCGTTGAGTGACTTACAAGTGGATACCTTCACTTGGAGGGGGTATAAGTGGGTTACCACAATCGACAGCTTTAGCAAAGTGGCCATGGCGCACCCGGTGCAAGATCGGTCATCAGACGCGGTAATGCTGGCATTAAATACCTGGTTCCAGTTTTACGGAGTACCAGACCGGATCTCGTCGGATGGGGGCAGAGAATTCGACAATGCCAACATCCGAAAAGAAATGAAGACTCTCGATGTCTCTTGGCATCTTAATACCCCAGGGCACCCTAAGAGTAGAGGAGGGATAGAAAGATTGCACAGCACCCTTAGCGACCACCTGCGGGTATATCACGCGGAAAAGGGTCTGCCGGCGAATGAGGCGATGCCGAAGGCGGTGGCCGCTTACAATCATTCGATCCACACCGCGACGGGGTTCTCCCCGTTCGAGATCCTCTTTGGGCTGCGCGAAAGACGGAGAAATGGGGCAGAGACGGTAGCAGACAAGGGAATGGCGGAGAAAATGGCGAGTAATACTGTCGGTTTGAGGAAAATATGCGACAAAGTCCGAGAAAGGATAACGAGTGACAAAGCGAGACGAGTGGAACGGGAAAACCTCAAAGTCCAGGATCGAATGGGGGAACTTAAAATCGGGACTATCGTCTATAAAAACTAGGGTCAAATAGGAGCAAAGAGCTGGTGCGATATGAGGGCCCATTTAAAGTGGTCGTGATTAGGGAACACAACGTCGTGACAATTGAGAGTATACGACCCACCAAGAAGCGGCGAAATGTCCACATAGAACAGTTAAAGCTTCCACCAGGGGTGGGAGGTTGTAGATCAGGAATGAGCTGGAGTGTCCTCGCAGCATACACGCGAGGAACATTGAAAATAGTTAAAACGTTCTACGTGTTCTTATTACCAACCTTTCTTAGCTTGTAATTCAATAAACATTAACTTATATATATATAAGCCAGAGGCAAGTTTATGTTGTAAACTAATACAATCATGGGAGGTAAACAACCTATGATCCTATGTAGGTCGGGTTACTAAAGACTATAAAGCAGTCTCTTTACAGACGTTCGAGAGTGTAGTTCGTTTCCCTCTTTCCTATTATTTCTTAAAGCTTAACCTCCGACGATTAACTAGTGCCGAAAACCCGGGAACCTAGTACGGTGGAGCGAAAAGTAATAATTTTCTTTCCTTAATTTTTTTTCGTTCTTTCGTTTCACGTTTTTTTTCTTTCTCAATAAAATGCCAGAGGGAGTGTTACGACCCCCGGTGCTTACTGCAGCAACAGATATACCGCAGTTACCTCAAACGACCATGGCTTTGGCTCACGCGAATACATTGGCGTGGATTGAGATCCAGGCGATTACGGCTCAGGACATGAGGAATCTGGAAAGATTCGCACGCGAGACCGGGGAACTAAATCATTTCCTTAAAGGGGGCGACCAGCTGATTACGCGGTTAGAGGGGAAACGGTCAGAGGACCTGATAACGGAAGGGCACGCAGAATCGCTGAGGGCAGCTCTGGTGTGCAGAGTGAAGCGGAGTGTCCTGAACATGATCCAGGCCGATGAGGAGACCTCTTGGAACGTAGTGTAGGAGTGGCTGAAGAAAGCGTTCGGTGGGGGAAGATGGACCCCGGAAGAGGACATTTTTAAACTCTTTAGGGAAACGAAGAGACACCAGCAGATGAACGGGCAGTACGCCGGAACGATGCTGGCAAGATACAACAATATCACGGAGAAGATGCGGGAGACAGTAAGTGCTGCGGAAGTAGAAGCCAGGATGGCGTTCTTATCAACTATACCGAAAGTACAGCTAGCGAAGGAAACTGGTCGAGACGACAGGAAGTGCGTGGGAAAGCAGGACATTTGGTAGCACAGTTCCCACGCACTAGGTGCTTTAAATGTGGTACAGAAGGGCATGTAGCCAGACAGTGCCCGTATATGAGCCAACGGAGGGACGGGAACAGACCTGAACCGATGGAGATAAACGCTCAGAAGATGCGGAGGAAGGAGAGGCCGCAGCCAGAAGCGTCAGAGACCTCGGAAACTTCCGAGACAGAAGAAGAGAGGGAAGAACCAGGAAACCAAATGGGCTGGGGAAGCGGCAGTACTCGGAGGACCACTTGACGACAAACATCGGAGGAGAGGGGAGAACGTGATATCTGAGGAGAGTGGTGGCGACCGCACCATAGTAAACAATAGTGTGAAAGTCGTGGATAGTGGTCTGCCTATAATCAGAGTCGTGAGGGGAGTGAATTGTCTAGTGGATACTGGGAGTACCAACACTATAATGTGTCGGGAGACACTAGAGCGGATGTGTGAAGGAGAGAGGATGCCCAAATACAGGTATGCTCTTGTAACTTGATCACCTTGGGGGGCCCCTATAAGGTCGAAGGGGAGGCAGTAATAGGGCTAAATAGATGGGAACGCGATAAGGAGAGTTTAACAGTTCACGTGGTAGAAAAGATGCCCCGGGAATATGGAGGGATAATAGGGTGCGATTTGCTAGGTAAAGTAGGAGCAAAGGTTAGGAACGAAAAGGGGCGATGGGACATTCGAATAGGTAAGGTAAGGTATAGGTGCCTGGGACTAGGGAGAGAAGTAGGGCGAGAAGGGGGGGGGGCGCGAGTAGGAGCGCTAAAGCAAGCAGAAGATTGGAAAGGGGAGCTTAAGAGAAAATACATAGATATTTTCTTCAAGGAAGGCGAGCGATTGGGGCTCACAGGTAGAACTGTACACGAGATTCCGCTCAAGCAAGACAGGGTGTGCTATGTGAAGGAGCGCAGGTATCCGCAGGCTCTGAGGCACCACATTCGTGAGGAGCTAGACAACCTGAAGAAGCACGGGATTATAGTGGACAGTACATCGCCATATAACAGCCCCCTGTGGGCCGTCAAGAAAAAGAATGAGGAAGGTGGGAGTCCAGACAAATATAGAGTCGTAGTGGACTACAGAAAACTTAATGAAAATACGGTGGATGAAAAATATCCAATCCCCAGGTTCGACGACATTTTGGACAGGCTGAGCGGGGCGAAGATATTTAGCACTCTGGATCTTAAAGCGGGGTATCACCAGATTCAAATGCACCCTAGAGACCCACACAAGACGGCATTCACGTTTGAGAGAGGCCACTATGAGTTTACGAGGATGCCATTTGGCCTGAAGAATGCACCCATTACGTTCCAGCGGCTTATGGACGAGTTTCTACGAGGGATAGACGAGTCCGTATGCCAAATATATATGGATGACCTCTTGATATTCAGTGCGACCGAGGCACTACATGCGGATCACCTGCGGATGGTATTCGATCGCGTGAGGCAATTTGGCTTAAAATTGTCAGACGAAAAGTCCCGTCGCTAGCGTACCATCAGGGCAAAACAAACCACCGGGGAGAACAAGAGACGGCTCAGGCGTTGAGGCGGAAGTATTTCTGGTGGGGGATGCGAAAGACAATCGAGGAAACACTAGCTGCGTGCGAAGTTTGTCATCGTACCAAATATGACAGGCACCCACCGACCGGGCAACAAGTCGAGACTCCCACGGAGCAAACACCGCTCACTGACCTTCAAGTTGATACCTTCACTTGGCGGGGACACAAGTGGGTCACCATGTTTGACCTTTTTAGTAAAATGGCTATGGCATACCCTATTCGGGAAAAGTCATCGGAAGCAGTACTAGGCGCGCTGAGGCGTTGGTTCCAATTTTACCGCGTCCCAGTTCGGATAGCGTCGGACGGTGGAAAGGAGTTCGATAACGCCGACGTGTGGAAAGAGATGAAGGCTTTGGACGTGATGTGGCACGTCAATACCCCAGGGCATCCAAAGAGCCGAGGAGAAATTGAGCGTCTCCACAGTACCTTGGGCGATCATCTCCGCGTCTACAATGCGTGGCACTAGTGTCCACCATCTCCTGGGCACATTCTAGAAACGTGCGCTCTCTAGGAATTCCCTCTTATCTTCCTGTTTCCTTTGCCAACTGCACTTTTAAAATCGTCGACAGGGACGCCATCCTTGCTTCAACCTCAGCCGCGCTCATGGACTCCCTCATCTTCTCGGTGATACTATTGTATGTTTACATCCCGATGACTTGAGGATTAGGCTGGCTGCCTACGACGTCCGAACCTTAACTCCCCCCTGCCAGTTTACGCATATCTTTTCGTAAACTCCGGCGCACGCAGCACACAGCCTGTAATCCCTTACATCACGTTTACGGTCTAATATATTCTTAGTCCACACAAAACAACAGAACACAAAGAAAAGAGATAATACAGAAATAAAACAAGAATAATACTAATAATAAAATATAATACATTCGCCCGTGACCCGGCGGCTGCCAGGTGAAAAAAAAAAATGGAACTTAGCCACAATATAAATAATGAAAACAAAAACTCTCTCTGAGCTTCACATGTGAAGTATATGATTCCGAATCAGTTGCTCCGTATCGGATCAAGGGCGCACCATCTTAGGCACTTTCAGCACCCTTCCCCTGTGGTGGGAGTTTCAACTGTTCAATGTGAACGGTTCGCCTCTTCTTTGGGGTGGTCATACCCTCGATGGTCACGAGATTATGTTCCCGAATTATGATGACCTTAAAGGGCCCCTCGTACCGAACCAGTTCCTTAGTACGATTTGATACGACTTTTTTGTATACAACGGTCCCAATCGATATTGCCCCTATGCGATCCCGCACCTTCAAATTTGCCCGCGCCACGCGCTTGGATTTTTCGCGCATAATCTTATCGCGTACTTTGTACCACATCTTTCCGAGCTGTATATGGGTGTTATGGAGCTGTACCACCATTCCCTTATCCGCCAACGTCACTGGCCAGTTCCTCGGTCTCACTCGTAATCCGAACAAAATTTCAAAGGGTGCAAATCCCGTCGTAGCGTGTATCGAGTGGTTGTATGCCACCACCGCCATGGGCATCGCTACGTTCGCCGACAGGCCTTTATCCACCTGGTACACGCGTAAGTGGTCGCTTAGGGTGCTGTGTATCCTTTCGGTGGTTCCCCTGCTCTTGGGATGCCCGGGGGTATTAAAATGCCATGCCACATCCCGTTTTTGCATTTCGGTTCTCACGGTTGCATTGTCAAACTCCCGTCCCCCGTCCGACGAGATCCTCTCCGGTATGCCGTAATATTGAAACCATGTGTTGAGGGCTTGTAATATGGAATCTGATGACTTGTCCCCCACCGCATAGGCCATAGCCACTTTGCTAAATGGGTCGATGATAGTGACCCACTTAAAACCCCGCCACGTGAAGGTGTCCACTTGAATCTCCATCAATGGTGCTTCTGCCATGGGTGATTCCTCCTGGCGTCCCTGCGGGGGACGTCTATCATATTTCGTCTTCTGACAAACTTCGCATGCTCGGATCACCTCCTGAATGGTCCGCTGCATTCCCCACCAAAAATGGCGCCTTCGTAGTGCTTGCGCCGTCTCCTGCCCACCGCGTTGGTTGGTTTTCCCTTGATAATACGCCAGTGTTACCTCGCGTTTCTGCTCCTCGTCCTTTTAGGTTTTGCACGTCCTTGAGAGCCTGACAAATTTGATCTCCACGAACTCCCGGTGGTGACCAAATCGTCGCGATTTGACTCCTGCCGTACGTACTGTGGAGTATTTTTAGAGTACCCGATGTTTGATTTTTCCAAACGATCTGCCTCCGCTTATCATTGATGATTTCATCCGTCATCTCCATATCACGCGGTCTCTCCCCTATAGACTCGTCTGATGGTGGATCCGCACTCCTGTCACTATCTTCCCTCGTGCTGCTCCTGTCCGCTTCTCCAGGCGTCCATTCCCCAATAAATTGCCTAATACCGCTTAATGTTTCCCCTTCCTCTATGGCGTTCACCATAATAGCGTGGGACAGCCAGTCTGCCACGACGTTGTCTTTCCCTGGCTTATACACGATATCTAGATTGTATTGCGCTAAGAATTCCTTCCACCTCGTTACCCTTGAGGAGGATTCTTTGAGTTTTCCGACCAATTGAAGTGGTCGGTGGTCCGTATGTATCCGAAACCTTCTACCAAATACATACGGGTGGAAGTGCCCAATGTCCCACACTATCCCAAGGAGTTCTCGTTCCAGAGCGCTGTACCGCGCTTCCGTGTCCGTCAGGCGTCTGCTCGCGTAAGCCACCGGTCTTTCCCCGTCCCCACCCTCCTGTGACAATACTGCCCCCAAGGCATATTCATTTGCGTCGGTGGTGATCGTGAAATCCTTCTCGAAGTTAGGGAAAGCCAAAATCGGCGCCTCCTGCAAACGTGCCAAGCATTTGCGGATATTCTGCTCTATCAGCGGCGTGATCATTATCCGTGCTCCTTTCCGTAGTAAATTGTTAATGGGTACCATATATTCTGCCATGTCCGGCACGAAACAGCGGTAGTAATTGAGCGTGCCCAGTAATCTCCGAATCCCTTTTATGTCTTTTGGCACCTCCATTTTCTGGATCGCTTCTACTTTCGTCGAGTCTGGTTGAACCCCTTCCTGCGTGATTGTGTGCCCTAAAAAACTAATCTGCTCCTGCCCCAGTGACGATTTGTCTATTGACAGTTTCAACCCGAAATCTCTCAATCTCCTAAATACGTTCCGGAGGTGTTGAATATGTTCCGATTCCGTTCGGCTAAACATAAGCAGGTCATCCATGTAAATTTGGCACATATTTTCGTCCATTCCTCTAAGAAGTTCGTCCATGAGGCGCTGAAAGGTTATTGGAGCATTTTTGAGACCAAACGGCAATCTCGTGAACTCAAAATGCCCTCTTTCGAACGAGAACGCCGTTTTATGTTGGTCATGCGCAACTAGCTTGATCTGATGGTACCCTGCTTTTAGGTCTAATGTGCTAAAGATTTTCGCACCGTTGAGTCTGTCTAGGATGTCTTCGAACCGCGGGATTGGATATTTTTTGTCCAGGGTATTGTCGTTCAGTTTCCGAAAATCCACCACGATTCGGTATTTTTCCTCACTATCTCCCGGTCGACTTTTCTATTATACTATTATACGGCTATTATACGGAGACGTGCTATCTCTGATGATACCTTGGCGTTTGAGATCCTCGATCTCCTTTCTAATATGTTGTCTGAGCGCTTGTGGATACCGCCTCTCCTTCACATAGGTCACCCGCTCAACTTTTAACGAGATCGTAAACTTGTAGCGTTTTCCCCGTTGCTCCTAGCTTGTCCCCTTCAGCAAAAAAAATATCCCTAAACTCGCTCCGCAGACTCTCCCTCCAATCCTCCACTCTCTTAACCGCTCCTATTTGTTCCGTTTCGCCCCTTACGTCCCCCCGGCTTCGATAGGTTTTCTTCCCTAGTTTGATCCTCCAGTTCTCACCCTCGTTTTCAATGCGCGCTCCTACTTTTCCCAGTAAATCACACCCTACTATTATCTGGTATTCCCGCGGCATATCTTCCACGACGTGTACTTTTATGTCACCCATTACTTTCGCCCATTCGTCCAGCCCCACGACCGCTTCTCCCATTACTTCGCAGGGTCCCCCCAGAGTAAGTAATTTACACCTACATACCTTGATCGTGTGTGCCCTCTCTCCTCCACGCAACCTCTCTAACGCACCACGAGATATTATTGTATTGGTGCTGCCAGTATCAATGAGGCACCTCTCCCTCTTTCCGAACTCGATAATTGGCAACCCACACATCCTTTCCCGCACTGTATTGCACCTTAGGATGCGGTCGCCTCTCTGCTGCCACTCTCCTCAGGCCTCCGTACGCCGCTCCCATCTGCGCGAAGGATTCTTCTGCCACCCTCGTCTTCTGCTTCCGCTGCGCTTCGACTCCTCTCCGTCTGTCTCCGACGTCCCTGATGAATCGTCGCCCGATGATGCATTTTCTCTTGGTGTCGCGCTCCGCCTCTCCCGGATTTCCTGGTTATTCAGCTCCATTGGTTCTGCTTTGTAAAATTCCTTTCTACGAAACAAGTATGGACATTGTCTTGCTATGTGTCCTTCTTCCCCACACTCAAAGCACTTAGTGCGAGGACACTGAGCTACCAGATGGCCCGTCTTTCCACAGCCATGACATTTCCTATCTTATTTCCGAGGTGCGTACCTAGACGTCGTCACTCCCAATCTTCTCTCTCTTGTCGCTCCCCTGTATCTACCGGCAAACGGCGTTTCCTGTCTCTTCCACACTGCTTTTGGGGTTCTGTTTCTCTTGTATGGGATCTGGCTCCAATCGTTGTCACCTTCGTTTATTTTTACTTCTTCCTCTCTTGCGCCTATCATCTATCATCGCCTGGGCGCATTCTAGGAACGATCGCTCAATAGGGAACCCTTCCTTCCTTCCCATCTCCTTCGCTAATTGTACCTTTAAAATTGTAGATAGGAACCCCATCCTGCCCTCCACTTCCTCGGCGCTAGTTGTCTCCCTCATTTTCTCATTTATTTTATTGTAGCGGACTACCAGGGCTGCAGCATACTGTCCACTATTCTGTCTCGGAGATTTCATTTCTCGAAACATTTGGAAGATATCCTCCTCTGGGGTCCATCGTCCCCCCCCCCCATATGCTTTTTTCAGTCTCGCCTTTACTATCTCCCATGGGGTTTCCTCGTCCGCCTGTATCAGGTTCAGCACCTTCCTTTTCACCCTGCACACTAGGTCTGCCTTTATTGACTTAGCGTCACCTGGGTCGAGTAACCCTTCGTCCATCTTGGCTTGGGTTCCTCTCCATAATTCTATTCCCACCTTTGAGAAAATGATTCAACTCACCTAGTTCACCAGAAAATTTTTCGAGGTCTGAGATCATTTTCCTCATGTCCTGCGACGTCACTGCCCGCGCCTTCATCCATGCCAGCGAGTTCGCATGGGCTTCAGCCATGGTTTCTTTAGGTAACTGTGGAACTTCAAACGCTGCCGGCCGCAAGTCCACCATTACTTCCTTTAATTAAACTACGCGAAAGTGAATGAGAAGGGAAAAAAAACAAAAGCCAACTCGCACGTTAATGACTCGAACCCACTCCACTCCCGGGTTTCGGCACCAGTTAATGATCGTCAACGAAAACGTGAAGAAAAAGGAAAGAGGTTGAATGTAACTGCAGAACGAGAGTTGTCACAAGACTGTTTTTGTTTGAGCCTTTTAAAGCCTCCCTAAATACATTCGGGATGTTTACATCCCGATGACTTGAGGATTAGGCTGGCTGCCTACGACGTCCGAACCTTAACTTATATATATATATATTTTGTAACATTCATGATATTTGAGAATTAAGACCATGAACCCTCACATATGGTAAGCGTCATTTTCCTTATACTCCTAGGAGTGGGGATGAGATAAACCGGTCAGTCTTAGCACAGCCGTCGAGAAGAACGCAGTTAGCAAGCTCCCGAATAGGCGGTTACTACACTATTGAAGAACCAACAGTAGAAAGTAACGTTGGTTGGATTACAGGAAGAGAAGAGAAGAAGAGCAGTTGAACGTTATTGAATACCATGGTGTGTTGAGACAGATGGGCGGATAAATTGTAGGTTGGTGATATTATTGTTTCTTATCATGGATCCATTAAAAGAAATCGAGCTCAAATTCATGTTTGTAATTAGTAGTAATTATCCTAATTTAAAAGGAATTGAATATTTTTTTATACTTTTGTCAGCACCCAATGTTAATTATAATTATTTGTTATAACCATTTTATTTGAATATATTTCACAATTCCTAGTTTCTCAATTTATTAGTAACCACAACATTAGCCTTGAGATCGGGCGATTCAATCGGGATTAATTCCTATGTCAAAGACATAAAACAATTTGAATTAAAGATCTCATGGCGGACCAGCCAAATTAGTTAAGTTAAATTGATCAAATAAAGTAAAAAGAGAAACGGTAAAAAATGAGGTAGGTTTCAATATATATATGTTGACTTTTTAACTTCAATCTGAAATTGTATTATATTTATGCCCTCTCTCTCTCTCTCTCTCTCTCTCTCTCTCTCTCTCTCTCTCCCTCCCTCTCCCTATCCCTCTCCCTCTCCATCTCCCTCTCCCTCTCCCTCTCCCTCTCCCTCTTCCTCTCCCTCTCTCTCTCTGTTGACTTTTTAACTTCAATCTGAAATTGTATTGTATTTATGCCCTCCTTTGAATTCATCAGCCCATCGCAGAAAGAGGAAAAAATTGTAAATCATACATATATATATATATATATATATGTATTTTAATTTTGTGCACGAAGTACTTTTTGCTAAAGTTGATAGTTCCCGAGATATTTGAGAAAAAACAAAAAAAGGGGCCTTCAAACTGCCCCTCACACTTCCCTGATTCCCTGATCAGAGGTATTTTTGTATGTGGTTCAGGGCACTCCAATAAACAACTGTATTCAGAACTGATATGACTTTTTATAACTGAAATTCAGAACTATATGATTTTTTTTTCTAATCAGCGATTTTTGGCCTTCGTTGCCTGGACTATGAGGTAGTGCACCCGACCTATGATTAAGGGAGGTCCCGGGTTCTTGGCAGTGCACCGCCGTGGCCATGTCAAAATATTTTTGGGTTATCTGGTCAGATTGGCGTGTGGTAACTCAGCCTCGTTGAGGTAAATGAGTAATTACTTAAATGAAAAATTAGAAATTCCAATTTATAAAGGTGAAAGAGAGGTTGTGCGGTAGTACTCCAGTGCCAACCCCGCTAGCTCCTCAGTACTATCTATCAATTAAGGTAACAATCTTCGTTCCATACGGAGGAATTGTCGCATGGATTTAGTTTTTTTTAACTAAAATATTTACAACCATATATTTATATACATAAATGTTTCTGTACATTGTTAACTATTTATATTTATCTGTGAAATTATTTTAAAGCGAGGGTGACCCGTTAGCTGGTAACAAATTTCTTGGAACATAAAATAGATTTTGTACTGGGATGAAAAGAGTAATTGAAGTAGGCTGTGATGAGTGGTGTGCTTACGTCGGTGGGATAGCATTCTGACGGCGCACCCAAATCCAGGCGCACCCAACCTATGCTTTCATCAGCGGCTGGTTGGCATGTTCTTCGCGCGCTCGCAGTTCCACATCTCTAGCACTTGAGCATTACCAAAACATATTTTATTTAATTTCCTATCCCCTATCCCACTATTTGTCCAACACTATATTATGACTGTATTACATAATTATGGGTTTGTTGTTTACATTTGCTAATTTCACTGTTTTTGAAACCCCTTTTGAAGCCAGAGACATGAAACTTTGCTAGGCGGGTCCCTTAAAATCAAAAAGAATTTATCCATCTCTATGATAAAACATGAGTAAGTGCCATTAATTAATTTGATGTTCTTAAAGAAAAGAAACTGTTTATGATTTTGAGTAGGGTATACAATTAAAGCTCTCAACATTTTTTTCAAAATTAATTAACATGGTCCTCCCAAACACAAGTTAACACTGTTTTTTTCAAAAGCATTTTTATCAGGGGCATGATAATTTCCATGGTAGTTCCATTACAGATGCTAAATATAAAACCAGCTCTGTGAAAAATAATAGAGGGGCATTTTTTAAAAAGTAATTAGTAATAAAACAATAAATATTTTATTTATTAAATGGAGTAGAATTTGAAATTAAATTTCTCGGCGTTGTTGTTAGTAATATATATTATGTGTAAGGCTTTAGTGGCCTATTGTTACAAAAGGTCAATAAAAACATATTTTGTTGTGATTAAACTTTACTTGAATTTATTATATAATAGAAGATAATTTCAATAACCATACAACTAATTTAAATATTTGCAAGGAAACCTTAAGGAGTATATATTTTTTTTGTACATTGTTTTTTTACAAGGAAAGAATACGAGTAAGGAAAATTTGATATTTCACAGCTGGTAATGAGCGAGATATACTAATGTGTTTCTATTGCTGGCCAACTACTTGAACCTTCCCACTTGATCCACTTCTGACTTCCTCAAGATATTTTCTTTCCTTGTTAGCAGCATTCATTTAATTAAAAATAATCAAAATATAATGTACAATTATTGTTCAAAAGAGATATAAATGTCGGTCTTAGGTTTCTCCACGCTCCTAGGTATACGGGCGCTAAGTTTGGTGTGAACTGGTCTAAGTATGCAAGAGTTATGTTGGAATATACATACATATGGTTTTATATGTAAAGGCCTCTTCAGCTGTTCTTTCCCTACAAAACCTTGCTTGGTCATAAATGCAGTATTTATAATTTTGAATGGAGATTATTCATTATTTATGAAAATACAAGACCTTTACTTAGCTTTAGCGTTAAAATAGCGGAATTATTAAATAGAGCTTTAAAGAGATTATTCACTAGCTCTATCTGCTCCAGATTGCACACTGACTGAGGGGGAAGTAGTTTGCAAACAATATATGGAGGGTGATATCATTGATGTGAATGCTGTTTAATTGTGCTAGGAATGTCCAGTTGTGGGTCAAACTATCCCATTAATTGACAAGAGCGATAGTCCGATTCCTATACTCAATCATCTCTCGTCCTTCTATATATAGCAGAGGGGCATTCCTAATCCTTCGACTCATAGTCCTCGATTATATTCACTCGACTACCTAAAGTTCATTTCTAAACTATTTCCATGTGTCTAATTTTTGCAATTGGTTTATTAATGTTGATAGATGATTGTGTGGCTTAAAGCCAGTTAAATAAAGAGTTCAAACAATAGATTTGGCCAATAATGGTTTATAATTGATAATTAATTAGGTTAGACAATAGTTAAGATTGAATTAAATATTATTGATTGTTTATAAATTAATATTGTCTATAACTTAGTGTTGTAGTGACTGGTAGTTAGTGCTTTCACAGGAGCCCTTACTAGGACATCCGTTTCACCACACCCTGGTTCGGCTTGGTTTTTATTATAAAAAATAATTTATGAACCAGAAAAAAATGAATATTAAATAAAAATACCTTCAGCTAAACTGCATTTTTTAGGAATCTGAAAAAGAACATGTGGTTATATGTAAGTAGAAATGTTCCAAAGGAATTAATCAATATTATATAATATATGAAGAAAATCAAATTAAATATTAAACTAATACTTAGAATTCCTAAGCTTATTTCAAAGAATTAAATCGTCTATTAGCATTGGTTTATATTTAGCAATTATATGAAAAAAATAGGTTGGAACAGGGTTTCAATGAGGCAAATGGTTGGGCATGGGTCTGCCAATGAACTAGGCATCCTATAATTCTCTAGCAAATTCAAGCCAGTCGTTCGTGGCTTCCCGAAAATTAAGTTCGGATCAACAGTGGCCAGTTGGAACCACCACATCAAGCTAACTAAAATTATCAAAGTGTTTAAATGCTGTGAAATAAACGTTTATATAAGCAACCGGCTTCTAGTTCTCTAACTTTGGACAGCTGGGCTAGATTGCTCATATAATGTAACCCACTGAACCAAATGAAGTTGGGAAAAAGGCAAAATGTCGAAGAGTCTGATTCTCCTTCTTATATTTTGTGAGCTCGGAAAAAAAACAAAAACATGACGAAATGGTTAATCTGCATAACTACCAAAAATAAGGCTCATCACACCACACACAGACAAAAAAACATGATGAAATGGTTAATCTGCACAACTACCAAAAACAAGGCTCATCACACCACACACAGACAAAAAAAAGTGACATGTCCTGATGGGTGCTTCAACGTTGGCCGGAATTTAACTTTCAACAACAAAGTAACAAACTATTAGAGTCTGTGTAAGTTGAGTTTGTCGGTATGGGAGAGGAGCTCACGCTTTTCCTCACTCAAGTGCCAATTGGAAAGAGAGAGCTCGAGTAAAGGGGATTGGGGGGAAGAATGTTGGTTAGTGCTAATCTCTCTCCACTACCTCACCGACAAACTCAAGTTAGACAGGCTCTACAAGCTACCTTACATCGCAGATTAATTTAAAAATACTAATCATATGTTGCTACAACAGTGCCAGTTAATTATCATAAAATGAAATGATATAAAATTAAAATAAAATTATTATATTAAGTATGTTAGATTGAATATATATCATTATTGTCTACAATTTAAAGTTGAATGAATATCATAAGTAATCCAAAAACTAGTTTTGATATCAATTGAAGAAAAACCTCAGTGGTTTAATACTGAATTTAAATTAAATACAGTAATTAGAAGAAAATAAATACAAAAATCAAAGATGGGTTTATTATACTACTGACTTCCGTGATTTACTGCCTACTTAGGTAAGCTGTAAGTGCGCTATTACACGCACTGTAGTCCACTCTTATACTTCCTTGTTGGAAGTTAATTTGGAAAACCCAAAGTTACTTAACTTCAATAAAGAAATATTTAATGGTAATAAAAAATAGTAAACAAGCAAAGTTAAAACGATTTCATTTAAAATGATCAAGCTTCGTAACCTAGACTATGTGAATGTTAATAAACTTTTGTTTATACATTACAAAGCGAGATCTAACGCTTCAGATTAATTAAATTTAGGTAACATATTTAAAACTAGGCGTTCAAGGGAATACAATTTAGAGCAAATCGTGGAAATAAAATTAGTTTGACTTAATACTGCTTTAGAATAATTGCTCATGATCTTTCAATGTCAATAAAAGTCATGAAAATTAGTTGCTAAATGATATAATTGTGATGCTGGAGAATATTCTGAATGAGCTTATCATTGAAAGTCTTGCAAGATGTTACAAATGTTTTGCAATATATTAGCCTCACTATGTTGAGATGAAATCTAAAAAATGAAGTAAGATAAAAATAAGTGAGATAAAAAAACATGTGGGGCCTGAGATTGTCCATATATAAATAAAGTATTTTCCATGCTTCCATATGAAGAGGGATTATGTATATGTTGTATCCTTTGTTAGTGGTTGGCAATAATTCTCCATGCTTGATATAAGGTTAGATGGATTAGATATCGAGAGTGATGGGCTTTTAAGTAATGCTATAAAAAAAATTAAAGAGTAATAAACTAAAGTAGAAGGGAATGGAAATAATCTTATGGCGTTGTTGGTGTTCCCTTTATTGTTGGATAATTAATTGCTGGCCAGTGTGTACATATTAACGGTTAAATAATGAGTATCCCAGTTCCTTTGTCTACCAATGCCGTTCCTCAAATGTCCACACATAAGAGACACAGTTTGTCTGTTAAATTAAACTGGAGAATATTTCATATGATTTACGGACTCAAAACATTTTATTATGCTATTAGTTTCGCCGTAGGAGTGTCAATGCTTATTAAACTCCTGGAATTGGCTCGAATGCCAGTTTTTCGAAATTATCTTCTCTTAGCCTTCATTTTGACTAACAAATGATTGTAAGAATGCCGGAGCAAAGCTACAGAGATTCATAGAGAAAATAATAGGGTTATATTTTGTGTTTGATGGCTGTGAATTCTCCATAGGAAACCTACAGGTTCTAATACTTGATAAAGGATCAAATGGGTTTCGTTTGTGTGAAGTAATAGCGAGGTGACTCGGAAATAGATTCTGTCATCGCCAGCACAGATGAAAGGAGTTAAAATGAACAATAAAAGTGGGAAACTGCTCCTGTACTCTTTTATCATTTATTCATTTTTTTTTCTTTTCATTTATCATTTTTTTTCCACAATTTGTTTTATAAAATACCAGTATAAAATCGATCAATGAAAACCAGGTAATGTAATCTACATCATTATTCCTGAGGTACTTACAGAAAAAAACTGCTACCGTAGGCTGGAAGCCATGATGTCAATCTTCTTTTTCCATACACGATTCCGACTTGTCAGGAAACGGGGGATTGTTCCAGTGAGGTGTCATGCAATCTGAGTCGGTTGCGTAGAGATACGGTTCATTTGCATTAGGAGGCTAGGTCTAACTGGAAGGATTTTCATTGGCTCATCTGAGGGAGCGCTAATTACTCAACAAGAGGACCACAATACACAGGTGTATACCCAATTATTGCAACAATGAGAAGTCAAGACAACATTATTAGCAGAGGTACAAGACCTACCCCTGGTAGGTGTATTATTTCCATATCTCCCCTGTGTGGCTAGATTGTGACAATGCATATTATACAGTCCACTTATTG
Source organism: Acanthosoma haemorrhoidale (assembly GCA_930367205.1). Lineage (NCBI taxonomy): Eukaryota > Metazoa > Arthropoda > Insecta > Hemiptera > Acanthosomatidae > Acanthosoma > Acanthosoma haemorrhoidale. The sequence continues at coordinate 121,384,427 of OV884009.1, forward strand.
TGGAATTGAATGTTTTGCTGGGTACAATAGGGATAAAATATTTTATCCACATTCTATTCACTGCAGTTGCCACTCAATACAAATTACAAATTACGTAAACGTTACACGCATCAACAAAGCTTGCATAAGACTGACAAATAGTGTTGGAGAGCCTAAAAATATGTCAAGTGACCTCAGTCGCAGCAGAGAATTGGGCGTTTTTGTCGCTTCTCTCAGTCTGTCTTGTTGGCTTTTCGTTTCGACCCCCCACCAGAGCGTATCTATCCTTGTCATTATACATAGGTGTTGTTTCGAATATATAATTATTGAAACAAATAATCGTTCTTTTACCGAGTATTAGGCGTGGTAGCATATGAATGGGTTCATGGGAGGGCTTCAGTCCAATTTTTATCGAAATCGCTTTAGTTTAGAAGGTAGAATACACCTATTCAAATTAAAAGGTAATCAGTCCGAACGCACATTCAGGGTAAAATCACGGTGGGAATGGAGAAGTTTTATATGAGGTAAGAAGGACAGAAACAGTGATGATGTACAGAAGAGAAAAAAAAACTGTTTGAATACATATCATAAAAATATAAGAATTTTCTTCATCCTGGTTTCATGGAACGAGGGTTACGACGCCGACGCCGTCGGGGTGTAATACATTTAGAGAATTAGCATACCTTCTTTACGCTTTTAATTTTTTTTTGTGTAAAGTAAAGCATTTGCGCAAAGAGATGAGTTTTCATGATCCTAACGCATTTATATTCGACTTCTTCAACTGGTTCATGGAACAAGGGCATCAATCCACGCATTTAGAAAAATCATTGAGATTTGACGACTACAGATAATTGAATAAAAATCAATCTGACACATTTGGATGAAGGCCTATTATAAGTGCGATACATGATTTAGGCCTAACTATATATAGGACACTGCACTTTTCCCCCAATCTTTTGTCTAGTCCACCTCCTCTTCCATCAATCTATCCCTATATAATGATCTCAACGCAATGAAATAAGATGGTTTTAAGGTTGCTAATGATTAGTATCGGGGGAACTAATTCCTTGCAAACTAAAATGTTCAGTTACAACTAGAAATACTTAAACTAGTTACATTTCGAATACACAGATACAACTGTTCAAGTAGAAACAGGCAGTGAGGGAGACCTTTCAAAAATGAAAGCTCAATTCACCCCCCCCCCCGTCTGTATATGACGGTTATTTAACTAATAAATAAAATAAAAATATAATAACATATTTTAACCTTTAAAAATGTTAAATTTTTTACATTTACAATTAAGAAAAACAATTATCTTCATGAAATAGTATTCATATAAAATAAAATAGTAAAATAAATAAGATAAATGTTTGGGGATTATTTCTATAATTAGATATTATAGAAATAATTAAACATTAAAAAAAAAAAAATCAAAATTTTTTGAGCGGGTTGTTGAAGTTCTCTGGATGTGCTGGGAAGATAAAAAGTCGTGTTCACTGATTGAAAGTAGAGCAGCCTCAAAGAAATGTGGCTAAGTTGATTCTTGAAACCTCAAGAACATAGTGCCAATTCGACGCAATTCCGTGGGACATGAAATGGTCGATGAACCGATGGGTTAGAGTGGTGATGAGTCGATGAGAGTGTCTTGAAAAATATCGGGAAACTCAAAGAAGACCGAGAGCCGTCACTTCTCTTCTAGTCTGAGAGGTAACTAGAGATCCGGGGTCTGCTAGATTTAAAGTTGACCGTACATAACAGGACTTCCCTAATAGCCTAATAGCCGTAATAGGACTGCAACAAAAATTGTATTCGATTACAGTGGATAATATACACGTTAAAACGGGACTTGAATGAGTCGAATTGAAAAGTCTGAATTTTAAAAAAGAAATGGATCTTAATCTGTCCTTAAACTTATGTTATAGTATATGGCAATAAAACTATAAGCCACTATAAGAAAAGTGCCTTTATAAAGGAGGGCTATTGGTAATGAGCCAGAGATATGAGATATGTTAAATGTCACGAAAAACATCCCGCCATAGAGATCTATATGGTTTAAGATAGATTAAGATTAAGGGAACAGTTCAATATAGACAAACGGTCTACATGCAGGAGTGTAGTGTAGGTGTGTGTACAAGGAGTTTAGGTGTGAAACCATTCATCCCAAACTCCAGCGTAAACCAAAAAAATGCTATGTAGAGTAATGGGAAGAGAGACAGACCACCGCCAAACCGATCTGGGGAGTAGGCACATGAACCTACTCAAACAACCATAACAGCTGCTGCAAATGTTAAAAGATCGGGAAGGTTATACCAAAACAAAACCAGCTAGAGTAAACTAAACGTTTACAAATCATCATCCCCTGTTCAATATGTATTAAAGTACACATCGTTAGGAATAGCGCTGAACAGATATTGTCACCATCTCGCACAAGCAATCAGTTGATTACATGAGAATATGGCGCATTGATAATTCTATCTCCGAGGAATATTATAGGGATGTGTGGAACCAGGCTGTAGGATTAGGATGTGTGGATCAATTTTTGTGTAAATAAATAAAAATTAATGGGACTGTGGAGCTAATAAAACAAATATTGTTTATGTATACATTATAAACTTGCTGTTAATCGATCTAAAAATAAAATAACTGATGCTTACGGTTAATGAATTTTAACTAAGGCAATCGTACTTGTTAGACCTATGTACATACCTGTACAGTTTTTTATTCTAAGTAAAGCTGACTTAGACTTCCTTAGGTAGGACTTGACAATAATAATGATAATAGTATTCCAATACTAGATTCAGATGAATGGATTTGGTTTTGACGACTGCCGGTTGTGCGTGAGACATGAGTGAGGGAGGGTGAGGTTGGCAGAGCTGAGCGAGTTGATTAGGAGCTTGGCAGTGGGTGCCTCAGTGGTCGGGTCGCAGTCGCTTTGAGATGGCCACACTTCTATTTCTCACCTTGATCTCGGTGAGTACCTCTCTATATCCTACATCTAATCCTTAAATAACACTTTTCACTATAAGGGCCCGCTAAACGAATTTAACCAAAAAAACATCCGACCTACTAAATTTTCTGGAACAGTTTCATTTTTAAATCACATATTTACGTGTTTATTATTAATAATGATATTTTTTTTAAATGTATGGTGTGCTATGTCATTAGCTATTTAGACACAAACTGTTTAGAAATACTTGAGTTAAAAGGAAGATAAATGCGAGTAAAATTTTGGAACCTAATGCCTTTCAAAATATTACTCAGCATCGTGTCACCACTGGTCGTCATTTATATTATTCTGTTTATATTTTAAAGCTGTAGTTGTTGAAATCATTTCCCAGACAGAAAAATGATGAGAAATTACCCTGAAACAGGTGATGAGAAAACGTCTCTCGTTTGTCTGTCCACTAACATCTATTACGATAGTAGTCAGAAACGTAATATTATCAATTCGAAAGTAAAGATGTTCGCAATTATAATATATCACCCAATTAAAAGGGATTAAGATGGTGAAAAATTATATTGACCCTTTTAATAACATTTTATAACAGTCCACGAAACCCCAACAAATAATATATATTATTAACCAACATGTCCAGATCTTTACTTTGATAGCCTCCTTAACATCATAGGAAACTATTTACTTTTGAATTACAATTAATTGAATAATAATTGACTCCTGTTTTTTCTTCATAAGGCTGATTTTAATTTTAGCATCTCTGGGGTATTGAGTAAAACTTTTCTAAAAAATTCATTTTTCTAAATAAACCTGAGGTTACTCATGAAATCGGGAGTACACTTGTATCTGTATGGCAGTTTAAGTAATTTTAGTCCACTTCAGCTCCAAAATATATTTTATATTAGTGTCAGGACTTCGTAATCCTTAATTTGATGTAAGTTGATATTAACTCAATATTACAGACAAATATTAATTTTTTATGAGTAATTTACCGTTGAGCCTTCATTTAAATGATATTTTATAATTATGGTTTAAACAGAAATTGTTACTTAAGTCATCGAGATTTTCAATTTGATACCCAACTCTAAATAATAGAAACATATTCTTTTTTAATTGTTTGATTGATGGTTAGAGATGTTTATGTCTGTAATGTATAAACAGGCTTTAGTAACATCTATAATTAAACTCATAATATATTTTAGAGCTTAATCCGCCGGCTTTTTCGAAACAATTAAAGTTTCTACACGACTGATGATTGTTGAGCTGAACAGTGACACAATGCTGTGATTTTTTTGATGTAATAGAAAAATATAAAAATATAAAAATAAAGTATTACAAATAAAACAGCAGCATTAAATAAGTTAATATGCGAGCACATTATTAAAAATCTAGATTAGAAGGACTTTTTATATTATAATTTTTAATTAAACATACGCATTTATACGTACAAAGCTTTGATATCAATAGCACCATTTTTTAATTTTTCGAAGTGCCACAATAATGTATGAAAATGAAACAAACACACTTTAAAAATAAAACAGTAACATAGGTGAGAGAAGTCATAAATAGTAATTACTACTTAGAATGTGAGATCTCTCGCAGGCGATTATTTATGGCGTAGCTGGCATATGAACTGGACAGGTGCAAGATTCGTTTGACGGGCTTGAGTGAGGAGGTAGAGAAAAGTAGTGGAATGAAGCATCTCTACTGTTGATCTGATCTGATCTGGTGTTGGTTGATGTGAAAGAGAAAACGAAGGTGTTTTGGGTTGAAGGATGTAGGTTTTGGCGTGGGATGGAGTCAAGGATAATATTTTTAGACATGAAGCTTTCTGTAGAAAAAGTTTGGGCATGTTTGCCTTATGGGAGATAATAGGAGGGGAAGATAGCTAGCTATATAACGATGATATAGATAGAATGTGTTCAACAAGAGGAGTCTCCACTGTTGGAGTGAAACAAGTAGCGTGGGGCAGAGACAAATGTTGGAAGGGATGGACATCCAGGCATAGCAGGAAAGAGGAGAAGAGAAGAGTTATTATGAACACTATGTAGGGATTGTCAATGTGGTTAGTAGCGGGAATCTTATAATTTTCCAAGTATTCATAATGATCTATGAGCCCCTGTGTTTACTTCATTTTTTTTGTATTCAATTCGCGTTATCGCCTTCCTCTCTTACAAGCCCATTAGTACCACTAGTATTTTTTTTTTATCTCAATCTCAGTTGCCGTTTTGGTTTCATTCCACTTCATTCATAAAAGTTTCTCTGTGTGTGTTAAACATTTCAAAAAGCCCTATTCTTTTCTATTGCTGGAAAAGTGGGCGACGCGATAGACATTGTGGTTTAAATGCGGTCAATGTCGGAAGTATTTTCTTCTGTTGATCAGGTAAATAGTGAAATAAATACACCATAAATATCGATTACTTTTAAAAGTATTGAGAAGTTTCTTAAATCATCTTATTCTTCCAATTTAAAGCAAACCACTATTACAGATAATTTTTCGAAAACATCAGCAAATTAATCATAACAATGTATGTAGTAAAACTCACATTAATCTTTATCTAATAAGCTTCAATCGTAAATCAATTTAGTATATGCAAAATGTAGGTTATAACTGATTCAGATTGTTACTTCACAACTTCGCTCCACTGCCCACCTAAATGTTCACATCAAAGATATCACAATTATGTATGTTATAAAACTCACATTATAATTATCACATTAATATTTAACGAATAATTTTAATAATAAATCGATTATGCAATTTATGCCAAATATTAGTACGTATGAATTTTATCAGATTTTTTACCATGATTTACGATCTGAATCTCTAGGTCCTATTTATTTAATTTAAGGACTTGTTCTCTAGCTCTTTTATTTGCAGCATTTACTCTGAAATCGTTCACTATTACTTCATCATTTATCTGAAAGTCGATACGACAGGCGGATTCGTTTCTTGGGAGGGACTGACACTGCTTGAATTCCACTTCATTAGTCACATTTGGTTCCAGGAGGTCAAATTTTGTTTGGATTATTCTTCTATGCACGGGTAGGAGGTGCGAATCCCTGTTGCAATCAAGTAGGTTCCCTTCCCTGCAGGATGTTAGAGTCCTCTCGCAGAAAACCCGTACGAAGAGGAAGAGGACTGAGGAAGACGCCGAGTTCCCGGATTACTCGACGAAGACCTCCCTCCTCGACCGAGCTATGGACGTAGGAGATGGCCTGGGCAAACTTATTTCTAAACTGCGGGACAAGTAATTGGCCAAGAAGAACCAGGAGCATATTTGCAAAAAGGTAGGAGGGCTGGTTGACGACCTAGGCAAGGTCGTCATAGAAAACGAAAAACTTTTTTTTTTTTTTTTTAAACGAAAAACTACTGACGATGGTCCGCCAGCCCGCAGAAATAACTGCATTGCTCCTGGAAAGCTTAAAGGAAAACCCGTTCTCTTGTCCCGCAACCCCAAGGAGCCCGAGACTAGGCAAAGACGAGATTCAGAAGCTGCTGGATATGGCAGTAACGCGAGCGACCCACGCCATCATGGATGGAGGCCTGATGCAGGCCATAGCCACTAGAGTGGCTGAAACAGTCACCTCCGTGGTAGTAGGGCAGACTCTGGCGCTTATGGACCAGGGCACAGATGAAATACAAAAAGCGGTGGATTCTATCGATAGGAAGTTGTCCAGAGTGGCCGGAGGACCAGGGCCTACCGAGACCCCAAAGCCCCAGCGGGAGAGGGCAAAGACAACCAAGGTCCCGAAGAGATCCCTCCCCTCGACTAGCTGGGCTGCGGTGGTGGCTGCTAGCCCTGCAGCTGCACCGACCTCAGCGAGAAGAGCAACTGCCCCCACCCCGGTCGAGACAGAGGTCCCACTGACCACGGAAGATGAGGATGGATATACATCGGTCGGCAAGAGGAGGAAGAGGAAAAAAGTCAAGAAGACGACGACTCCGGGACCGGCTAAGAAGGACGTACGGGAGCTGTTGGCGAGACTCCCGAAGGCGCGGACGGAGGAGGCTACCTAGAGGAAGGCATTTATTACCATTGAGGGCAACCCGGTAGATATCATGAAGAGGATGCCACAAAAGGACCCAGGTGACTTGTCCAGGATACTGCGAGGCAGTCAAGGAACAAAGGCCGGAGGCCTCCTCGCGGAGACCCGAGGTATGGTGGAGGTGGTAAGGCTCCTCGAAGCCACTAAGACGGCCGGCCTTTCGAGGTTGGCACAGAAGAGGGGACCTAGGGTGATATTCCGAGGGGTCCCCAGAGCCTGGGGAGAAAAGGAATTCCTGGACGAGGTGTGGGCCACGTTGTCCCGAGTTGACCCTACCCTGGCGAGCCTGCCACAAGACCAGAGACCCGGCGCGTTGAAACTAGTCTTCAGCATGGGGGCCACCAGGGATCCGGTGTACGTCAGCTGGGTAGCTGAGGTGTCCCCCCAAGTAAGGTTCGCGCTCCTGGGGGGAGAAGGGATATGGGTAGGGGGATGGCACAGGGTAGTGGTGAAGGACTACCTTGATGCTTTCCGCTGCGTTACTTGCCAGGGCTATGGGCACTCCAAAGCCACCTGTACTAGGAAAGAGAAGACCTACAGATGGTGCGCCCAGGAGGGGCACACGGCTGAGGCATGCCCCCGTAAGAACGAGCACCCGAGATGTGCGGGCTGCGTCAGAGCGGGATGCCAAGAAGACACGACGAGGCACCAGTAGAGTAGTCGCCATGGGCAATAGAGAAAGGAGGCCCAGTGTGGGTATCATTCTATGTGTTGATTTTGAAAAATAAAGGACGAAAAACAGTATTACTCAAGGTGCGCTGACCGGTGCAACATTCCCATTGCACCGGAATATGCACACCACAGGCTAAGTAACCCTATGAGCTCGCTTCACGGGCTTGTGGGGTAAGCCCGTTTTAGGCTCAGCCTCAGGGAGGGCCAACAAAAAAAAAGATTACTCTTCTATATATGAAACAACCCTTCCAGTAGTTGAGTGCTCTATTCCCCTGCAATCCAGAAGAAAATTTTCCACACCGTATTCCACAGATTGGCCAGATTTTGTTTTAACAAATTTTATCTTTAAATGTGCCTATAAAATTGTCTGCTGCTCCATTTATTCCTGAGTGTTTTGGAGATGCTACTGTGTGCCTTATGCCATTTGTTTTCATAAAATTCTTGAATATACTGTTGGTAAACTGGGGTCCTCCATCAGCAATCAAATGATCACACATTCCGTGCCTGACAAACATCCTTTTTAAGGCTTGAATAACTTTCCAAACCTTCGTGTTGTTATATCTCAAGTCAAAAACCTCAGGTCGTTTAGTACACATTTACACCTAAATAACATTCTATTTCTCAAAGGACCCAAGAAGTCAGCATGCAGTCGAGAGCATGCTTTGGTTCTTGGGTATGGGTATGGTGAATTCGCGGTTTTAGGTGGATTTCTCTCATTGGCTCAGTGAAACAATTGCCATCGTGTTCTTCAATATTTGAATCCAAATTCGGACAGCAAAGATATAATCGTGCCATTTGCTTTATCTTGGTCATACTAATATGTGATGTATGTAAATGCTTTAGTATTATTTAGTAAGGTGGGTTGAAGTGACTTATGTAACCAACCTTATTCCACACTATAGACATCCTTTATACAGCGATAATCCCGGTTTCTTTGGAAAATATTTCTTTTTGAGATCTGATACCATCTTATTTTCATTTGGCCTTCCCGAAGCTACCCACTTTATTAATTCGCTTAATACCTTATATTGACTGACTGTGGAGACTTGTTTCTAATTCTACATAGGCATGGAATGGCATACATTCGGAATCGAATACTGGAGTAGGGTTATTTAAGGGTAACCTTGATAAGACATCACAATTTCCGTTTGCTGAAGACCTTACTCTTTCAATGTTGTAGGTGAAGCCGGAAAGAAAATAATCTCTTCATTGTAATATGTTTTGAATAGTCACTGAAAGATTTTTTTAATTCCCAAAAATAAATTTAAAAGGTCCATGGTCGGTTCTGAGTATAATGTGCGCACCATAAACTTGTAAATTTCCTGAACCCAAAAATGATGGTGGCTGCTTCTTTGTCTATAATTGCCCTAGCCTCTAAGTTATCGGAATTATTTCTGATGCAAAGGGAATTAGTGTCTAATCTACTCATCTCCATTCTCGAGTTTATGAGACAGAATTGCCATTTGACAGTCCATAGTGACTGGATTCAGACGATAGTCTAGCTGCTTATATGGGTCAAACAGTGTCAACACATTATCAGAAACAATTTGTTAAAACTCTCTTGACATTATTTCGACCAACACCACTTGGCCCACCACTTGATGAGATGACACAGCTTATTAGCTCTGTGCTTGAGAAAGGATTCGTAATAATTGACCAGCTCCAGGAAGCTCTTCAACTGTGTGCTATATTTATGTCTAGAAGCATCCACAGTAATCTTACTCTCCGCAGGATAAATTCATTCATTATCTATGACAAATCCTCAAAATTTTAATTCATTTTTCAATAGATCACAGTTGTATAGCTTTACTTTCAAGCCTCGGTCCTGATTTAGGCGCCTAAATAATACTTATTTTTTATTAATATTTTGGCTTCAATTAAAATGTCTTCATCTGTTCTGCTTTTACTATGAATATTAGTTATGGAAATGTCTGTGAATGGAATACCCTTTAAAAGCTCAATTAAAATCTGCTGACATTCTCCCGGGCTGGACAAGACACCATCTGGTAAATCGGTATATTGAAATAAACCCTCAGTTGTTATAATAGTTAATGCTTCTAGGGAACTTTTATCAACGCTGAATTGCGTTAATCGATGTGCTAGATCTACGTGGGACCGTTTTCTATTTTCTTATAATTTATTAAAAACTTCTTCTTTACTAGCCACTGATTGCCGTTTCATGATGAAATGCGGAATGACTTTTAACTTAAAGTTACTGTACAGTTTAACTTCCTCATTTGATTTGACTGCAAGGGGCGCCGTCCAACTACTAACTGTGTCAGGCTCTAGAATACCTACAGCCATCAATATTTTAATTCCATTCTTTACTTTCTCTCTTGGTTAGAGTGCGTAAGGCACCCTATGTGGTTTCAATTGGACTGGTACTGTATTGCTCTTCAATTTTGGAAAAAAAAAAGCTATTCTACCTTAGCCATTACCTTCTCACTTGTCTCTCCAGAGTTGCAATAATTTAATTCTTATTTCAACGGTTACAGGTTAAATTTTTTTAGGCAGCTTTTTCCCAACAAAGATGGACCACCCCCTGGTTTGCATTTGCATCATTTATTTGTTTACCATCGAAACTTTCAGATTTGTTAGTATACCCAAAGGATTTAAATCATTTTTCTCATATGTCATTGATATTAAGTCTGGTTCGACCATTGACGGACCCACAAAATATTTATCTTTAGATTCCTTTGAAATCACCGTTATATATGAACCAGTGTCTACCTGCATTATAATTATGATCCCGTTTACTAACAAATTAATGACCAACGTTACCACTCTGGAGTTCATAACCAAAAAACCTGCATTTGAAGATTCATTATTCCCTAAAAAGATGTAAAACCTATCATGTTCGTCATTTTTATCCTCTTCTGATGTCTTCTAAATAATTTACTGTTTGTTGTATCCTTGGGTTCCGTTTTTTCAGACACACTCTCTCGAGATGCACTCGATCATTACAAAAAGTACACACTTTGACGGTGACTGGTTATCTCGCCGTAAGAATAAGTGATAATATTTTGTTGGTTAGTATTAATAAATGATGGACGTGTATTAGGTTTCCTTATGACTCTACGCTTCTCTCATTTGTGCCTGTCTCCCTTAGTCCGAATTTGTGTTCCTCTTACAATCTGCTCCCTCCCGCCCCTGACCGTATCTAGTCCGCCCTAGAGATTTTCGTAGTTATCTCCGAGTCCATCTTGTCTACTAGTTATTGCCTACCTCCAGCATACTTTCCTTTAGCTAGGTTGACTAATCTCCGTAGTATCTTCTTTTGCCTCACTTCGCAATTGACGAACTAAATTTTCTTAAATTATATAAAAAATCCCTCTCATCGACCTCCAAACTTAATTCTCTCAGTTTTAAAAATAAGCCTTGTTTATTTAAGTACGGACACCCAAGAAATAGCCGTTTTTTCACTCATGAGTATTTTCAGTTGATACATACTTTTTATTAGTCTTTTTTTTTTTTTTTTTTTTTTTTTTTTCCTAAGCTCTCAAACTTATAAAAAATAGGAATGTGGGAAAAATAAGGAAAATTATTTTTGGCTGGAAAGTGCCTTTCACTAAGGGGAGACTCCTATTTGAAGGATGTATGAGAAGGATATGTTTTATTAGTCCTCGTCGCCAGTTACTTATATAGGGTAACGGAAATAATGGAACTTTATTTAATGATAAACAATAACTGTTTATTCACGGTCTGTTTAAAACTGATTCTCATGGCTACCAACCTGCTACTTCATAACCTCGCTCCATTGCCTACCTAAATCTTCGCATCAAAATTATCACAATTATGTATGTTATAAAACTCACATTATAATTGTCACATTAATCTTTAACTATTAATTTTAATAATAAATCGGTTTGATGCAAAATGTTGGTAGTATGAATTTTATCAGATTTTTTTTTTTTTTTTTTTTACATCCGGATACGACGAAGTAAGGGTATATCGAAGGATCTGAATCCCTTGAAGGTGGTAATTATAAGTGAATTGCACTGTATTTCCAAATTAATATCTACAGATTGCGGCACCGCACCGCATTTCACTATGTGTAGTTTACCTCCTTCGTGATCTTACCAAAGATACCATCTTTGAGATAATTTAATAGAGGTTTCTCCAGAATTTTCCCCATTTGAGGTAATTAACTAATCGGGCAGTAGTGGGTTGGGTGGTCTCCGCTCTTGGCTGGTTTGAGTAATGGAAATAAGATGGCTTGTTTCCATTTATCGGGAAAGTACCGCAATCTTATGCACAAATTGTACAAGTTTGCAAGTTTCACTATTCCTCTCCTCGGCATTTGTTTCAACAAAACCGTCTGTATCCCGTCGTGCCCTGGTGCTCGGTTTCCCTGACACCGGCGGAGAATCGCCATGAGCTGCTTCGGAGATTCAAACATGTGGTTTTGCTCTGTTTCTCGCGGAGGAGGTGGTTGGTAGTCGCCAGTCCTAGTCGTGACATCCCTATCGTAATGTTTGGTCAGTTTGTTTGCTTGTTACTTCGCGGTCAAAAGAGTGTCGCCTTCGTGAAAGCAGACGGCAGATGTTTTGCCTTTGGTAGTCTTCAACAGCTTCCAAAATTTTCTGTGATCTCCGTGAGTGCTACGGAGACGTTCATGCCACTGTGCTGTCTTCCAGAGTTTCATCAAGCTTAGGATTTACGTTGTGAGAGAATTTACAACTACCTTCACTTGACGATTTCTGGTCCTGTACTATTTGTTCTTCCAATAACTGCGCAAGGCAATAAGTTTCAGAATATGGTCGCAGGGCCGGTGGCATGGGGCTGTACTTTGGAATAGCAGTGTCCGCTGCGTCGACAATCATATCAGTAATGAAAGATAGTTGAAGATACTTCCTCTATTGTGCGGAGAACCGGCACTGTATGCGCGTCCGATACAGGTCCTAGTCGGCACAACCGTAGTTGTATCTCGTGGGGCGAGGGGTCACAACTTCACCATCCACTGCGTACAGTACTGGCCTGTGGTCAGACGTAATAAAGTCGAGGGCGGAGCAACTAGTGATACGGTGCGGCTGTCTGGTCGCTAGTAAGTCTATAGTCTAGGGGGCTTGAGGGTTCCCTCTATGACGAAAGGTAAAAGTCTGGGGGTGTACGACAGTAAACGGTGTTTTCACCAGGAGTCTCCCAGCCTTGTTACAGGTGGTGTTATACCATAACGTATGCCTAGCATTTAGGTCACCTACAACCCAGTGGTTAGACCTTTGTACGCAAGCGTGTTGCAGAGCTGTGTATTCCTGGAGAGAAACGTACGGTCTCCTATACAAGGCGGTAATGTAAATGGGTTTCCCCAAATTTACCTTTACCGTCAGGTGGTGAAGCCTGGGATCACTTGTAGTAAGTGGTGAACCCACTTCCTTCCAAGTGATACCATGTCGTACGGTCACGAGAACACCACCGTAACCGATGACTCTCTCTATGGCTGTAGCGCATCCCTTAAAATGGATGGCTTGGGTGGAAACCCTCGTGTCCGTGAGTACGACAATGTCAGGTTGGTAAAGTGCTATTAACAAAGGGTCTAGTGTCCCGCGTAGCCCGTTGTTGTTGGTCCGGCATCGGTCGATCCCTGGGTCTTGGGTGGTATGGTGTCTGTAGTACGGTTCGGCCTGGGGTAGAGTGGGCTGTCCCAGGCATTGGTGGTGGGTGGGGGTGCAGGTCTTGGGGGTCCTTGCTTTCTCCTCTTCGGTTGTTGTTGCTGGTGCTGCCGAGCGCTCGGCCTGGGTCGGGCTAATAGTTCCTTTTTTTTGGCGGCCTCGGCATGAGGCTGGGTGCGGCTTTCCACAATTGCAGCACTTGAATGGGGTGGCTTCCGTCCTGGGGCATTCGCCTGCTTCGTGAGGTCCTCCACTCCTCACACAGCGTGGTCTTCTTTGCAGTGATTTCGGGTATGCCCGGACCCCTGACATTTAAAACACTGCGACACCCCGCTGCTCTTTGTTTGTGACTATTTTAATAATCACATGATTTATGACCCTCACCTTTTTCAATGCGATGATGGTCACGCAGGGTTTCGCTGTCACTAGGACAGGAGAAATATATATTTTCTTTCCACTGGAGTCCGTCTTCCTCAGTCTTCGTATGTCGAGGTCGTCGGGCTCAGCTGTTGCGATTGCGGCGTTTATTTCATTGATGTCCTCCTGGACATCTAATCCAAGGATAAGATACTTCTTATTTCTAGGTCCACCCCTTGGAGCAAAGGAGTTGAATTGTCTTCCAGTCTGCTGGAGTGGGTCGAGGATTTTAATCCTCTCTTCCTCCATCTCTGTGTATATAGTGACGCCTTCCTTCGTCTTCCTGAGGGCATATTTGTTGATTGTTGCTTCTCTTAACAGCTGGGATAGGTTAGTAGTTCTCTCTCCAGAGACAACTATCGGCGGTGGCTTCTTTGTCACTGCCGGTGCTGGATGAGGGTTTTCTGGCAACTCGCTTGCGAGCGCCTCGTATTAGCTCCCTACCGGTGTAGATGATTTACTTCCCGGTCTCTTCACCTTGGCAGGGTTTTTAGGTGCAACAAGGCCCTCTTCGATGTCCCTGGCTGAAGATGTGGAAGCCGGCAGCTTCCTCGAGGTCTCGACCTCCATCGCCGTCACCATTTTTTCGAACTTCTTCCTTTTTCGTTGCACTAAAAACACTTGCACTAGTTAAATAAAAAGGTTACCTTTTAACGGCGTCACCTGCGACGCAAACAGGCGCAACGTGGTATTTTGGCGTCTAGCAAGATGATGGCTTGCAACACCACTAGCAAGCAGCAAGAGATGTTGACACAGCGACTCCTACAGGTAGAATCGAAGAACAGAGGGGGGAATGTGGAATATATATACTTACTTTCGTGACAAGAAACAAAAGGAAGAATTGTAAACTGTAAAATCCTGCAGCCCCTATTCTACAATCTGCAGCAGATGGGGTACCCTTACCTTCTTTACCAACACCTAACAGAGGAGTTTATGGCATTTCGACAGTCGGCCCTTTTTTGCTCAGGCCTCAGCCTCTTAACGTTAATAAATCATTTTACCCTACATTCCCTATCTCGGGGGTTGAACATATACAGAGCGAAGCAAACGGTGTCCAACCACAATCTACCGCATCTGCAAACTCCTACGACAATACTACAGTAGATTAATCAAAGCCTCAATTTAAAGCCAAAATTAATACCCTTGTCATGTAATAAGGCATCTTCAACCTACTTATAACTAACATAAATAAAGGCAATGTTGTAGTCGAGACTAAACAAAAGGAGACTACCAAAAAAAATTAATTAACAAAATAACAAACAGTGCTACTTCTAATTTGGTTCAAACAATCATTAAAAAGTACCAGCCTAGGATGATTTTTAAAAACATAGCCGAAGAAATCACAACTTGAAGAAACTGATTGAACAAAATGAAGATATCCTGGCATTAACATTAGAAGATGGCATCAGTGTCATGACTGTACTCTTTCCGGGAAATAATCCGCTATTCTGAAGTATTTTTATGTATAAGGCGCTATACACAATGCAGCGTACTATCAAGTACTGTACAGACGAGAAACCATATGTTTGGGGCACCACTTTCAAAATGACCGAGATGAAAATTTCCTCACCACTATAATTGTATCAACTTGTGCGGTCGATGCAACTGCAAACCATATAAAAAATTAAATGGTAACCGCACTGTTCATATAAGGTGTCTTCATCTTATAATAATACATCTTGCAGGTCACCAGAAATTTGAGGCCTTCAATCTCTTTTGCTGATGCCGTTAGGAACAGAAAGCAGTTACAGGCATTGCCCACTCCTCCTCCACAAGTTCTTCTTCCCCACACTCCGTTCATCCCAGCAACCAGCAAACTCAATCCCATCCAACCTCAACCACACATCTCGCATATTCCTCCATCTTCAAGCTCATCAGATCTCACTAGTCTATTAACATCATTCCTTACAGAGTTCAGAACCCTTATTACCTCTCTCATTTTCCTTCTTACAAATCTTGTCACCTACCTCATCCCCATTAAACAAAACTCATAAGTGGATCCTTCCGTCTCCTTATCCATTCTCCTTTGAAATGCGAATGGTGTTCGCACCTACACTAACGAACTGGCAGCGCTACTTCCCGACAAGAACATCCACGTAGCTCTTATTACAGAAACAAGGCTTACGAGTAAACGACAGTATCAGACTTATCGAACTGATCACCCAGATGGAAGAGCTCATGCAGGTACCACTGTAATTGTCCATAACTCCATTTCCTATCATAAAGTTCGTTTGGTAGCACACGGTTTCCGTCAGTCCACTGCAGTGTAAATAAGCACATTCACTTTTCCCCTTACTCTAGCATCAGCGTACGGCCCTCCTAATAAATTCATTTCTGATTCCCAATTCATCTCCTTTCTAGACTCCATCGGACATCGTTTCCTTGTGGGTGGGGACTTAAACGCAAAGCACCAACCTTGGGGCTCAAGATCCACAAATACACGAGGACGTGCATTGCTGTCTGCACTCACACGGAAATATTGCTCCACTATCTCTCCTGGCACAGCCACCTATTGCCATCAGATCCCAACCAAAATCTAGATCTCCTTGACTTTTTCTTCTACAATAGTTTAGGAACACTAAACTATTCACTTACGCGCCTCGATGACCTCTCCTCCGACCATAGCCCCTTATTATTAGCCATTTCCCTAAGACCAATTCACAAACTTCCTCCTCCTTCATTTATTAGGGGCCCAGTTGATTGGGACCACTTCTGCCAGATTCTTACAGACTCTGTAGACCTAAAGTACCTCTGAAAACATCCCAAGACCTAGATGATGCAGTGCATTCCTTCACTACTCTAATCCACAGGTAGGCCTGGGAGGCATCGTCACCCCACCGTCATCTGAAAATTCACAATCAAAATCCTTTACCTCAGTATCACAAAGACCTAATCCAATCCAAACGCCACTCGAAAACAGTGTGGCGAAGATCCCGACATCTTGCTGATCGTCGCTCATACAATCAGTAATGCAAGTTAGTAAAGCGGCAATTGGCATCCTTCTTTTAATTCCTATCGCTCCTCTCCGTCTACCAGGGATAGCTCCTTGTGAAATCTAACTAGGAAAATCGTAAAATATCATCCTGTTTCACACCCCCCCCGTTGTGATGATGAGTCCTGGGCGGCTTCGGATGGCGAGAGGGCGGAGGAATTCACACTGCATCTTTCCCGTACTTTCACTCCTTACTCCTCAAATCAATAATCATCGCCCAACTGTTGAAGATTTCCTCACTTCATCTATCCCTTTCTTACTTCCACCAAAAGCCGATAACTCCTCTGAGGTATATATCTTCTGAACACTCCATGGTAGTCATATTCGCCAAACCCAGTAAACCACCCAATTACGCCTCATCTTACCGCCCAATTAGCCTACTCCCTATCCTCTCAAAAATACTTGAAAAACTCCTATTAAAACGCCTACTTCCAATTGTTAAATCCAAAAACCTTTATCCTACTCACCAGTTTGGTTTCCGCCAACGACATTCCACCGCTCAACAAGGCCTTCGCGTTCACATATCCTCAGTCCTTGAAACCAAACAATACTGCACTGCTGCCTTTCTGGACATAGCTCAAGCTTTTGACAGCTTCTGGCACGCAGGTTTGCTTTACAAGCTCAAAGGATATTTACCGCAGTCCCTATTCCTAATCCTACCTTTTAAACCGCTTCTTCCAAGTCCGCTGTGATTTAGAATATTCTAACTACTATCCCATTAAAGCAGGAGTTCAACAGGGCAGCGTCCTGGGCCCCATCCTCTATAATATATACACCGCTGATGTCCCCTTAACCACCAATACCTTCTTGAAAATATTTGCAGATGACACTGCCGTCCTGTCAACCCATCCAGACCCTGATATAGCATCCCAAAACCTTCAAAAACACCTTGATGAGATCGAGTATTGGTGCTACCAATGGCGAATCAAAGTCAATGAAGCAAAATGTTCCATCATAACCTTTCCCACTGGCAAGTCCTGTCCGCCAGTCTTTTTAAATTCGATTCCTCTCCCTGTGTCTGAGACAGTACGGTATTTAGGCTTCTATCTCGAGAAAAGACTGACATGGAACCCACACACGAGGCTAAAAAGAGAAGAACTAAACAGACGCTTTGGAAAACTGTACAGACTACTTTGAAGGACATCCCATCTATCAATTGAAAATAAACTAATTATTTACGAAGTTATACCTAAGCCAATCTGTACATACGGAATAGAGCTATGGGGGACAGAAAAAAAGTCAAACATCAAGCGCATCCAATCCTTTCAATCAAAAGTCCTGAGAACAATAGTAAATGCCCCTTATTACGTCAGCAACAAAACCCTTCATAATGATCTAAATATACCCTAAATTCTTGAACTCATCCCTTCCAAGTTCATAAAATTCCATAGTAACCCATCCAACCACCCTAATTCCCTAGCACAGTCATTGCACTGCACCACTCATCCCTGTAATCCTCCTCGCAGACTAACGGAAGTGGCCTCGTGACCTGCTATAAATAAGTGACAGTGGGACTCCTGGCAATGGCCAGTTTCTCCAATCTTGTCCTGAGCGTCTGCGGATCTTGCGCTATTGGTCAGCCTCTGCTGGCTCTTAGGAGCGTGGGGGACTTCTACGCACGCGAGGGAGGTGACAACCACGTGGACTTGGGGGGCCTCTGGGCTGTTTGTATATATAGTATGAATGAGCGAGTGAATGAAAATTATAAATTGGTATGAACGAGATCATTTATCACAATTACTTATAGCCCAATCAGGCAGATTGTAATTTTATCATAATAAAGTTGTTTAATTCCTAACATCTTGCAGGCTTATACCGAATACAATTCAACATGTATTACCTAATTTATTAAATTGTACATTAATCTAATAATATAAAATATTAATATTTTCAGCAATCCTTTATCATTACAACCACCATGTATTTTCCCAAGCTTCCTTGTATTTAGCAATTCTGATATATTAAGAATCTTCCTAGCAGAAGTTATAACCTAAAAGAAAAACTATAAACTCAAATATTCCTCTCACCAATTGGAACTCAGTATGATTTAAAATTAAGTAGAGCACAACATAATTGTAAACACTCTCATGAATTCATAAAAAAAAAAAATATTGATTGAGCTCGTGATCTAGATCCAATTTTGGAAAAAGTAATAATGGTAAGAATAACAAGATCTCGATCTCGAATTATAGTAGCGAATGAAAATATTGATTCATTGATTCTAATTATGTTAAGTTTTTCCCAAATTAACCAAGGATCGAGATATACTCATAAATGTTTACTCCGATACTATATATTTTGGGGGTGTTATCATATTTAATTTGGATCGCGGGAAAAGCAGGAAATTAACATGATTATTAACTTTTATCCCAGTTTTAACAATATTATTATAATATGCTTAATAAATTATTATTTTATATTGACCATTTTCTAGCCAAAGTGGGATTCATATTTTTTTTTCGTGTGATCGATCTACCCTTGTGAGGATTGAACTCAGACTGACTGTGGGTGAACTTGAACCCTCTGCTCTAACCCACTCACCTTAACAATCTCGGCGCAATATGTACCATCGTGACACTGATAATATTTTATGGAAGGTGTTACAGATGTCATTAGGTCAGATGCTGGATGGTGAATTGGACAGGCCATTCTGCGGCTTGAACAGAACCTGCTGCTCAGGTAGGGAGGATGAGTGCGCCTTGGATAGAGACGGAGGCCGCACCAAATGTTATTGCGACCAGTTTTGTGTCAGCTCTCACCAAGCACCTCTTCAGGACTGTTGTTGGGATTACTGGCAAGTTTGTCAATCTCGTATAGTTGCACTTGAAAAAGGTATGCTACTTATTACTACTATATTACAAATTCACAATAACAATTCTGATACCTGATAATTTTGAAAATACCCACAAAGCCGCAATAAATGTTACAAATTTGTATTATAAACGGGAAGTTATAACAGTTAACGAAAACTTAAATCTCAATCATGACACTCAAACAGTTTTACATTCTTCTCCAAAAGAAATATGTAAAATTATTAAAAACATAAATAACAGGAGTTCTTTAGATTTGTACCTGGTATAGGTGGTATTCAAAGAATTAAAAATTTAAGCAAAAACAAAATCATCAATACTCCTCAAGGATAGGACATTCCAAACACCTTGGAACAAGGACAAACAAGTACCAATAAAAGTCCATCCTCACCTTGCACAGGCATACGTCCCATGTGTCCAATATCTAATGGGATCTTTTTGAGACGTGGCCATGTCTCTAGCTTGAATACGGCTGAACAGACAGAAGGAGACAAACATTCTGTTATGTATGTTATGGTTGTTCTCTGAGTACTTAATGCTGTAAGCTTGTGCTCTCACTCACATCTAATTTGTAACATGCACTTTTTTATACGTAAAATTTGTCTGATCATTACCAAACCTTCTCTGAACACATTAAATTCTCTCTCATTAAACTTCTTGTGACACACTTTAGTGCTCATAATAATCATGATTTCCATTTTTGTATAAATTGGCTGGTTACGGCCTCATTATGTAATTTTTATATACGTAAATGTTTTTGTTTGCAAAACACATATCAACTGATTGTGTGAGGTCAACTTAAGGCCTAGTCACCTTACCTAGCTGACTCTAGTGAGACTACTTACTAACTTGTAGCGAAGCATACGTGGCAGCTCTCGGCCATCTCCGAATTTCCTGATCGTCTACAAGCTGCTTCATTGGCTCATTGCCATTCTCATCGCCTCAGAGGCGTATATTTTCCTGTTATATCATTTTTTACAAGGAAGAGTGTGAAAGTAAGAAACACTGGCTAATACAACTTCACTTTAAATCATCTTTGGTTCAGTGTTATAACGCTCCATCTTGACTCAGTTCTGGGTTTAATTCCTGTCCCAGGAACATATTTATTTTTATAATCTGTCACATTTAAAAGCTCCTTTTGCTTATTATAAAAAACATTTAATATTTATAATATTTTATTCTTCTAATTATTCCTAAAGTTAGAAATAATTCATGTTTCAAGCCAATATTATTTTTTATAACCAACTTTTTGGGAATACTAATGCACATCTGTTTTTTCTTTAATAATTATTTCATGAAGATCTTCATTTCTTTATTCTTGCATTGTTGATTGTTAAGGATAACATTTTTTATTATTTATTTTTATTAATTCAATAACTGTCATACCACATAAACTTTAGACCAGCTTATTTACAGATGCACGGTGAATTAAGCCTTCATTTTTGAAAGCCGCCACCACTGCCATCACAGGCCACTATATATATTTCACAAACTATCAAGATATTATATATATATATGTAAGACAATTATTGAAGGTGGGGTGAATAAACTGAAATCAGTTTCTCTGTAAACAAAGATAGCAATTTTATTCACTATATATTATATTATAACAATTATTAATATTGATTTACACAATCTTACCTGTAAACAAAGAAACGACAATTACAGTTTATTATTATCCATTCTCTATTCACACTATTTACATGTTCTGTTACCTCACATAACCTTCTCTATCTGATAACTGCTGCTCCATCTGGTGTCAGCCAGTGGAAGCAGCACGGCAAATTCAAATTAAAGAGAGGACACTTTCATTACATCTCCCCTCTCTGAGGTG
Organism: Acanthosoma haemorrhoidale; assembly: GCA_930367205.1. Taxonomy (NCBI): domain Eukaryota; kingdom Metazoa; phylum Arthropoda; class Insecta; order Hemiptera; family Acanthosomatidae; genus Acanthosoma; species Acanthosoma haemorrhoidale. The sequence continues at coordinate 121,405,746 of OV884009.1, forward strand.
AAAATTCTTTGAAAATTTTCAGTCTGGTAATATCGGAAGTAATTTTGTTATGTGAAAGAATCCAGTTTCTTGCTTTCCTCTTCCGGTTTTTATTTTATATATTGAATTTGATATCTTTTCTGTTATTTCAAAGGGACCAATTTTTAATTCATCTAGTTTATGCCTGTTTAATTTGTTGCCATTTTCTATATATACTGTATCTCCTGTGTTAAATTCCCAATGTTTTCTTGATTTATCAAATATTTTCTTGTTATATTCATGAGACTTTTTTGTTCTTTCTAAGGCTAATTTACTGTCATTCATCCAGTTTTCTTTATTGTTTCTTTTTTTTAATTCTTCAGGTAAAATGCTTGTATCTGTGCCATCCAATAAATATTTGGGTGGAAAACCAGTTACTGTGTTTTCTGTTTCATTATATTTATCTACACATTCTTTAGCAACTGTTGTCCAGGCTCTTTTCTTCCCTTTTTCGTTCATTTTACATCTGATTTTATTGACTAGAGTTTGATTTAGTCTCTCATTTAAACCATTGGAAAAGGGTGCATTAACTGCTGTAAATATCAATCGAACCTCCTTTTCCCTTAGGAAATCTTTGAATTCTCTTGAGTTGATTCCTGGGTATTGATCTGTAAGTATTATACCTATTTTGTCTGTTTCCAGCACATTATTTACTAACTTGATGAAGTCAGTGGCACTCTGAGTTTTTGATGTTGAAATGAATGCATATCTTGTGAAGTGGTCAATAAGCAGGTGGAGGTATCTTTTTGTTGATCGTTGTCCTCCAAAACCTCCAATAGTGTCGATTGACATTATTTCGAATGGTTTTGTTGCTGGCCCTAGTTGTGACATTAGCCCATATTTTTCTTGCCCTCTGGATTTGTTTTTAATACATATTTCACAGGTTTTACATACTTTTTTTATATTTGCAGTTATATTTTTTACTGTATAATAAGGGCATACCCTATTCATCATTTGTTTAATTCCTATTTGGCACCATTCAGAATGTATTTCTTTAATGAATTCTAAACTTAAGTTTTCAGATAAAATTATCTTTTCTTTATTTCTTACTTTTTTATAGAACACTCCATCTTTTTCTATTAATTTTGTTTTGGTGTTTTTTAATATTCTATTTTCCTCTTGATCTTTTTTAATTTCTTGTATTTTTATCAAATTAACTATTTTTAGGATTTCTTCTTTATTTTCAATTGGTTCTAATACCGGGTTTCTGCTCAAACTATCTGCTTCGGTATTATCCTTTCCCGGAATGTATTTAATTTCAAAATTGTATTGTGACAAATAGTAAGTTAATTCACCAAGTTCTTCATCCGTTCTTGCTCTTATGTTTAAATTTTCTAATGGTTTGTGATATGAAAATACAGTGAATTTTCTTCCAATTAACCAGTATTGCCAATATTTTAATGCCTCTTTGATTGCCAAACACTCTAAATAAATTGCTTTTTTCTTTTTTTGTGGTTCGCTTAATTTTTTTGAAAAGTATGCTACTGGCTTTTCTTTTCCATTGTTTTGTACTTGTTTCAAAACTGCACCAATACCTTCTAGAGATGCATATGTATAAATTCTTATTGGTAAATCATTATCAAATATTTCTAACACTGGTTGGGAACATAGCAATTTCTTTACTTCTGCAAAGGATTTTTCACACTCTTCCGTCCATAAGAATTTTTCATTTTTCCTTAATAATTTATGCAGTGGATCTAGCAATATCGAGCTTTTTGGTATATACTCGTGATAAAAATTAATTTTTCCTAAAAATTGTCTGATGTTCTTTTGGGTTTTTGGAGTTGGAAAGTTTTTTATTGAAATTAAGTTGTCCTTTATTGGTCTTACTGTATTGTGTTGTATTATGTGTCCAAGGTTTTTGCTGATTCTGCTGCGAATGTACATTTTTTAAATTTTAATCGGAAACCTTCATTGACTATTGCTTTTATTACTTTTTCTAAATGTTCTATATGTTCTGTGAATGATTTCGAAAAAATTAAGATGTCATCTATATAATTTTCTGAAGTCTTTTAAATTGTGCTTTCTTAAGATGCTGGATAAAATTCTTTGGAAAATAGCTGGTGATGTCTTTAAACCGTAGGGTAGGCATGTCCATTGGAAGTGCCCTTCTTGTGTGACAAATCCTGTTTTCTGTCTATCTTCAATGCGTAATGGAATTGACCAAAAAGCGGAATTTATATCTAGTGTGGTGAAGTATTTGCAGTTTCTTGTTTGTATTATTAAATCATCTATTAATGGGTGTTAGGGGGCTGTAAGAATAGCAAATTGCACTCTTGGACAGCCTTACCTCGTTAGCACCAACTCTGGAATCTCCCCGTCTTCAATCCAACTCCATTATTTTTCTTAAAGAAAAATACCTGTTGAGCTGTATTATTAAAATTGAACCATTAGTTGAATAAACTATTTTAATTACAAAGGGGAATCTGAAAAATAACTCCGAATGCCCTTTTGACACTAATTTATTGGTAACACCATTCCAGCCAACCCATTCAATCTGGCAATTCTATATATTATATCAGTTTAAGCTGATCACATAAACAAAAAAAAACAACCTATAAATCTATATAACATGCAAATATCCATATAAATAATAAATAATAAATATAAATTAAAATTAAATCTTTCGATTATAACAAATACTTTAATTGCGCAATTAAATTAATACTAAAATAGCCTGGGTAAAATTTAGTGAGACACATTGGCGAACATGAAGAAGCACGCCGAGCTGTGGAGGCATCTGGTCGGCTAGCAGCACGTAGACGATGTTCCGCCTCGAGCTGCAATGGAGGAAAGGCATTCGTCCTTATCCAATTCCATGGAGATACAGCGAAGTTCTTCCGTCTCGGTCGATTCCGTAATAATAAAGAAAAAAAGACAGTGAAGCCCCCAGATTCCAATAGAAGGGAGAAAACGGCCTCCAAATTGCCGATAACCGAACTTCTTCGGAAAATCAATCGTAATTATTGCGATTGATGAGAAAGATGGAAAAATAATTTTCGCATGGGTTGCACTGGGGAACTAGACACCATACGGAGTGAACGGGTACGTGAATATCTGTGCTCACGACGACAGCCAATTGTCCACTGCTCTGTTAATACCCTTTGCACTCGTAAGTAGGCAAAGGTAAACACCGGTGTACCGGCTAAGCGTAAACAATACGAGATACACTCGCCTGAAGCTAATTATTTATAATTATACAAAAAATAAATAATTAATAAATAAATGAACAATAAATAATTACACAATAAACAATTATAATGATATCACTCTTCGTGATAAAAATAATTGAGCGGCCGAAACAATGGGAATGGTTGAGCTTGTGGTATAACTAGTTTGTTCAATTCAAGAAAATCTATACATAATCTTGATCGCTTGTTTTCATCTCTTTTGAATGCTAGGGTCACGGGGGCAGCGAATGGACTATAAGACTCTTCAATTAAATCATTTTGTAATAATTTTGCCACCTGATCTTCTATTTCCTTCTTATCTGCTATAGTGCATCTATACGGCCTTTTGCTGCAGAATCTGTCCACCAGTAAGTCAATTCTAGCTTCGTACTCCTTAACCGTGCCCACATCATATTTGTTCCTGGCAAATACTGTACTGTACTTTTCTATCAGTCTTTCTATCGTAATCTTTTTCATATTATCTAAGTGATCTAATTTTATTTTGAACCCGTCTTCTTCGATATGTTCATTAAAATTCACTTTAACTTCTTCATTTTTTTCTTTCTTTTTCTCAGTATTTCCTGTTTTATCTTCTTTCTTCTGTAATATTTGTAGATTCTCATTTTGAATTAATCTAAATTTTTTGATAATATCTAATCCTATAAGAAAATCTTCAAAATCATCTCTCTCTACAAAGAACACATCAACATATTTTTCTATGTCAAAAATTTTCACTTTTATGGTTACTAAACCTTTTGTTTGTGTCACACCATTGACTGTTTTTAAATATATCTTATTAACGTCTTCTGTTTTTTTCTTTATCTTAATTAATTTTGTATTTATTAGAGAGACTTGGGATCCTGGATCATATGTCCCATTTACCTGTAACTTCTCTTCTAATAATATTTTTACTTTAATCAATGGTGTGATTATTCGTTTTTTTGTTCTGTATTTAGATTTACTTCTAATACTGCTTCCTATTATTCTAGTTTCATATTTGTCTCTCTTTTTAAACCAGCATGAAGCTTCTGGATGATATCTGATACCTTTGTTTAATTGTTCACAATTATTGCATGGCTTTTTCTCTTTGAATTTATGTTTACTAAAAAGTTTTTCATCTTTCTTTTTTATAAAATTATTTTTGTTCGCTAGACCCTCACATTTTCTAATTTCATGAAATAATTTGGTAGAATTCTCACATTTTTCCTTATCTAACTTATTTCTAATGAACTCAGGTAAGCCTGCAGCTATAAGCATCACTAAAGTCTGTGAACTCATGTTCTCATCCATATCTAACAATAATTTCTCTTTTTTCATGGCGTATTCCATCAGTAGACCTTCTTTAAACCTATATGATATAGCATGCATTCCTGTACTCCATCCTTGGTCTTCAAAAGATTCCAAAAATTTTTCTTTCCAATTAGACCACACAGAGTCCATTGTTAATATTGTTAAGGTTGCTGAGTACCAGTCTAAGCATGATTTTTCCATAAACAACAAGAGAAATCTTCTCCATAACTGTCATATGCGATCTGCAGCCGCCCTGAGGTCTTGGATTTCCAAATGATCTGCCGTCTTTTGTCGTTCACGATCCCTTCTGTTACTTCCATTTCAACAGGTCTTTCGGCGGCGGAACCTTCCTCTTCAAGGGTTTCCTCGCCTTCGCTATCTCCTCGCGTACCGAGGCTTCCATCCTCCCCGGGTGTCCATTCCCGGAGAAACTGTTGGATTTCCCCGGATGGTTCCCCTTCTTCCAATGCATTCACAGTAATGGCTCTGGACAGCCAGTCTGCCACTACGTTCTCTTTCTCGGGTTTATATATGATCTCCATATTGTACTGGGACAAAAACTCTTTCCACCTCGTTACCCGCGCCGAAGACTCCTTTAACTTTCCTACCCATTGCAGGGGTCTGTGGTCGGTGTGAACACGGAATTTTCTGCCGAAGACATATGGGCGGAAATGGTCTATAGCCCAGACGATACCTAGGAGCTCTCTCTCTAGAGCACTATACCGCGCTTCCGTTTCTGTGAGCCGTCGACTAGCGTACGCCACCGGGCGCTCCCCACCGTCTCTCTCCTGCGACAACACTGCCCCCAGTGCGTATTCGCTGGCATCAGTGGTGATTGTGAAGGGATGTTGGAAATCGGGAAATGCTAATATTGGTCCTCTTGTGCGCTAGACATACATTTCCGGATGTTCTGCTCCATGATTGGGGTAATTACCACCCTCGCTCCCTTTCGCAGTAAATTATTAATAGGCACCAGGTATGCCGCCATGTCCGGCACAAATCTTCTGTAGTAATTAAGCGTCCCCAGAAGTCGACGGATCCCCTTTACATCTGTGGGCACCACCATCCTTCTAATCGCCTCGACCTTCGTAGAGTTTGGCTTAACCCCATCCTGTGAGATGGTGTGGCCCAAAAAATTGATTTTTTTCTTCCCCAACAGAGACTTCTCCATGGACAATTTTAATCCGAATTCGCGGACTCTTTGAAATACACTTCTTAGGTGCTCAACGTGCTCTGCCTCCGTTCTGCTGAAAACTAACAGATCGTCCATGTAGACCTGGCATACCGCTTCGTCTATTCCCCTCAAAAATTCATCCATTAGGCGTTGAAAGGTAATCGGGGCGTTTTTCAGTCCAAATGGCATCCTGCTAAATTGATAATGTCCCCTCTCAAATCTAAAGGCCGTTTTGTCTTGGTCGTTCGCGCTCATCTTGATCTGGTGATAGCCTGCCTTTAGATCTAGGGTACTAAATATTGTCGCCCCGTTCAATCTGTCTAATATGTCCTCAAATCGGGGAATAGGATACTTCTCGTCCGTCGTGTTCTCGTTTAACTTCCGATAATCGATAACTACCCTGTATTTCTCCGTCTCGTCCCCAGGTCTATTTTTCTTCCTCACTGCCCATAGAGGACTGTTATATGGCGAAGTGCTATCAATTATAATCCCTTGCCGTTTGAGACTCTCTAGCTCCTCTCTAATATGCCTACGTAGCGCCTGCGGATATCGTCTCTCTTTCACGTATGTCACTCGTTCTTTCTTTAACTGGATCTCGTGGACCGTCTTCCCAGTCGCTCCTAGCGTGTCTCCCTCTACGTAAAAAATATCCTCAAACTCTCTCTGTAGGGCTTCCCTCCAGCCCTCTATTTTATTAACCGCCCCTATCCGCGCTCTTCCGTCCCATATAGTTCCTTGACATTTATAATCCACTTTCCCCAACTTAATGTTCCATTTTTCCCCGATATTCTCCACACGCGCGCCTACCTTCCCCAACATGTGACACCCAACTATCACCTGGTACTCCCGCGGCATGTTTCCTACGATATGTATCTTTAGATCTCCCCCTTTCTTCGCCCACCTATTTAGTCCTATGACTAACTCTCTCACTACCTCGCAGGGGCCTCCCAGGGTGATTAAACTACAATTACATACCTGAATCTGGAGTGCCCTCTCTCCACCATACAGCCTCTCCAGCGCTCCGCGGGACATGATTGTGTTGGTGCTTCCCGTGTCCACCAGACACATCTCTCCTCCTTTGACCCTAATTATTGGCAACGCACACATCCTCTCCCGAATTGCATTACATCTCAGGATGCGGTCGCCTCTCTGCCGGCACGCTCCTCAGGCTTCATGACGTTGCTCCCATCTACGTGACTCGACCTTCTGCCCTGTCTGTCTCCTGTTTCTGCTGCGCCTCGCTTCTTCTCCTTCAGTTCCCGAAGTCCCTGATGACTCATCTTCTGATAATCCACTCTCCCCATGTGTCATGCTCCGTCTCTCTCTTACTTCTTGAGTGTTTACCTCCATCGGTTCTGGTCGTTGGTATTCTCTCCTCCGGAAGATATACGGGCAATGCCTCGCGATGTGTCCTTCCTCGCCACACTCAAAACATTTCGTTCGAGGACACTGTGCCACTAAATGTCCTGCCTTCCTACATCCGTGGCATTTTCTTTCTTCCCTGGGCGGGGCATACCTCGGTCTCGTTCCTCTGAATCTTCTTTCTCCTGTCGTTCCCTTGTCTCTGCCAATAACGGATGTTTCTGGTCTCCTCCAGGTTGGTTTCAGGGTCCGGGTTCTTTTGTATGCAACTCGACGTCTTGCACCCTCACTTCTTCCTCCTTGTCACTAGTGTCGATCATTGATTGTGCACACTCCGAGAACGAGCGCTCATCAGAGAATCCTTCCTTTCTTCCTGTCTCTTTGACCAGTTGCACTTTTAGAATTGTGGATAAGAATCCCATTCTACCCTCCACCTCTTCTACACTAATCGACTCTCTCATCTTCTCCGTTATCTTATTGAAATGGACTACTAACCCCGCAGCATATTGCCCGTTACTTTGTCTTGGGGACTTTGTCTCCCAAAACATTTGGAATATGTCCTCCTCGGGAGTCCATCGTCCTCCTCCGTACGCATTCTTTAATCTCATCTTAATTACTTCCCACGGGGTTTCTTCATCTGCCTGAATTTGATTCAGTATACTTGTCTTGACCCGACATTTCAGGGCCGCCTTCAACGATTCCGCGTCTCTGGGATCTATTAAATTTTCTTCTACTTTAGCTCCAATCAAAGCTATGAGACGGTCTCCTCCTTTTAGGAAATGGTTCAGCTCCCCCAGTTCCCCAGTGAATCTCTCCAGCTCCGAAACAGCCTTCCTCAGATCCTGGGTATTCATCGCTTTTACCCTCATCAGCGCGAGCGCCGTGGCATGAACTTCTGGCATAGTTCCCACTCTTCTAATATCTGCTCCCTCTACGAGATTCAAGACGGGCTGTCTCAAAACTCATCCTTCAGTCATCTTCTCTCTTTCGCATATAGAAGAAAAAAAAACAAAAAAAAAATACGCTCGCACTCGATAACTCTCTTTCTCCACGGTTCACGGGTTTCGGCACCAGTTAATGTTTATTGAATTACAAGCTAAGAAAGGTTGGTAATAAGAACACGTAGAACGTTATAACAAGACTGCTTTATTTAGTCCAAGATACCTCTATCTATAGATACCTCTATTATTATATATATAATATATTGTAATATAATATCACAAACTTTATTAGACAATTTGTTGTAGTGAGATATCATCGCCTCTCCCAACACAAGGAGAAGCTACCCGCTACCCTCTCCTTTGATCTGAAAACCCTAGTTATTTTTTATAATATTCGCAAGGTTTATTTAACTAAGTTTTTGCGCATGCGCTACCTTTTAGAACATCTCTGTACATCGCTCGTCATTCAAACACTATATACTACCGTCTATAGGCCATAGTTCAGTTAAAAAATTGTTCCAGCAGGCAACTTGAGGGAGCTGGCCACGAGGGAGCCCTCAAGAGTGAGTAAATTGCTTATTATATTTAGAGTGAAGTGTGAAAAGTGATATCGGATTGAGTAGTCGGCCATATTGCAACGCCTTACTCGACGTTCTCTAACGATAGTTCTCTGAGCCATTCGGTCTAGTGACTCAGAGCCAAGACCCGTGACTCGCCACTGGGAGTTGTGAGCTTGAATCCCACGGCGCTACGTACTTCTTTTCTACTAATAAAAAAACCGTTGTTATGATAAAATGAGATTTTATCAACAACTAATGTCTCAAAATAGGAAAAAAAGATCTAGATCGCTAGGTCCAACTCCAACACCGTCGCCTGTAAAGCGAAAACCAAGAAGGTCGAATAGGAACGTACAAATGACCTCCTCTGCAGCTAGTTCCATGGAGGAGATACCTCCACAGGCCAGCACATCCAAAAAAGAAACAGCCTTAGAGTCCCCTTTTTTCACGCCAAACACCTTTGAGGCTTTGAAAAATATCCCAACAGAAGAAATGGAAGTCAACAAAACTCCAACACAGCCCAAACCGCCTGCTCTTTTTGTACACAACATTAGCAACTTCAAATTACTATGCTCACAAATGAGCAAAATTGTTGGTACCGGATAATATACGTGCCTCAATCGCTCTCGGGATACAAAAATTTCCCCAGACACTCCCGATACTTATCGAGCGATTGTTAAATATTTAGATGAAACCAATGCAGACTACCACACCTACCAATTAAAGCAGGAACGATCACTCCGAGTGGTGATCAGAAATTTGCACCCGACCACACCAGCTGACGAAATAGAAGAAGAACTCTCAGCTCTCGGGTACAAGGTACGCCAAATAACAAACGTGTTGCGCGAGGATAGGCAACAGGATAAAACAATAAAAACGGCATTGCCACTGTTCTTTGTTGATCTCGAGAGGACACCTGGAGTTGAGAAGATATACGACCTAACAAACCTGTACTACACTAGGGTACAGGTTGAAAAACCGTATCCCAATCGCGATATCGTCCAGTGCCATAACTGTCAGGCGTACAAAATCTTACTGCCACCACCCTCCCAGGTGTGTTAAGTGCAGTGGGCAGCACAAAACCGAATTGTGCAAAAAGCCCCTTAAATCGCCTGCAGTATGCGTGCTTTGCCAGCAAGGACATCCAGCCAACTACAAGGGCTGCGAGGCATACAGAACGCTGAAGTCCAGGACAGAACAACGTCGACAGCCAGAAGAGAAAAAACTTGCAGCAAGAAGCGGCCCAGCCAGAAATTTGAGGCCTTTTGTCTCTTTTGCCGATGCCGTTTGTAACAGAGAGCAGTCACAGGCACCGCCCACTCCCTGTCCACAAGATCACCTTTCCCAGCATTCCATTCATCCCGTTAACCCTCAAGCTCAATCCCATCCTCAACCACACATCTCGCATATTCCTCCACCTTCAAGTTCTTCGGATCTTACTAGCCTATTAACCTCATTCCTTACAGAGTTCAGAACCCTAATTACCTCTCTCATTTCCCTTCTTACAAATCTTGTCTCCTACCTTATCCCCGTTAAACAAAATCCATAAGTGGATCCTTCCGACTCCTTATCCATTCTCCTTTGGAATGTGAATGGTGTTCGCACCCACACTAACGAACTGACAGCACTACTCCACGACAAAAACATCGACGTAGCTCTCATTACTGAAACAAGACTAACGAGTAAACGACCATTTACTGTTCGACAGTACAAGACTTATCGAACTGATCACCCAGATGGAACAGCTCATGCAGGTACCGCTGTCATTGTCCATAACTCCATATCCCACCACATAGTTCCTCTGGTGGCACATGATTTCCTTCAATCCACTGCAGTGTCAATCACCACCTTCACTTTTCCCCTTACACTAGCATCAGTGTACTGCACTCCCAATAAATCCATTTCCGACTCCCAATTCATCTCCTTTCTAGACTCCATAGGACATCGTTTCCTTGTGGGACTTTAATGCGAAGCACCAACACTGGGGGTCAAAATCCACTAATACACGAGGACGTGCTTTGCTGTCTGCACTCACACGGAAACATTGCTCCACTATCACTCCTGACACAGCCACCTATTGGCCATCTGATCTCAACCGAAATCCTGATCTCCTTGACTTCTTTTTTTACAATAGTTTAGGAACACTTAACTATTCACTCACGCGCCTCGATGACCTCTCCTCTGATCATAGTCCTTTATTATTAACCATTTCCCTAAGACCAATTCACAAACTGCCTCCTCCTTCATTTATTAGGGGCCCAGTTGACTTGGACCACTTCCGCCAGCTTCTTACGGAGTCCGTAAACCTCAAATTGTCCCTGAAAACATCCCAAGACCTAGACGATGCAGTGCATTCTTTCACTACTCTGGTCCAGAGGTCGGCTTGGGAGGCATCGTCACCCCATCGTCACCCAAAAATCCATAATCATAATCGTTTACCTCAGCATCTCAAAGACCTAATCCAATCCAAACGCCCCTCCAGAACAGTGTGGAAAAGATCCCGACATCCTGCTGATCGCCGCTCGTACAATCAGTACTGCCGATTGGTAAAGCCGCGATTGGCATCCTTCCGTTCCGATTCTTTCAATTCCTACCTCTCCTCTCTGTCTACCAGGGATAACTCATTGAGGAATGTAACCAAAAAAATCCTAAAGTATCAACCTGTTTCACATCCACTCCGTCGTGATGATGGGTCCTGGGCGGCTTCGGATGGGGATAGGTCGGAGGAATTTGCTCTGCATCTTACCCATACTTTCACACCTCACCTTTCTCATCAAAGCCATACTCACAGCACAACTGTGGAAGATTTCCTCACTTCACCTATTCCTCTCTCTCTTCCACCAAAAGCCGTTAATCCCTCTGAGGTCAAATACCTTCTGAAAAACTTACCTTACCGAAAATCCCCTGGATATGATCTCCTTACTCCTCAAATTCTCAAACAGCTTCCTCCTAAAGCCATAATCTTTTTAACCTATATATACAATTGCATTATCAGAACGACGCACTTTCCTCTCTTCTGGAAACATTCCATTATTGTCCTATTCGCCAAACCCGGTAAACCACCCAATGAAGCCTCATCTTACCGTCCAATTAGCCTACTCCCTATCCTCTCAAAAATTTTTGAGAAACTCCTACTAAAAGGTCTACTTCCAATTGTTGAATCCAAAAACCTTTTTCCCACACACCAGTTTGGTTTCCGCCAACGACATTCCACTGCTCAACAAGGCCTTCGCGTTGTTGATCACATCTCCTCAGCCCTTGAAACCAAACAGTATTGCACTGCTGCCTTTCTCGATATAGCTCAAGCTTTTGACAGGGTTTGGCACGCAGGTTTGCTCTACAAGCTCAAAAGATATTTACCACAGACCCTTTTCCTAATCCTACAGTCCTAACTTTCAAACCGCTTCTTCCAAGTCCACTGTGGTTTAGAATACTCTAACTACTATCCCATAAGTGCAGGAGTTCCACAGGGCAGTGTCCTGGGCCCCATCCTCTATAACCTATACACCGCTGATGTCCCCTCTACTCCCAATACCTTCTTGGCCACATTTGCAGATGACACTGCAGTCTTGTCATCCCACCCAGACCCCGACATAGCATCCCATAACCTTCAAAAACACCTTGACGAGATCGAGTATTGGTGCAATCAATGGCGGATCAAAGTTAATGAAGCCAAATGCTCCCACATTACCTTCACCCTTTGTCGCAAGTCTTGTCCACTAGTTTATTTTAATTCTATTCCTCTCCCTGTATCCGAGACAGTACGGTACTTAGGCTTCCATCTTGACAAACGACTGACCTGGAACCCACATACGAGACTAAAAAGACAAGAACTAAACAGACGCTTTGGACAACTGTACAGACTACTTCAAAGGACATCCCATCTCTCAATAGAAAATAAACTACTAATCTACAAAGTTATACTTAAACCAATCTGGACATACGGAATAGAGCTATGGGGGACAGCAAAAAAGTCGAACATCAAGCGTATCCAATCCTTTCAATCAAAAGTCCTGAGAACAATAGTAAATGCCCCTTATTATGTCAGCAACAAAACCCTTCATAACGACCTTAATATACCCTACATTCTAGAACTCATCCCTTCCAAGTTTACGAAATTCCACAGTAGCCTTTCCAACCACCCTAACCTCCTCGGAGACTGAAACGGCAGTGGCCTCGTGACCTGCTATAATCAAGTGACAGTGGGAGTCCTGGCAATGGCCAGTTTCTCCAATCATGTCCTGAATGAATGAGCGAGTGAATGATGAAATGTAAATATGGTATGAATGATCGTATATCTTAATTACTTATTGCCTAGCAAGGCAGATTGTAATTTTAGCACAATAAAGGAATTATATATATATATATATATATATAATTTCTAGTTTTTATTTTAGCCTATTTTACCACAGCACACTATGTACGTAGTATTTTCTTATTCAACTCTCTCTTTCCTATGTCCATTGTCAAGCCCTTTCCTTTCTGCTCCCCGCTTTCGTCCTGTCTCTTCCATACGAGTTGTGTCCTAACAACATGCCATGTGGACGTCCCATCCCTCCCTACTCATCAATGCAAATTTCTTCAATTCTTCCTTGACAACTTTCATCGCATAATAGCTGTTTCTGAACCTTGGCTTAAACCAGATGGATATCTGGGGATCCTCATTTTCCGTCCCCCCCCCACCCAAACCATTCCCTTCTCCGTGACGATCGGTTCGACCGTGGTGGTGTCTGCTTTTATGTCCACGATAGCCTCACATTCCGTATTATCCAATTCTCTCCTCCCTCCCAGAACCCTCATATAAAATACTTATTCGCTGTAGTTTCATACACAGCAACAGTATTTACAAACAGATCCTCTATGATGTAATGTATCGTCCTCATTCTCCCTTCGATCGTATATTTGAATCAACTCTCCTCAAACTTGTTTCTTCATTTAATAACATCATTTTAACAGGTGATCTAAATACGAATTGTTCGATATGAAACTGTCCCAGTGTAATCAAGATTTGTGAGCTCTTTTCGGACGTCCCCACTCTAATGCTGGCACGGCCATTTTTGTGGGCCAGTGGAATGTCAGACCTGATTGAGGAGAGACAGACACGTCCTATTAAAAGAGTGATACGTATAGAGTGATATATATATATAATATTCGCGTAGGAGTACCACGGTGCGCCCTTTGTAAATATTATAATAAATTAATCAGCGTCCACTAGCCTAGCCAGAGACAGAGTTCGCAACGACCACCGATAGTCCTAACATATGCCGACGGGGAAGTAATTGAATGGCTCAGCCCGATAGGTCCCAGCCAAACATGATTTCCTGACGCAAGTCCATCCAAAAGGATATCAACCTCTTCTCTAGAACCTTTAAGGACGCTGTTATGCAAATCATTATGGAAATTGTTCAACGACTTCGTAAACAGACACAAGTCAAATGAGAAAAGTCTACCGCGTCACTGACGTGGGTCACTGCCTAACCTAATGTGACATTAAACATCCTCATGGAGGTAAGGGCTATCAACCACGTCATCTTTTGCGTGGTTGCTTACAAAGATCAAAGGGACATGCATCCTCCCAGTGTTTTAGCTGGCAACAATTGGGCCACATCAAGAACCTTTCTGTGGGAGGTGTGCAGATCCACAAGAAGTGGCGCAGAGCCAGCGGGATGCTGCTATGCAACTGAAGTATGTACACTGCATTGAAGTCCATCCAGCCTCCTTAGATTCATCCACCTAAAGGGCTATTCTGCTGCCATCGAGAGGGATATAGGATACATTGGGGTTCTGATGGTTGTACGGCATGGCATCACTTGAAAGGAAGTGGCCCCAGTACAGCTCCATCACTTGACAGTTAAGATGAATTTGGGGAAACCCATTCACCTTACCCCCCTGTATAGGAGATTGTACGCGAGTCTCTAGACCTGTGTAGTATCTCAAGAAGCCGTGCTGTCCCCAATGCTTTCAACGTGTACACGTCTGAATTCGTTGGAGCCCGGTACAAGAACACAACAGCAGCTGGCTTCACTGATGATATCGCGGTGTACAGCAGCTGCATGAACGCCGAGAGAGCTTTCCGACGGGCCAAATCAGCTTGCAACGATAAGCGATATATTGGGGGTGCTGAACATTACACTAAACGCCAGAAGGACTGGATTGCGTAATATTCTCATTCTAGAAGGGTAAGGAACCACTGAACACTTTAGGAACGCCGAATAATTCTCACGCTAACATCATTGTTTACTTAAGCATAAAAATGGACTGGCACCTTCGTATTTGCGGCCATTTTGCGAAGAAGCAAAACAAGTACACACTGGCTCTCACACTTGCTGACATCTCCCAACGTATCACTACCTCTCAAGCTGTTGATATACAAGAGTTTACTCAGGCCGGCTGTAATCCACGGTGCTCCGTTTTTTAGTGATCTGACTGAGACAACAGCAAAGCGGCTCCAGTAATTTCAGAACGGGATGTTTAGGAACGTGGCCCGACATAGTTGATTCCAGCAGCAGATAAATTGTGAACTAAATGGTATGAGCTCATTCACCGTGCACATATCATTTTTTTAAGTTTGTTGGACTTCCTATCCAACCCTGTGTTCAACATGATATGTTCACCTTGAAGTATGATATTAGATGGCAGCAGGCGGTAGAAGCAAGGACACCCGTAGGTTTGAGTTGGATTGCAAGTTAAACGAAATTTACTTTAGTTGTAGGTCCCTCTTTCTGTAATCAGAAGATGAGCCCCATCACATGGTCATCTTGGATCGTTTAGGTATTTTAACAGTAATCAATTTTTTGTTAGCTTTTAAGAACTCCTTAAAATGCATCTCTGATGCAGTACATGATCCAATTTTAGCCTGGTATGAATTTTTGTATATTGTAATTAATAAATAAATAGAGGTTAAAAAAAAACCATTTTGAAAATGTTCGCTTGACTTGGTCACTGCTATCGCAGCATTGATACTCGCTGCTCTACTCGAACCATTGCCTTGTTATTTACTTTACTCTTCACCTCTTTACTCCCTTACTCGCTAGACCTAATCTTGGTGCTCCACAACTCTTCTATTGGGTATCCCCGACTTCTGCTCGTTACGACAACCAGTTCTTAGAAAGGACCCCTTTCACATAGTCAACGGCCTTGGTGAGGAGCACCCGCCTCAGTCCTGTCGCTTCTCTCTGGTTCCTTCGGCATCCGGCAGGTTTTTACTTACCTTTAGATACCAAGTGTGAATTTGTGGTCATTACAAGACCACACAAGCTGCCCCCTCTACCTCTTCTCCTGATCTCACTGCACTGTCGAGGCACACATTTTGCAATATATGGAGTCAGATACAAACTGTTAGTGACTGAGTAGGCAGCCTTGGTCATTGACCTTATAATTACTTCAGTTCACAAGCTATTTACTTATATTTACCTCTTGTTTGTATCCTTGTTAATAAATATTTGCAAACTAATTTTCTTATGTAATATCTGCTTTTCTTTTCTTATTATCAAGAACTGATCGAGAAATACTTGGTTGAAACGTTGTCGGCTAGTAAATTTGATGAAAATTTAACATATTTTTTTCATCGACTAAAGCCGATAGCCCAACAAATGAATGGATGGTTTGGAATTTAATAATGCTAGAATTGAGTGGTGGCATATTTTCTCTGGCATTTAAGATATCGCGATTGACTTACCTTTACAAGTGAAAGATAAATCTTAATAAAATTATACTTTTTATTTGCAGTATGTTATTGGCAAGAGGAGAGATTTCGGACTGGGGAGTACTTCAAGATTAATTGTCATAACTGGTAAGCTGCTATGGTTTCAGTGTTTAATTAGTTTTCTACTAATAAAATAAAAGTAGGATAACCTATAGGTTACAATGAGACTACTATCTTTGTATCGAAAATTATTTAATAGATAGCTCATATTCGCTTTATAGTCCCACCAATTGTGGCAATATTAGGTCAACTAGATTACAGAGAGACCATGATATATATATATTTTTTTTTACATGCATGCTCAGATGAGTCTAGGAATATTATTCCATTCTGTACCATTTTTTACTTTTTATTTTAATCTCCTTTATTATATTATATTATAAAAATTTCTTTAGCAGCAGTAATGATTGTAATATTTCTATAATACTAGAATTGCATTCAAAACATTTCTTTAGTTAGAAGTTTTTGCATTAACCTTTTTTTCAAATATATTTTTTCTGATACAAAACGTTTTGGCCCCATTATGTGATTTTTACACATGTACATTTCACTATATATATTCTCAGACTAGTAGTGAAGCTGAGGTGACGGTTCGGGTAGCTCACAAATTCCCGTTCGTCTTTAGGTAGCTTCATCGGATCATCGCAGGGGTATATGCTGAATTCGCACCAAATGACATACAGGGTTTCTAATTGAGATAGCCGCTTACTTGTTGCTCCTTGATTACCTTTATATTTTCGCATGTCTCTTCCTCATGTGTTTTGTCCTACACGCCATGTTAACGCACAATCCCTCCTTGCTCATCACAGCGAATTCTTTTTGACAACATTCATCACGTAATAGCTGTTTCTGAATACTAGCTTAAGCAAATATCCCCTTATTTTCTGTTTCTCTCCCCCACTATTCCCTTCTTCACCATTATCGGTCTGAACGGATAGGTGGTGGTGTCTGCCTCTGTGTCCACGATAGCATCAGATCCCGAATCCTCGATCCCAGAGTATTCATATAAAATACCTTTTCACTGAGGTTAAAAGTCTCTAAAATACCTCTTTAAAGTCCTCCTTATGCTCCCTTTGATCCTGCATTTGAGTCAACTCTCCTCAACCTCGTTTCTTCATTTAATAATATCATTTTAGCAGGTGATCTAAATGCCAATTTCCTTAGCAATCCATCTGGCCAATGCTTCCTTGTCAACCTCACCCTTTCCTTGAATCTGTTTGCAGTCCCTGCTTCCCATTAAAGAAATATCTCAGATTTCTGGTTGGATCTTTTTATCATAGACCGTCCAGCTAAGTTCATTTTTTTAGCTTCCAGTATCTTTACGTTCGGCCCACGATTTAATTTCCCTATCATACAATCTGTATGCCACTCTTCCCTCCCCCAGGAATATCAACTAACGTAACCTCGTTTCTTTGGCATTTGAGACCATCCAACCTGATCTGGGGAAAACTCAACGATACCATTTATATCCCTTCACCTTCTTCTATTCTATAGTGCAATTTCTAACCGCCAACCTCCTCACCATTCTTAAAAAGCGTGTTCCTCTCAAGACTTTCTTAGCCCACCGTCCCCCAGCTCCTTCCTTGACTGAGGAAATTAAAGAATTACCAACCCTTCGGAATGCAACAAGGTGGAAGTTTATCCGCGCCAGGAATCCCGAAGATGAACCCTTCTTCAAAACCCTCCGAAAGCTAACTCAGTCTAAAATCCACCTTGCCCAATCAAAATATTTTCATGAGATATCTGTAAAGAACTCAAATGGGACCTCCTTCGGAAATTTTCTTTCGTTAAACTAAACACCTTTCCTGCCATATTTCTCCCGACGACTTTAATTATCACTTCCTGTCCGTCGTGGCTCCGTCCATCCAGTCCAATCAACACCATCTGTGATTTCCACCTGTGCAACTTCTTTTTCTCTTGCATTTCTCCTTCCAACCTCATTTCCTCAATTATGAAATAAAAAACTAATTCGGTAGGTCCAGATTGCATTCTCGTGAAATTCCTAAAGCTCCCTACAATCCTTCCTCTATTGCTTCACATTTACAACTTTTTTCTTCAAAATTCGACATAGCTCTTCGTGGAAAAGAGCGAATGTTCTTCCATTAAATAAAGTTCCTAACCCCACCTCCCTTAAAGACCTTCCTACCTTTCCAAACCCCTCGAAAAATTGTTCAATCTGAAAATTCCTCATTTTTATAACCTCGTTTAAATCCCCTACAATCCGGCTTCCGGGCAGGATTTTCCAACCAACTAGTTCTAACTAAAATCATGCAAGACCTACAATCCACCATTAAACAACAACGCAAATCTATCGCTTAGACTTTATCAAGGCATTCGGCACCCCTGATCTCTGGATCTTTTTATCGTAACTTGACATCCTCGACAGGATTAAAATCCTTCCCTCCTAGTCAGCTCCAATCCGCTTCCAGTCCAAGCTTTTCGCTCAGCCTCATTCATCGAATTTATAAAGGCAGGATCCTTAATGAGTAGAGTTGTCGGCCCTCAGCTTCTTTTGACAGGTTAAGACCTCTGATGGGTCCTTTAACTTATCTTGGTTGAAACGTTGAGGAATTGGGCATCCCCTGATAATCACTGCCACCTTTATTAGAATCATAAGTTGATAAGCTGGTTCTCACAGAGCTCTGGTAGCTAGTGAAACGTTGGGATCGACACTTACTTTGAGTGACAAACTGGGCGTCTTGCAGAGACTAAATCATGATAAGTCCACTTGCTTCGGTTATTTCGATTCATTCCAGTAATATTTACTAGGCAGAAATAGGCCCATCGAAGTTTATGGGTTCTCTCGAAACCATTCGTATGTCGAATTTCACACTTTTTCTTTTTCTTGTAGTCTGCTCTATTGTTCTGTTCATGTTTTACATACCTGATGTGGTGCCCAGATTTATCTTGATCACTAAGCCTAATAACAAAGTATCAAAGATAAGCTCTCTATATAAAATCACTAACTTTTTTCTTTTAACGTGTATTCTCCGCATATGTAGCAAAACACATAGGATAATTTACACTACTTCTTCTACTTAAACTCATTTTATTTCTATACAACAACACACATACAACACAGTACGTTTTAGGCTAACTTTATTAACACTATTATAACACTTTCCTAAACAAAAATATCACGCGAGGCCAACTTCAATTTATCCTGCACGGTGAGAACTCACTAACCTCAGCTCAGTTTTTTTTTTTTCCCAAGCTCTTAAACTTAAAAATAGGATGTAGGAAAAATAAAGGAAACATTATTTTGGATGATGGGTGCTTTTCACTAAGGTCCCATTTGAAGGAAGTATGAGAAGGATGTAAAGTGTGGGAGGCCTAAAAGCGGCGGGTGGATTCGGGAAGGTAGTGACAGACTACCTATAGTGGAGCCTAGGGGTTGGGGCCCCTAGGGGCTGCACTGAGTCGGCCTATTCGGCAGGGGAATCTACCTACCCTCGGCAGGTAGAAGAGGTCATGTTGCTTCGGTAGAGTCGGCCGGTGGATCGACCTCTATCTCTCGGCTGGGTGCGGGTCGTTCAGTCCCCGTCAGGGGGCTCGGGTTCAATGAATTCAACTCAGTTAAAGCGTTACTGGTCACTTAAGTTACCTGAAGCTTACTCCATCTGGTAAATTTTACTAGAACCAACTAGATAGCAGACTGACAATAGGGCAAATATACAGGAGCCAATCCTTTTATATCTGATTTAGAACTGGAAAAAATGGAGTTAGAATTCATTTCGTATAGAACCGCAATTTTTTAAAAGAAACTTTGAAAGTTGAAATTTTTACATTCAGAATCAAACGAAGGTTTCTTTGTTTTCTTCTAGACTTTTTTTCCGTTATCTGGCTTTTCAGTTTTTTTTCTCGTCAGACAGACACTTTATATACAGATTTACGAAGTTCTCGTATTGAAAATTAATGATATCTACTTTATTTTATCCACAATTAAAGGTGAAAACTGTTTTTACTATCATGTAACTGTATTATTGTCATCATGTATGCGTGCTAGTTCAAGGAGTAATTTTGCAATATAAAATTATGGATAAAACAATAAAAAAGTAAGACTATGTAAATATTAAGTTACTTACCATGATTGTTTATATTATTATATTATTTTACCTGCAGATCTAGTTTAATCTCCTATATACGACAATTATAGGATAGAAGGATATTTAGAAGCAGGAAGTGATTATTGAGGGAGGAGAGTCGCTTCTGATGTCTAAAAACCACTTTAACATAAACATTAATGTCTAACTGAGAGACCAGGTTTGTTGCCTGGATGGCTGTTAGCATTGTTCTGACATAAAACGGCCCCTACTCCGATGGAAGGTCCGTCATCGAGAAAAAACAAACCCTGTAGGAGTTACTAATGGTCTAGGTTTGTCTCTGTACATATCTCAGCAAGCAATAACATGCTATACGGGAGATTTTACCAAGAGTTCACAATCTAGCTCAACCTGCTTCTATTAAATAAATTTAGTTTAATTCTATAATCTCATTACAATATATATGAATGTGGGTGGCTTAAACGTATTCATCTACCTGCATAAGCTGAACGTTGTCACCAGAAGAAGAACAACAAAATCAGTCTAGTGCTAAATACAAAGTATAAGTCTAGATAGTAGCGATATGTAATAATAAGTTTAGTAGTAAAAGTACAAAGAACATGAGACATAGTCTACTAGAATATAGAAAATAATCTATAGATGAGGATACTGAACATAATAAAGAAAACATCAGTGAGACAATGTTTACGAAAAATATAAATTATAGAAACAAATAAAAATGAAATAAAATGATTGAAACAGTAAAGGGCACAACTTTAGCAGTGCTTGTCTATATGTTGGCTATGTTGGCTAAGGCAGAACACATTCCAAGGGGCGAGCCAGATAACTGAACTATAAACAACTTGAACCTCAGACATAAAGAAGGTTCCTTTATATTACATTTTGATTATTATAAATAATAACACTTAATTAGATAAATAAATATAATCATACAATTGATATATTAGATATTAGTACAGTTTAGGAGGCCAGATTGATAGTTAATTGTTAAAGAAAGAAAGAGAGTTATTAATCAGAGAATCAATGAGTAACAAGGCTTGGTATAGAAAAAGGTGAGACGTTGTTTGGCTTACATTTTAAGTGAAAAGTGTTCCTGAAAGAACAGTGATCAATAGAGTAAAAATATTTACAAACGTTGAACGTCAACAATCATGAGAAACAGTAAGAGCTACGTGTAGGTATGATGATATTTAAGAAAACAAGCTCTTGTAACTAGAAGAAATATTTCAAAAAGTTGTACTGAAAAAAAAAACCTACTCGTAATTGATTCAACTTTTAAGAGAAACTTAAAAAAAGTTTAGCAAATCACCCAAGGATCTACAATTGTAAAATTATAATCATTAAATTAATTTTTAATAGTCCCTCTCTCCCTCCCTCACTCTTTCCCTGTTAAGGCTAATTGTATGTTCTTGGCTTTCAGCCAGTGTGTGGACAGGGCAAACTCGGTGGAGATTATGTGCACCTACAACAAGAAGTGTCTGATTGATGAAAATTTAATCAAGCGAGTCAACCTCGAGAAATGGAGAGGATGGAGGGCAGGTAACGTGTCCAACTTTTGGAGCAGGAGCTTAGAGGACGGTCTGCAAGGACTCCTAGGCACCAACTACTCTAGTAACAAGGTTCTGTATCCTAAATAACCTTTCTACCTCCAACTGTACGGTCACATCCAAGTACCACTAGGCACCAACTACTCTAGTAACAAGGTTCTGTATCCTAAATAACCTTTCTACCTCCAACTGTACGGTCACATCCAAGTACCACCAGGTACCAACTACTCTAGTAGCAAGGTTCTGTATCCTAAATATTCTATCTAGCCCTAACTGTACCATGGATCTCCATGTACCGATAGAACCAACTACTCTAGTAACAAGGTTCTGTATCCTAAATAAACTTTCTACCTCCAACTGTACGATCACATCCAAGTACCACTAGGCACCAACTATTCTAGTAACAAGGTTCTGTATCCTAAATAACCTTTCTACCTCTAACTGTACGGTCACATCCAAGTACCACTAGGCACCAACTACTATAGTAACAAGGTTCTGTATTCTAAATATTCTTTCTAGCCCTAACTGTACGGTCACATCCAAGTACCACTAGGCACCAACTACTCTAGTAACAAGGTTTTGTATTCTAAATATTCTTTCTAGCCCTAACTGTACCATGGATCTCCATGTACCACTAGGCACCAACTACTCTAGTAACAAGGTTTTGTATTCTAAATATTCTTTCTAGCCCTAACTGTACCATGTATCTCCATGTACCACTAGGCACCAACTACTCTAGTAACAAGGTTATGTATCCTAAATAACCTTTCTACCTCCAACTGTACGGTCACATCCAAGTACTGCACCAACTACTCTAGTCAACAAGGTTGTGTATCTTAAATATTATTTCTATTTCTGACTTTACTATCAGATCCATGTACCAGCTAGCACCTATTCATTCTTACGTAGATTTCCACAGTATCCAAAAACTACTAGATATCAAACAACAGTTTCTCCAGCCTTCTATGAGACCTCGTATATCTCTAATGTAGACAGCAGGCTGTGTCCTGTAAAGGTTAGCCTTGACTTGAGGGTTTTTATTTTCTTCATTAATACAGTATTTACAAACAGCCCATAAACCTGCCAAATCCACATGGTTATCGCCTCCCTCGCATGCAAAAGAGGAAGCGGAGTTATTGGAGACTTTGAGGAGTAATGAGATCATATCTTGGAGATTTTCAGTAAGGTGAGTTTTTCAGAAGGCATTTGACCATAGAGTGGATAACGGCTTTTGGTCGAAGTGAGAGATGTTTAGGTGAAGTGAGGAAATCTTTAACAGTTGTGCCACGAGTGTGGTTTTTATGGTGTGCAAATACTGGAAAGTTGCTGAGCGAATTCTTTTGACTTTTCCCCATCTGAAGCTGCCTAAGACCCATCATCACGGTGGATTGGATATGAAACTGGATGATTTTAGGATCTTTTTAGTTACATTCTACAGAGAATTATTACCTGTAGACAGAGAGGAGAGGTGGGAATTAAAGGAATCGGATCGGAAGGACGGCAAATTCCGCTTTACCTATCTACAGTAATGCTTGTTCCAGTGACGATCAACAAGATGTCGGGATCTTTTCCACACTGTTCTCTAGTGGCGTTTGGATTGAATTAGCTCTTTGAAGTAGTGGGGTAAAGCGTTCTTGTTGCGAAATTTTCGATGACGGCGGGGTGATGGTGCTTCCCAAGCGAACTTCTGGGAGAGAATAGTGAAAGAATGCACTACATCGTCTAGGTCTTGGGATGTTTTCAGGGACACTTTGAAGTTACGAAATCTGTAAGAAACTGGCGGAAGTGGCCCCAACCAACTGGGCCACTAATAAATTCAAGAAAAATAAACTTTATATATATATATATATAGTTAAATTATATCATTTCTTTGCCTCAAAATCCTCAAGTAAATGAACAATAATGACACTAATTTCATGAACATAATGAAATAATAATAGAAACATATAAGACATAACAATAAAAATAGGAATAATAATAAATCACAGACAAAAGGTGTCTGCGAATGGACCATGACAGTCAGAACACTTTAAAAATAAAATTCTCCTGAACTAATAACAATAATGGTAGTTCTTTGATATCACATATAAAGTAAACACTGGCTAGTTCACAATCAGCATTAATAGACTTATTGATGTTTTGATTTCTAGTGCTCTGTAAAATGCAATCATTTTCACTTATCTGAAATTTTCGTGAAATTATGTCACGGCCAATTACAATTAATTAAATTTGATCTTTATTCCTTTATGTGCTAAAATTACAATCTGCCTTATTAGGCAATAAGTAATTAAGATAAATGCTGTCATTCATACCATATTTACAATTCATCATTCACTCGCTCATTCATACAATATTTACAGACAGCCCAGTGGCCTCCCAAATCCACACGTTTGTCACCTCTCTCGCATACGAAAGAGGAAGCGGAGTCTTGGGAAGTCCCACACGCTCCTCCGTCAGCCACGTCATCGGATACGAGGCAGTGGAGGCTGACCAAGAGCGCGAGAGCCACAGACATGATTGGAGAAACTAGCCATTGCCAGGACTCCCACTGTCACGCATTTATAACAGGTCACGAGGCCACTGCAGTTTCAAACTCCGAGGAGGATTATTGGGATGAGTGTTGCAGTGCAATGACTGTGCTACGGGATTAGGGTGGTTGGAAAGGCTACTGTGGGATTTCATAAACTTGGAAGGGATGAGTTCAAGAATGCGGGGTATATTCAGATCGTTATGAAGGGTTTTGTTGCTGACGTAATAAGGGGTATTTACTATTGTTCTCAGGACTTTTGATTGAAAGGACTGGATACGCTTGATGTTCGACTTTTTTGCTGTCCCCTATAGCTCTATTCCGTATGTCCAGATTGGCTTAAGTATAACTTTGTAGATTAGTAATTAATTTTCTGTTGAGAGATGGGATGTCCTTTGAAGTAGTCTGTACAGTTGTCCAAAGCGTCTGTTTAGTTCTTTCTTGTCTTTTTAGCCTCGTATGTGGGTTCCAGGTCAGTCGTTTGTCGAGATGGAAGCCTAAGTATCGTACTGTCTCGGATAAAGGGAGAGGAATAGAATTAAAATAAACTAGTGGACAAGACTTGCGACAAAGGGTGAAGGTAATGTGGGAACATTTTGCTTCATTAACTTTGAGTTGAAGTGAGGAAATCTTCCACTGTGTGTATGGTGGCTGTGCTGTTGTATGGTTTTAATGAGAAAGGTGAGGTGTGAAAATATGGGTATATGCAGAGCAAATTCCTCCAACCTATTCCCATCCGAAGCCGATCATCATCACGATGGAGTGGGTGTGAAACAGGATGATACTTTAGAACTTTTTAGTTATCCCTGGTAGACAGAGAGGAGAGGTAGGAATTGAAAGAATCGTAATGGAAGGATGCCAATAGCCGCTTTACAGGACTGATTGTACGAGCGGCGATCAGCAGGATGCCGGGATCTTTGCCACACTGTTCTGGAGTGGCGTTTGGATTGAATTAGATCTTTGAGATGCTGAGGTAAACGATTATGATTGTGAATTTTTGGGCGACGATGGGGTGACGATGCCTCCCAAGCCGACCTCTGGATCAGAGTAGTGAAAGAATGCACTGCATCGTCTAGGTCTTAGGATGTTTTCAGGGACACTTTGAGGTCTACGGACTCTGTAAAAAGCTGCCGGAAGTGCTCCCAGTCAACTGGGTCCCTAATAAATGAAGGAGGACGCAGTTTGTGAATTGGTCTTAGGGAAATGGTTAATAATAAAGGATTATGATAAGATGAGAGGTCGTGAGTGAATAGTTTAGTGCCCCTAAACTATTGTAGAAAAAGAAGTCAAGGAGATCAGGACTTCGGTTGTGATCAGATGGGCAATAGGTGGCTGTGTCAGGGGTGATAGTGGAGCAATATTTCCGTGTAAGTGCAGACAGCAAAGCACGTCGTCGTGTATTCGTGGATCTTGACCCACAATGTTGGTGCTTTGCGTTAAAGTCCCCACCCACAAGGAAACGATGTCCGATGGAGTCTAGAAAGGAGATGAATTAGGAATCGGAAATGGATTTATTAGGAGGGAAGTACACTAATGCTAGAGTAAGGGGTAAAGTGAAGGTGGTGATTGACACTGCAGTGGATTGAAGGAAATCATGTGCTACCAAAGGAACTATGTGGTGGGATATGGAGTTATGGACAATGACATCGGTACCTGCATGAGCTCTTCCATCTGGGTGATCAGTTCGATAAGTCTGGTACTGTCGAACGGTAAATGATCGTTTACTCGTAAGTCTTGTTTCAGTAATAAGAGCTACGTCGATGTTTTTGTCGTGGAGTAGTGCTGTCAGTTCGTTAGTGTGGGTGCGAACACCATTCGCATTCCAAAAGAGAATGGGTAAGAAGACGGAAGGATCCACTTATGGGTTTTGTTTGATGGGGATGAGGAGGTAGGAGACAAGATTTGTAAATGAATTGGAAATGATAGGGGTAATTAGGGTTCGGAATTCTGTAAGGAATGATGTTAAAGGCTAGTGAGATCTGAAAAGCTTGAAGGTGGAGGAATGTGCGAGATCTGTGGTTGAGGATGAGATTGGGTTTACTGGTTGGCGGGATGAGCGGAATGCTGGGGAAGTGGTACTTGCGGACGAGTAGTGGGCAGTGCCTGTGACTGCTCTCTGTTCCGAACGGCATCAGCAAAAGAGACTAAAGGCCTCAAATCTCTGGCGGGGGCGCTTCTTGAGCTACCTGTGACTGGCTTCTCTTCTTCTGGCCGACGACGTTGCTCGCTCCTAGACTTCAGAATTTTATAAGCCTCGCAGCCCTTGTAGCTGGCCGGATGGCTTTGCGGACAGAGCACGCATACAGCAGGCGATTTCAGGAGCTTTTTGCACAATTTTCTTTTGTGCTGCCCACTGCACTTTACACACCTGGGAGCAATTAAATTAAAAAATCATTTTGGACTAAATGGAACATCATTTTTAGCTCATGGAATTAACATTGACCAATGGCAATAATTGTTTATCACACTTCATTAAAGATTTACCTAAACCTTCCAAAGTTACTCTTTTATTAAAAAATGTTCCACTATGAAATATTTTTAGCTCTTATTTTCAGTCCCAAGAACAAGCATTCCAATTGAAAACAAAAACGCTCATTATTTTGAAGAATTGTTCCCAGACGGTTGTTTTAGCACATGCTATCCTTTTGCGTGGGCTCTCCGGTCCTCATCTCCTCTCCTCTCGCCACGACTGACACCCGGCCTTCCACTCGCATTGTGAGGAGATCTGTCCTTTCTGGTTGCAGGAGTAGCATATGACATCCTGAGTCTTAGAAGTTGTAGGGCGTAACAGCTTCCTAGGAAAGGCGGTGAGCCGGGGTGAATTGGTGGTAGCGGTTTCTCTTCACAAATATCTTCGCATCTGTCTCAGCTGTCCTTTTATTAAAAAAGAACGCGAAGTTCTTTCAGAAGCTTGTCCCTAGTATCAATATTTTATCACCTTATCTACATCAACTTTCTCTTCACTTTGACACAAATGGCCCAATATGAAGAAGACAGCTATTTGTTCATGTGATGTGTCAGTCCTTTCCATCTGACAGCAAGTCTGTTTATCACTCTCGAAGCAAACGTGACATAAGCTTGACTTCTGTCTCTATGCTGAGATGTTTATCCTTGTTATAATGTACCTGCAAGTGTCTCTACGGAGTCCCACTGAGTAAGAAAAGAGGCAAACAAAGATTTTGAATTTATCCCAAGTTAACCGGGGCTGAGGACCATGATGCTCCCTCATTCTACAATGCATAACTCAGAGCGACTACGAGACATCCTCTCTGGTATTCTTCTTCTCCTAGGCAGCACTAGACGGAATATTGAAGCCAGCCAAAAGTGGAGATCACCCAGCCGACTACCGCCCGATCAGTCTGCTACCACAGATGGGGAAAATCTTTGAGAAAATTCTTTTGAATTATCTCAAAGATTACTGCTCGGAAAATGATATCATTCCGCCAGAGCAGACTGGATTCCAATCCAGTATGAGCGCAGAGCACCCCCTTCTGAAGGTGCAGTCAGAAGTTAGCCATAACATGAATAGAAACATAGCCACGGCTATGATTTCCATTGATTGCACCCAAGCATTCGACTCGGTGTCTCACGGGACACTGTGTCAAATGCTCTGCGACCGGGAATGCCCGGAACAACTATATTCAATTCTGGCTAGCTTCCTGAAAAACAGATCGCTGCGGGTGCGGGTGGGTGATAGCTTCTCCGAAGCTGTGCCACTGACCTGTGGAGTACCCCAAGGCGCCGTCTTATCCCCTGTACTATTCAACGTATACACGTCCGAGATTGTCGGAGCCCGCTACAAAAATACCACAGTTACTGCTTTCGCAGATGACATAGCGGTGTACAGCAGCAGCATGAGTGCCAAGGTAGCTCTAAGACAGGCTGAAGCAGCCTGTAACCAGATCAGTGAGAGATTGGGGAGACTCAATATCTCTGTAAACGCGGGTAAGACCGACTGTGCAATTTTCTCTTTTCAAAAGGGAAAAAGCCCGCTCCCTACTAGTTACATAGTAGGAACGAAGCAAAATTCACCAGCCAACGACCTAGTATATCTGGGAATTAAAATGGACAGACACCTCCATTTTAGTAACCATTTTGCAAAGAAGTTGAAGCATACACGCATGAAGTCTTACCGGCTTACGCACTTATTGACTTCCCCCAATCTATCACTGCGACTCAAGCTACTGATCTACAAGAGCATACTCAGGCCTACTCTGCTGTATGGTGCACCGCTATTTCGCTATCTGACGTATACGACAGCTAAGAAACTCCAACAATTCCAAAACGGTATACTGATGAAAGTGGTCAGAGGTACTTCATTCGAGCAGCGACGGAACAGTGAGCTGCATGAGATATTTGAGCTGCCTACGGTGGATGAATTCATCCAGCGTAGACATATCAAATTTTTCGACTCATTACAATATTTGACAAACCCGGTGTTTAACACTATAACCCCCGCTCCGTTCCCCCATCGATGGCAGGACGCTGTCGTGGCTGGAACACTCTAGTCCTAGGTTCTAGGTAGAGATTTAGTTTGTTTTGTTTAGTTTTGTTTTGTTTAGTTTGTTTTGTTTTTGTTCCTAGTGTTTAGTGTTGGTGTCGGTGACAAATAGAAGGTGAGCCTCATCACCTAGTGTTGTATAAGAACAATGAACTATTAACGACAATAAAAATTTATTATATTTAGGCACTCCGCCAAATGCATGTAAATGCAGTAAGAGGAGAAATATGTAATCCAAATATTTTGTTATTTTTCTTTTGTACATTGTATTGTTTTGTTGAGGTTTTGAAATAAAAAAAAAAAAAAAAAAAAAAACTAGACGGTGTTGCACCAGGATTTTGGATCCACTCCTTTAGGATTAAACGCAGGGGTTTATGTACCATATTTGCACTTGTGTTTGCCAATTTTCTAATAAGTGATTCCATAAACCGGTTCTGGGTCCTATCTGTCGGATACGGGTTTCCGAAATCCTCATCCATGGCTCCGGGATAGACTGCTATTCTTGAGTCTATAACGACGCTGTCGTATAATCCCACTTCTGATCTGGGAGAATGTGCAGGGGCATCAGAAAGAGCCGGGACGGGATTCATAATATAAACACTGTCTTTAAATAACTGAGATAACTATTTAATGAACTATTAACAGTAGAGTAGGATAGCAAGAAGGCGGGCTTCCTTGGCAAGCTTGTACACTACCAGGGTCTACACCAGAATGAATCCACTGGGCCTTCCAACTGACCGTCTAGTCTTCGGGTGCTCCGCTAGATGACTTGCTTGTGGCGTATCTAGCATATCCATATCATTTATTATAGATTATTTTGTATTATATAATTCCATAAGGTCAAGGCACAATTCATTTTTGTTTGATTTAAAATTTAAATACTATTTTATTCCTCGAGATTGCGTTCCTTCTTCGTGATTACTAATTTAAATATTTTAGCTTCCCCTGCATATTCCTATAGGACATCACAAACCAAAAAATACGACGAACACCACTTGGACCGCAAAGCTCCAAAATTTAGATAAATTAAAATCAGTTCAGTAGAGACTGACAGATTTTAATTATATTGCTATAATTTTGTCTGTTAATTTATTGCCCAGTTGTTGATGTCAAACTTAGCTATGAAACAAATATTTTTAAAAATGAAATCTGTATATTTTAAATGAAAAAGTAAAAGTAATTTTCTGGATAATTTATTGAAAATTTAGTCAAGTTCGGTAATCAAGGATCTGTCTTCCATTTGATCTCAAAGGTGAAATTAAAAATTTTTCGAGCAGATCTTTGTTCTTCTTCTTCAAAATTCTTGAACACTTTGTTGTACTATACTATATTGTTATGGAATTATTGTGCTTCTTCAAACACTGGAGTGAAGAAACTTCCAGAACGGCTTTCTCCTAGATCAGCATCCTGTGCAGTGGTGATGGCATGTAAGTGCTATTATATGGTTGGCTGTGGCATGACAATAATGATCATATTTTGATGGATTAACATAAGATGTTTGTATCAGCTTTTTATCTATCTCTGTAATTTCAGCCATGGCTTCCAAAAAATTCACATCATTATTTTTTGTTGGAACTCTTGCAGCCAATTTTTTAAAATGGAATGTAAGAATCACTATGAAAAGCAAGCATGTAGTGGGGTCAACTCAACGAAATAAGGACTGTTTACGATTTTAGTTGACGTAGGCTTAATTTCCAAGGTCACAGCTGGTTCCAGTAAATTTTTTGAGAAATTGATGTATAGCCCTGGTTCATATTTTCATTTTAGATTTTGATAACAAGGTACGACAAGAAAAACATTACGGGCCTTAAAGTCTGTTTTTTTTTAGCTTTAAAAAAAAAGTTGTTTTTTTGTTTTTCCGTAAAAGAAGTTTTATTGAGAAAAATCATCAATCAAAACAATACACTTATTAATTCAACTCTTCCATAGTCCTTTTATATTGTTTTTCTTGAGTTTATTTTATAACATGTTTAGTGAAAAGTCATAAATCGTAAGTATGATAAAAATTGTTTTCATCATTGATATAAGTATCAAAGCTCAACCATGTTTTACGTTTTATGAAATGATCTGATTAAGGTATAGAGACTATTTTTTTCCTATTACAGTGTTCATGAAATCTATTTTTAATTAAAGAAAAAATCCATTTTAGTATTAGTATTAATATTAACGTTTTTCTGGTAATTTAACAAAATGAACGTTCAGTAGTAAATATTCTGCAGGAAAATTTGGAACCCTGAGCTATGTATATATGTCTATACCGTAATATATTAACATTGGCATGTAATACCACTTGGTGCAACTTTTAAGAATTGACTAGTCTCACCCAGAGGTGGCCTACTCATATTACCAGAGGGGGCCTGCTCTCCTGACCCCCCTCGCGCCTTGGGTTTCGTACCCAGAACCTTCTGGAAAATACCAATTTAACGGTCCAGACCCTGTATCATTTTTTTCTACTTTGTATGCGTGGACATTGTAAATTTTGAATAACTTGAGAGAGTGTATTAAATATTGTACATATGGAGACCATTCATCAAACGTTTTTAAACGTCTAGAATAACAATAATTGTAGTGATCCCACTATTTTAATAATAATTATCCAAAGAACCAATATAGTGCAAGGGCCCAAACCCGAACCCTGGACATCCCGGTCTCTCGACGGGTGCTCTATCCACTGAGATATCCGTATTTGAGCACTGGCCTAGCCAGTAACAAATCTATTTGGATAGGATTTCATAAACCTCAAAAAACATTGCCAGTGCATGGTCATTCGAGGAGACTAAAATGAACTTTAGTTTTTTTAAGAAAGAGTTTCCTTTAGTAAGAGTTTATTTACAAAAAATTAACAGAGCCTTCTACCATATTTTTTCTTTGGGTAATACTATTGTTATTACCATTATATTGTATTGCGTGCACCACCCCCCTCCCTTGCCACACTACACACTACACACACACACACACATAAATGGAACCATTTTTTACATTTATCTTTTATATTAGTATATTGAAATAATAAGAAATAGGTCTTTTGATTGATAGGTAAGGACAATGTATCCAATGAAGATTCCTATTAGACGTGAGGAACTGCCCGACTTTTTTGACTGGCGAATGGAGAAGCAACATTTGGTGTCACCAATAGAAGACCAGAACTTTTGCAACGCATCGTGGGCGTTTAGCATCGTCAGCACTTTTTCCGATAGGTGGGAAACTTGTCCATGACCATCTATAGACAGTAACCTATATATATTATTATTTATTTCAAAATATACTCCTACATAAGGTATTTCATATTATCAGCAATATAAAATAACACAATAACATTACTATGAATGCAGGTAAGACTGACTGCGTAATATTTTCTTTACAGAAGGAAAAGAAGCCACTGCCTACTTCCTACACTGTAGGAACACAACAGAACTCGCCAGCAAACAGCTTCGTATATTTGGGAATAAAAATGGACCAACACCTCCGTTTTTGTGGCCATATTGCGAGGAAGTTAAAACAAATACCCGCAAATTCTCATGAAGGCTCACACGACTGCTGACTTCCTCCAATCTATCACTGCACCTCAAGCTCATGATCTAAAAGAGCATACTCAGGCCAGCTCTGCTATACGGTGCAACGCTTTTTAGTCATCTGACGAAAGCGACCCTAACAATTTCAAAACGGGATATTCATGAAAGTGGTCCGACATACTTGATTCCAGCAGCTAAGGAATACTGAGCTCCTACGGCCTTCGTACCACCTGTTGGGCCCGTAACCCCATGTTTAACAAGATTCCCCCCTCTCCGTTTCCCCATCGATTGCAGCAGGCAATTAGCGTGAGAACCCTTTAGGATTGTCGGGTGACCTCCGTGGCGCTGTCCGGCGAGCGTCAAGAAACAGATAAAATGGGTGGACCTGTAGTTTTATTTGCTGGCGGCCTAGTCGTCGGGAAGCTTTATTCGTATTGATATGATCCTACTTTATACTGACTGATCTAGCCCCATGAGACCGTCGTTCGCAAGGAAGAGATCTCTTCCAAGGAGGTGGTACTTTTAGTGAGACGAAGGCAGATAATCCCACTAGGAAGGTGTGGGGTCAGGCAGCGTCGGTAGTTGAATAAGAAAGCCATGGTTCAAGTAGAGCAGCAGGCGCCAGTGCAGAGAGAGAGAGAGAGAGAGAGAGAGAGAGAGAGAGAGAGAGAGAGAGAGAGAGAGAGAGAGAGAGAGAGAGAGAGTGCAGTTTACTACAGGTGCCGGGTTCCGAGTGTCTATGACAAAACCTCGAATCTGGGCCTTATAAAGGCTGGCAGATGCTGGGATACACCCACCGCGTCCCCCCAGGATTTTTTTTCCCTTTCCAAATCCCTTTAAAAAAAATGCCAAAATTATTATTTACTATAAATTCTCAGGTGAATCTATTTACATATCACATTTTATATGTCCTGTACCATCGCTACATTCTTCCATTTCATGATACACAATGTAAAGTACTTGGTTTCATTGACAAGTCTCTACAAGGTGATGGGGCTCACCTTTTTGATCAAACAAAAAACTTAAAAACTAACTTACATACTAATTATTAACCTAAATTTTCTCCAACAGTCTGTTGCCATCGATTCGAGAAGGGTGGTGGGGTCATAGTGTTAAACACTGAACTTGTGAGGTGCTGCTGCAACGTGTCGAAAAACGTGATGTGTCTCCGGCGGATGAACTCATCCACCGACGGCACATCAAGCAGCGGGTGCGGGTCGGGGTTCTTTAACCTCTCGAGAGAGGTATGTCGGACCACTTTTCGCATGATCCCATTTTGGAGACTTGTGGCTGTAGCGTCAGTCAAGTACGTAAATAGTGGGGCGCCGTACAGCAGAGCTGGCCGGAGGATACATTATAGATCATCAGTTTGAGACGCAGCAACAGATTGGGTGAAGTTAGCAAGTGAGAAAGCCGGTAAGACCTCTGTCGTACTATTTTTAGTTAACTACTAAGATGAGTAGAGAAGTGCCTATCCATTTTTATACCCAGATAGTAGAATGATACTTTTACTGTTTTGCAGACTTTTGTCCCGTTTTTCGTCGTTAGGAACCAGTGTGCGGCGTTGTCTGCAGTATAGTGATAGGCCAGTATTTTTGCCAGTTCTTCCGCTGTGTAAAGGGTGTCCCCGTCATGAAGACGGACACCCGATTCCTTCTTAGTAGTGGTCTTTAGTAGCTTCCAAAACTTACGGAAATAGCCATGTAAGCCACGAAGCCGTTCGTGCCACGTTGCCGTCTTCCGATTCCTCATCAAGGCTGAATTTGTGTTGTAAGAGAGTTTACCACTCGTTTCGTGAGTAAAAGATCTAGGGTGGAGGTCTGTGCACTGTTACCTCTATGGCGAAAGGTGTAGTTCTGAGGGTGAACGACAGTAAAGGGCGCCTTTGCCAAGGCTCTCCCCGCTGGGTTGGCGGTGGTATTATTCTACAAGGAGTGCTGCGCATTTAAGTCTCCGACAACCCAGTGGTTATTTCTCTTAGAGGAAGTAGGAAGTAGGAGAGACCCCCTCGGTCTCTTATACATGGCCGTGAAATAAATAAGTGTCCCCAAATTTATCTTCACCGTCAAGTGGTGGAGCCTGACATCAAATGTAATCAGTGGCGGAGCCACTTTCATCCATGTGATGCCGTGTCGTATAGCCACCAGAATTCAATCATAGCCATCGGTCCGTTCGATGACAACAGAATAACCCTTTAGCCTTACGCTAAATCGTGTCCGTCAGGACGACGATATCCGGTGTGGAGATCGCTATGTGCGTCTCCACTTCTTCGAGTATGGTCATTAGACCATCAACGTTGAAATTTAGTATTTTGTACTTACCCATTGCGAAACGATTGGGCAAAACGTGTCTGAAGACCGGACATAAACTCCCTTATCATGGTCTAGAAAATCGGGAACCAAGGCGGAAGGCTCGGGGTGTTTTGAGTGTTTGACGCTCCCGTCGTAACCTCAGCGTAGGTTGCGCGTCCTATGAAGATCGGTGTAGTGGTAGGAGCCTGTTGTGTTTTTCTACCAGCGAGCTGTTGTCGGGTTTGGACCGGTGAAAGTTTCTCCATCGTCTTCTTTTTTAAGTCTGCTGCAGCTTGCAGCTTCTTCCTTACGGGCAGTCTCTGTACAAGGCCACATGTGGGCCTCCGCAGTTCAAGCACTTCACCTCCTGGGATCTGTCGCAGTCTCTAGTGCCTGTGAACACCGGAAACACACTATTTTTTGGCCACAGTGATTTTTTGTGTGGCCAAACTGTTGACACCTACGACATTGGGGTATACCGTCTTGTTTTTTGTATGATACTACCCGAAAGAGTACATGATCAATACATTTGACCTTTCTAATGTCTTCGATTTTAGTTGTTGACGCTACCGTCACTAAATTTGGGGAGATTTCAGTTTTGTGGCCTTGATTATCTGTCTTCTTCAGGCACCAGACGTCTAAGACCCCTGGTGTCTGTCATATAGTCGTTTTGATGATATCGATGTCCTCAAAAATGATATGCATGATTCAAAATTTCTTATTCTTCTACCCTCCTCGGGGGGCGTAGGTGTGGTGGGGTGTTTCCTTGTTTTTTAGGGCCTCTATTAGTTTCTTTCTTTCGCCCTCCTTTTCTAGGAATATCCTAACTCCCTGCTGAAAGCGCCGAAAAGTATAGGTAGTTATTCCTATTTTTGTAGCCTCTCCCTAGTAGCTGCTGGCGGTTCTTCAACTGTTACACCACCGGCGGTGGTTTTTTAACTGATTGCTCATTATTGCTAGGAGCAGCCAATTGTCCATCAGGTAATACGTGACTCCCTCAGTTGCTTTGGGTCGCGAGACTTTCGCGGTTTTTTTCTTAGAAACTTGTATGAAGTCGCGTTGCAGAAGCTGTAAGTAACTCTCGGCTTCTTTTGAGAGACGTACTCTCTGTATCCGTATCCATTTACATGGTATTTGGAGCAGCAATATGCCCATGCAGCATATTACAGTCGTCTGAAGGGCTTTCTGGGCTGAAATCGGTAACGGCTAATTCTTCATAATGGGAAACCGTCCCCATTCGCCGTGGCACTGTAACACTGGGACTTATAATAATATTGAAAATAATACCTTAGAAGGTGTCACCTCTGTGCACAACTGCAATGCGGCAATGACGTCAAGGATGGTGGCAAGTTGGCAGCAGTAGGTGTTCACTCGTAAACTCCTAGCCCTGAACTGCCGCGCCCCCAAGTGGACTTCAGCTGTGTCATGCACTATTTTCCCCCCTCTCTCTTAACTGGTGCCTCTTGAAGATTTTTATTATTAAAATATGGAATCGTAGGTGGGTATTTTCTGGGCCGAGAAGAAGGGAACTTCTGTTGATTTGTGTCGAAGAAGTTTCCACAACAAGGATTAAGTTAGTTTTTAATAGTTTAAGATATGTAGTACAAAGGTAAACGTCATGGGGCTACTCCTTAGTCAACTAGTCCCCTTTTACATACTATAATTTTTCTAACTGTAATCAGAGGTATATGTAATGTAACCAGAAACTGATTAAAATGTAAAGTATGCAGTAAAAGGGGCCATCTCAGATCATTATTAGATTCTTGTATATATTTAATTTAATTTTAACAAATTAGAACATTAGGGGTTAATAAGAGAAAACAAAAATATTTATTTCTAACGTTTATTTATTTTATGAACTACATTATCATAAAATGACCGACTATTATTCCCCTAAAGAGATAGGTACGTCCGTGTAATGATAAAAAATTGATAATCATGAATGGCAGGACTTTGGGAGATGTTCATTGGAAATTTACTTACATGGAGACTGCTCGTTCATTGATATTTCTTGTATGTTGGAACTGAGAGTTCAGATGATCAATTTTAGTTTTGGCAAAGAACTATTCGGATCACATGGTTGTACTATCAATAACCTACTACATACATGAATAAACAATAAATAATACAGTTAATCCAAAAACCTATGTGGACAAAAAAATATGAAATATCGCATAAAATTCCACTATTAACTAATTGGCAATTTCCACTTGTTTTTCAAAAAAAAAATAACTTAATTAAAAATTTAATAGTTTTACTGCAATGAATACACAAGTATTAGAAGCAACGTTTATTACTTCGGTTTAATTATGACTTGTTTCTTTGGGAGGACAAAAGCTCTTTATCCAAAATCACTTCACTTGACACAGTATCACCAGCCAGGGAGGCTGGAATGGAAGTTCTGATAGCGGGAATTTGCTTGGTCTTGGAAGAATGGGCATGAGTAGTGGCATAAAGGGTTATGGTCCAGCTTTGCAACCATTTGAGGGAGGTAGGGGTGGGAAATGCTGGAGCAAATCAGGACAGCTGAACCACCATGGGCGCTGCGATTTGGATGGTAATCCTGTACTGAAAAAGTTATGTCATGTGGTAAGATGCTTTCACGTTAGTAGGGCCATGTCAATACTTCTGGTGTGTAGTAGTAATGCAAGTTCATTCCTGTGTCGAAGAAGTCAATTGGAGTTCCATTGGAGGATAGAGATTGGGACAATTGAACAATCATAGTTGGGAAGTGGTAATAAGGATAGATGTGATTTCAGTGAGGGGGTTAATTATGGATCGAAGTTGAGTTACGTTTTGGGTCCGACGGTTTGCTATTGCTGTCAAGTTGTAGTATGATATAGGAATAGAAAGTATTTATTGACTCGGTGTGTAGTGTTTCAAGTGTCACGGACCTTAAAGGCGATCTTTTCAGGTGGAATAAATGAGTAGCTTTTTCCATAAAAAAGTAGTGAATCCTCTTAAGGAAACCGAATTCAAGGTTCAGATATAATGCCTAGTGTTAGCAATACTAATACCTCAGCACCACCTACAAATAAGGCCTTCCTCTTCATAGGGTGTTTAGGGGATTTAGTTTTTTGGATAAAAAAATATATAATACATGACAACAAATTTAAAATTGATAGGTGTTGATAGTTTGCCCTTTTAAATTTATTCAAAACAGATAATGAATTATATTTAAGGTATAAGGGACAAACTTTTAAATCTAGACAATGCGATTAAGGATAGGAATTGCATTGCTGGGTTAGCAATCATACAGGATGTTTATATAGTGGGAGTTTACCATTTTTTTCATAAACAATTGAGAAAATATTCTTGTTGTTTTAGAGTTGGTATACATACAGCAAGTTATTTGGGTACCTGAATGGAAACTACTGGTCTTCGTTGTACAGCCCTATAGTTTTATTATACGCCGGCAAAATTGTCATATAACAATAATATTATTAAAAGATTTATTTGTGATGAATGTGTGCGGTGAATCGATAATTTTTGAAAAAGTCTGTTTATGATAATCGTGAATTAATATCATCTAATAATATATATTATATTATTATATAATATATAACTTATGTGTATCGGACCGTGAAACGTAAAAAAAAAGAATAAGTTGGGAACGAAATAACACTCTTGAAGGCTGGTTAAGAACTAACTTTATTCAATTATAATCCCCTATATATGTATTTACAATGTTTATCAAGGTAGTACTCCCGTAGGTCACATCTTAACTTTTATATATAAATATAAGTTAAAGTCAGAGGTAGCTCTGTATTGACTAATGCGATCATTTGACGTAAACATCCCATGATCCCGTATATGTAGGATTACAAAGAGAAATAAAGACAGTCTATTTCGAGAACTGAAGTTAGTCTTACGTTCACGTTTTCCTTATCTTTATCACATTCTACCCGGTGGCGAATAACTTATATATATTGTAACATTCATGATATTTGAGAATGAAGATCATGACCCTCACATATGGTAAGGGTTATTTTTCCCTTATACTCCTAGGAGTGGGGATGAGCGGAAAACCAGTCTTATTCAAACCTTCGAGAAGAACGCAGTGGCAAGCTCTCGAATCGGCGGTTACTACACTATTGAAGAACCAATAGTAGAAAGTAACGTTGGTTGGATTACAGGAAGAGAAGAGAAGAAAAGCAGTTGAACGTTATTGAATACCATGGTGTATTTAGACAGATGGGCGGATAAATTGTAGGTTGGTGATATTAATATTGTTTCTTATTATGGATCTCACACTATATCATCCTGATTTTTCAAAAACATTTTATCTCGAAACTGACGCTAGTGAATACGCTTTGGGCGCCAAATTATTCCAAATTCACGATGGAAACAAGAGAATCATCCAATTGGCAAGCCGCGTATTGCAAGGTCCCGAATTCAGGTATACCACCACGGAAAAGGAACCCTTAGCTATTATTTGGTCCACAAAGAAATTTCAAGTATACTTACTGAACAAACCTTTCATCATACGAAGCGATCACAAAGCACTATCATCATTGCACAGAAATTTAAAAGGACAAACACCCCGGTTGCAACGTTGGCGAATCTGCCTACAACGATATGACTACGTCATTGAACATATCAAGGGAAAGGAAAACGCCATTGCAGATTTTTTAAGCCGCAACCCTAGTGAACCTATGGCAAACCAACGTGAAACCAACTTCATCGTTAACCACGTTTCCTTGGAGATAGATCGAATTGCAAATGAGATATTTGAATCTTTTAAACGCTCATATCCAAGCGACGAAAACCTTTCATTAATGAAAAAAAAAAAACACAAGCGAATATTAAGAAAGGAGAAGTAATTTCATTGCAAAATCAAATTACAGACCATCAGCAAACTACCAGCAATAAGGTGAGAAAATTGAAAATAATTCAAAATAAAGTTTTGGATGTGAAGAAATTGGAATCTCAAATTCCAACTCATCTTGATGAAATTTCTCTTTGCGTGTTTCATTTGAACAACACTAAAATTAATGAATGGAAGGAAGTTAAAAATAATTACAGGGACGTTTTTTCTGCTATACCATATGACTATAAAAAAAGAAAAAAAAAATTATCTTTTATTATTTTCATTATTAAATGAAAATAACACTGATCGGATGACACATAAACTTTAGAAAGTTTATACAAACAAAAACAAAACTATTATTAGAAATATTGAACTTAGTAAAGTCTATGGAATTATCGGCAAGTGAAGCTTTCTGATTTCATTATAACTTAATCTATTCACAGATCGTAAATATTCCTTGAATGCTTTAGTCCATTTAATTGATTGATTTATATAGTACGTAAACATCCCATGATCCCATATATGTCGGATTACAGAGAGAAATAAAGGCAGTCTATTTCGAGAACTGCCGTTTTCCTTCTCTTCTAAAAGCAACAATTTACTATTGCCCATCATTAATAATGAATCAATAGATGCTTGCGAAGATGTTTCAATTACTAGTATTTTTTCAGATATCATGAGTTCATGATCAAAACTGTTTGTTTGCGCATTTATTGTATTTTCATTATCCTTGATTGTATCTTTATAGTCTGATATTTGATTACACATTTTATTTATTTCTTTTCCATTACTTCGTAATATTTCTTCATATTCCAAAACTTTGTTTTGCATTGTGAACATTTCTTCTTAATTTGTTTTTATTGTTTGTTTATTTTCTCAAATAATATTTTGCAATTGATTTATTTCTTCTTTAAAATCATCTTTCTGATTTTCTATAACATTTATTTCATCCGTGATCTGCGGATAATTACTTGTGAAATTTATTTCCCCATACTTAAAATTTGCTTCATCACATGTTTTACCGTATTGCTCTATCCGATTTAGTCTCTCTTTTAATTTCCTTATAATAAGCATGATCTGCGGATAATTACTTGTGAAATTCATTTCACCATATTTCAAATTTGCTTCATCACATGTTTTACCATATTGCTCTATCCGATCTAGTCTCTCTTTTAATTTCCTTATAATAAGATGCTGGTCTTCTGTGGTCTGCGGAAAATACTTGAGAAATCTATTCCATAATATTTATTCTATCTGTCAATTCCCCCATACTACAATCATGGTCATCTTCTAAATGATGCGCTTGATGATCCCATGGTTGTTGGTGATCGTAATATGTTTGGTTAAAATAATCATATTGGTCTTGTCTTTGATAATAGTCTGGTTGAGGTTGATCGTAATATGTTTGGTTATTCTGTCTGTTATCTTTCGGTCGGTAATTCCTTCGGTTATGGTTATTCTGTCTGTTATGTTTCCTTCGGTTATTTTCCACATTTTATACCTCCATTCCACCTTATTCCACATACCGGGTATTTATCCTGTCTGTTATAGACATACATTAAAAAATACAAAAACAGAAAAATAAAGAAAATAATTTCAAACCTTGTTCTCATTCTTCCAAGCGGTGCCCTGCTGGGTAGCAAGATCATACAACAAATGTGAGCTGAGTTTAGGTATTGATATACCAGTAACTTCTTTCTGTTCTTCGATGAAAATTTTCTTGAAATTACCCTCAGGTCCAAGTTCGGGCGTCAGTTAAATAATCCTTTGCCCTTAATTAATTTTTAAAAACACTTTATTTCTGACTTTAAAACTACAAGGTTTGTGTTAAGACTGTCTCTACACATGGGCAAAAATACTTTATAACAGAATAAAAATAATAATAATAAGAGTACTAACTGGTAGTGAGCGCGAAAGGAATAGGATTAAGTAGAGCCAGGAGAGCCTATATATAGGAGAGGAACGTGGATTAGGATGTTTAGGGTTTAGGACTAATTAAGGGCTTCAACTATATATATAAGTTACTACCTACCATCTATTTGTCGGCAACGCGACAGTGTGGGATCAGATCAAGAAATTATGGAGAACAGAACAACTGGGAATTGATCGATCGTTTGTTGGTTGTCTGTCTATGTTCCAGACACTACGTGATGAGTGTAAGAATGACTTAATTAAATTAAGAATGAGGGTGTTAATAAGAACGACCGACTTCATGGAATGTTAGAACAGAACTATATTGTAACAGCAAACAAAGGTTACGTATTATACAAGGCATAAACAAACTAATTCAAGTGACGTCATCATTTGCCTGCTGACATCCTTCTTCTTTTGGATTTGAAGCTTCATATGTAGTCTTCTTGGTAATGTTGTCAGTCTTATTGGTTGCTTGATTATTCTTCTTTTATCAGTCTTCTTGGTTCCTTGATTAACCTTCCACTCTTGGTTCGGTATTCTTCAGTTTTATTTTGTTGAGTAGCAGATTTGGTTAAACTCATATCCTCAGAAACAGGTGGCTTTGGTGTTAGACTCTTTGGTGGTGTGAACTGTGTAGAGATCGATTTACGAGTAACCACTGCTGGAGCTGATTCCATACGTTGTGGAGAGGAAACCACACTTTCCTTAAATTCAAAGTTTTGGGGTTCAGTTATAGGACGAAGGAACCATGAGTTGCGGCGGTACTTCACACCATCTTGGGTTTTAATAATGTAAGAGTTGGAGCCTTCATTTTGCTTAATAATTGTTGCTGGTACCCATTCACGAGGTGCTTTCTTCCATAGGATCTTTTCTCCATCACTGAAGGTTTTATGCGACGTTTTGCCTATGTCAGCATACCTTTTCTGCTCGCTTTGCCAATTCTTGAGTGTTTGTGTGACCTTGTCTGGGCTGATGAGTTGAGGCTTAAGAACTGAGTCCAAACAAGGAATCAGGGTTTTCGTTCTTCTTCCCATGAGCCTTTGAGCTGGGGATCCAATGCTATCCCTCGGAATGTTGCGTTGATTCAGTAGTGCAAGGTGGATATCCGTGTTTTCCTTGGCGCATTTTCTTAGTAATAGTTTTGCTTCTTGTACATATCTTTCGATGAATCCGTTAGCCCGCGGAAAATGAGGGCTGGATACTCGATGGGTAATGTTCCATGATGTGCTAAAGTCTTGAAATTCTTTGCTGCTATATTGTGGACCACCATCAGTTTTTAGTATATCAGGTATTCCATGAGTAGAGAACCAATTCTTTAGTTTAAGGATAACAGCTGCACTGGTGGTTATGTTGAGCACTTGAAAATCATAGAATCCTGAATATACATCAGCTATAATCAAGTAATCTTTTTGATTCCAATGGAACAAATCAGATCCTAAAATTTCCCAGGGTCTAGTTGGTACCTGATTTAGGCACAGTTCTTCTTTTGGTTTATCTTTTTGAAGACACTGGCATACTTGACATCTTGCCACAAAGTTTTTTATGTCTGAGGACATTTTGGGCCAAAATAAATTTTCTCTGGCGAGTTTTAAGCATGATTCAGCTCCTCTATGTCCTCGATGAATTTCATATAGAACCAAAGGCACCAATTTTTCTGGTACTACTATTTGGGCCCCTTTGATCATTACTCCTTCATAAAGAGCCAATTCTTCTCTGAAGCTGTAATAGGCTTTTAATTCATTAGATAATTCAGTTTTGGACGAAGGCCAACCATTCAAGATAAAATTTGACAACTGTCTCATAACAACATCTTCTTCTATAAGTGTTTTTAATTCCTCAAAACGTGTTTTTGAAAATGGTATACTTACATGTATAACTATGTCAACTGGCTCATCTTTTAATGCTTCATTTGCACAATCCCTACTGAGCAAGTCAGCTATGTACAATTCGCTTCCTTTTTTGTATACTATATGAGGGTTGTATGGCATGACTTCGAATAAGATCCTCTGCAGCCTCGCTGGAGCACTATTGAGTGGTTTTTTGAATATTGCCTCTAATGGCTTATGATCGGTCTCAATG
Organism: Acanthosoma haemorrhoidale; assembly: GCA_930367205.1. Taxonomy (NCBI): domain Eukaryota; kingdom Metazoa; phylum Arthropoda; class Insecta; order Hemiptera; family Acanthosomatidae; genus Acanthosoma; species Acanthosoma haemorrhoidale. The sequence continues at coordinate 121,449,208 of OV884009.1, forward strand.
ATTAACTTAGGATTCCCCCACACATATTCGTGGAATTTTTTACACCCATTCAGAACAGCGGTGGCTTCTTTTTCGAGCTGGCTGTACCTAGTTTGAGCAGGAGTGAACGCCTTGGATGCATAAGCAACCGGTTGGTCATCCTGTAACAATACTGCACCCATCGAATGTTTTGATGCGTCAACTGAAATTTTTACCTCTTCTTTAGGGTTGTAGTAGCGCAAAACCGGAGCAGATTTCAATTTGTTTTTTAAATTAATGAATGCTTGTTCTTGATCCTGATCCCAATGCCATTCTATGTCTTTTTGTTTGAGAAGTCGTAAAGGTGCTGTGATTTCAGAAAGGTTTTTTATGAACTTCGATAAGTATGTTACCATACCCAAGAATCTTTCCAATTCTTTTATATTTGCCGGAGGTTTCAACCTATCAATACAAGCCACCTTTTCTTGATCTGCTTCAAGGCCCTTTTCGCTGACCACGTGACCCAGAAACTTAGTTTTTTGTACGTTGAAGATACATTTTTCTTTGTTAAGTTTTAGCCCAACTTCCTGCAATTTTTTAAGGACTTTATCCGTTGTTTTCTTAAGTTCTTCTTCGGTTGGTGCATGAATTAATATATCATCAATTGCGACTTCCACATTTTTTATTCCTTCCAGTGTAGCTGTCATGAAGGACTGGAACACTTCACTGGCACTTGATAAGCCGAATGGAAGACGTAAACAGCTGTATCGTCCCCAAGGAGTTGCAAAGGTTAAAAATTTTGAACTTCTCTGTGAAACTCGTAGCTGCCAGAATCCTTTTATACAGTCAATTTTTGTGTAAAATTTTGACCCATGCAACTTGGCGGCTATCTCTTCCATTGTTTGTAAAGGGAAGTGTCTTCTTTTAATATTTTTGTTTAGGTCAGTCAGGTCTAGACAAATTCTTGGTGATTTGTTTTTCCACACTACCACCATTGGTGAAACTGATGGAGTGGGTTCTATCATGGGAGTAATTATTTTATTGTAGACCATTTTGTCCAATTCTTGTTTTACCTGATCTCTTACTGCATAAGGAATTTTGCGAGGTGGGTGTATTTTGAATGAAGGCTCATCAATCAGATCTATGTCATATTCATATTCTTTTACGCATCCCATACCTTTGAACAAATCGACATAGTTTATGGTCTCTATTCTTTTCACTAATCCAAGATTTTCACAAGAAGCCTTGCCCAAAACACACTGGTGTCCGGCTTCAACTATCAGGAAAGTCAAATACTCTGTCTGACCCAGCCTAGTTTTTATTTTTACTTTAGATTCTCCCAGAACAGGCGTTCGATTATTGCAGAATGAAATCAGTGATTTGACGCATGATGGAATTATTTTTAGGCCACAGTTTTCTACTTCTGTGGTTGTTATTACATCTCCTTGGGCTCCTGTATCCAATTTAAAAGAGACTTTTTTGTTTCGTGGGAAATGTAATTCTTCTATCCAATCTGAAATTTGATTTGTTTTTGTATTTTTTAAATTTGTTTTATATTTTTGTGTCGTGCCTATATATATATCAATATTTTTATCAGTGTTTTCGTCATTACTCTTTAAGACCATTTCCACCTTTTTTGATGATAAACAACATTCTGTAAAATGACCCTTAAAATTACATTTTTTACATTGAACTTTGTAAGCTGGACAAGCCAGTCTGCCATGGGTCGTATTACACCGCCTGCAATGGAATTGGTCGGGTTTGGCGTGTATTTTTTTGCTTTGATCCCGTCTGACAGCATTTATTTCCGATACGGATCCTTCACCACCTTTCATAGCCGACATGTGTTGTTTAGCTAACTCAGACGCCCTGCATATTTTTACCGCATTATCGTATTTTAAATCTTCTACTTCCAATAATGTTTTTCTAACCTCATCATCTAATATTCCAATTACAATTTTGTCGCGCAAAAATTCGTCCCTCATGGTTGAATAATTACACTTATTGGATTGATTAATCGCTAATGTGAGAAAATCATCAAAAGATTGTCCATTCTGCTGAGTCATGCGATTAAATATCAATCTTTCATACGTAATGTTTATTTTAGGGGTGAAATACGATTCAAACAAATCAATAATTTTTTCAACTTTGTCCTTATCAGCTGTTTCGATCTTAAATGTTTCATAAATTGAATAGGCTTCCTTACCAATAATAGTCATAAAAGTTGCGACTTTTTTTTTCTTCGATTTTTTGTCTAGGTTTATAGCCTCTGCGAACCATTTGTATGATTGTAACCATGATTTCCATGCTGTTGCCATGTTTGATTCCTGGGAAATCATTAAAGGTCCAGGAGGTCGAAGGCTAACAGCCGAGTCCGATTCGTTTCCACTCATCACGAAAGAAAATTTTCGTTATTATCACTCGCGGATTTAATAAATCAAAACTAACTAAAATAAAAAGGTTTCGGCACCATGTAAGAATGACTTAATTAAATTAAGAATGAGGGTGTTAATAAGAACGACCGATATAATAAGAACGTGGATTAGGATGTTTAGGGTTTAGGACTAATTAAGGACTTCAACTATATATATAAGTTACTACCTACCATCTATTTGTCGGCAACGCGACAGTGTGGGATCAGATCAAGAAATTATGGAGAACAGAACAACTGGGAATTGATCGATCGTTTGTTGGTTGTCTGTCTATGTTCCAGACACTACGTGATGAGGAACGGCAGCGTGAAGTAACGCTTGCCTACCATCAAGGGAAGACGAACCATCGCGGTGCGCTGGAGACTTTGCAAGCATTACAGCGGCGGTACTTCTGGTGGGATATGAAAAAGACGATCCAAGAGATTATAGGAACGTGCGATATATGTCTTAAGACTAAATATGACCGACACCCACCACAGGGACAACAGGAGGAAACACCCACAACAGAGACGCCACTGAGTGAACTACAGATTGACACATTCACTTGGAAGGGATATAAGTGGGTTACGACAATAGATATCTTCAGTAAGGTAGCTATGGTGTATGCCGTACAAGACAAGTCATCTAACGCCGTCTTAAAGGCATTACGAGCGTGGTTCCAGTTTTATGGGGTACCGGACCGAATCTCGTCGGATGGGGGTAGGGAGTTCGATAATGCAAACGTGCGGTCGGAGATGAAGAATCTTGATATCGTGTGGCATCTCAACACCCCAGGACATCCTAAGAGTCGCGGAGGCAACGAAAGGCTGCACAGTACCTTGAGTGACCAACTGCGGGTGTATCAGGTAGAAAAGGGTCTGCAGGCCAACGAGGTGATGCTGAAGGCAGTGGCGGCATACAATCATTCCATCCACTCCACCACGGGGTTTACGCCGTTCGAGATCCTCTTCGGACTGCGCGCGAGGCGCCGGAACGGGACAGAGACGATGGCGGACGAGGAAATGGCGGAGCAAATTTTAAGTGCTCACTTAAAACTCGGAAAACTTTGGGGAAAAGTTCGTGACAGGATCGTGAGGGAGAAGGTCAAGAGAGTGGCTCGGGTAAACCTCAAAGTCCGGGATCGAATGGGGGACCTGAAAATTGGGACGATTGTATATCGTAAAATTGGCTCTAATCGGAGCAAAGAGTCGGTCAGATACGAGGGTCCATTCAAGGTGGTGGTGATTAGGAAGCATAACATCGTCACCATCGAAAGCACAAGACCTCCGACGAAACGGAGGACCGTCCACGTCGAACACTTAAAACTCCCACCAGGGGGGGAGGGTGCAGGCCATGAGTGAGTTGGAGTGTCCTCGCTTCGGCACGTAGCCAAATTTGTTATGGTATACATATGTTGTTTTTTTAGAATGTACACAGGCTGTGTAGAATTATTGATTTAGCGTAGCGTGTAAGATGCCATTGTTTTCTGTTAGTAATAAGCCATGTAATTTTTTTTTTGTTTGTTTTGATTTTGTCACTAGTGGCTGCAGTGTTGGAGGCAGCGTTCTATTTGGACTATAAATAAGTGTATTAGGAATACGACCGAATGTAAGGGATTACAGGTTGTGTACTGTTTAGGCTGGCCTTCGCTCCCTAGTACGATTAGGAGAGTGATCGTAATATCGCCTAAGTCGTCTTTAATTTAGACTTCATAGTTTACGAGGAGGTGTGCGTAAACTGGCAGGGGGGAGTTAACCTCCGGGCAGCATCAGTACTCCTTAATCAGTAACCTTAATCCCCGAACGTCGGGATGTAAACATCCCAAGTGTAAATATACAGGGTTATAGTCTTGAAATAAACAGTCTAGTTCTAACTTTCATGCGTGTTGTTTCTCTGTACCTTTTTTTCCTTTGTTTTTTTTATTCTAAAGCCGATAAGCATTAACTTATATATATATATATATATAAGTTAAAGTCAGAGGTAGCTCTGTATCTCTGTATCTCTGTATCTGTATCTGTAAACTAATGCGATCATGGGACGTAAACATCCCATGATCCCGTATATGTAGGATTACAAAGAGAAATAAAGACAGTCTATTTCGAGAACTGAAGTTAGTCTTACGTTCACGTTTTCCTTCTCTTTATCACATTCTACCCGGTGGCGAATAACTGGTGCCGAAACCCGGTTATTTCGTCTCTCGTTTTTTTTTTATCTCGTTTTTTTCTCTCCTTTTTTATTGTTCTCTTATTTTACGGGAATACCGGAGGGAGTACTTAGACCAGGGGTGCTCAACTCAGCAGCAGATATACCACAGCTCCCCCAAACTATGGCAGCCGCTCATGCCAATACTATGGCCTGGATGAAAATTCAGGCAATTACGGCTCAAGATGTGAGAAAATCGATCTCCGATCTGGAGAGATTTGCAGGAGATACCGGGGAACTGAACCACTTCCTGAAGGGAAGTGTCAGGCTGATGACGCGAATAGAAGGAAAACGAGCGGAAGACCTTATCACCGAAGGAGACGCTGAGTCACTGAGAGCAGCGCTCATGTGTAGGGTGAACCGAAGTATCCTCAATATGATTCAGGCGGACGAAGAGACCCCATGGAGTACCGTAAAATAACGGTTAAAAAAAGCGTTCGGAGGGGGAAGATGGAAACCGGAAGAGGATATCTTCAAGATGTTCCGGGAGATAAAGAAGCCCCACCAGACGAACGGCCAGTATGCGGGAACACTCTTAGCGAGATACAATAGTATCACCAAGAAGATGAGGGAGTCCGTGAGCGCGGCTGAGGTTAAAGCAAGGATGGCGTTCCTGTCGACGATTTTAAAAGTGCAGTTGGCAAAGGAAACAGGAAGAAAAGAGGGAATTCCTAGAGAGCGCACGTTCCTAGAATAGAGGAACGAAAAGGGAAGATGGGACATTCATATAGGAGGGAAGAGATATGAGGTGCTCGAAACGAGAGAGTGACGTCGGGAACGACGGCAGAGCGCGGATAGGAGCAATTAGGCGAGCGCAGGACTGGAGAGATGAGCTCCGAAGGGAATATGCGGATATATTCTTTAGAGAAGGCGAGATATTGGGGTCACTGGTAGAACAGTGCATGAAATCCCGCTCAAACGGGAGGTAGTAAGTTACGCGAAGGAGCGCCGATACCCGCAAGCTTTGAGGCCCATATCAAAGTAGAGTTGGACGACTTAAGAAGGCAGGGGATCATTGAGGACAGCACGTCACTGTACAATATCCCTTTGTGGGCAGTCAGGAAGAAGAGTGCTGAAGACGGAGGACCCGAAAAATATAGAGTTGTCGTAGACTATAGGCGACTCAACGACAACACAGTGGACGAGAAATACCCGATCCCCAGATTTGATGGCATCTTAGACCGACTGAGTGGGGCGCGGATCTTTATCACGTTAGACCTCAAAGCGGGGTACCACCAAATACAGATGGACCCAAAGGATCGCCACAAAACAGCCTTCACCTTCGAACGAGGGCATTATGTTCACACGGATGCCATTCGGTCTCAAAAACGCACCTATCACGTTCCAGAGACTTATGGACGAGGTACTCTGGGGTATCGATGAGTCCATGTGCCAAATTTATATGGATGACCTCCTAGTATTTAGCGCGGATGAGGCCCAACACGAAGTGCACCTGAAAACTGTGTTCAACCGAGTGAGGCAATTCGGATTGAAATTGTCCAAGTTAGGCCAGGAAGTTATTACCTTCTTGGGACACACAATCTCCAAGGAGGAAGTGCGACCAGATGCTGGGAAGAAAGCAGCCATCCAAAAGATGGCGGTCCCGTCCGATGTCAAGGGAATCCGACGCCTTCTAGGAACGCTAAATTTCTATAGAAGATTTGTCCCCGAAATGGTGGCGTAACTAGTCCCTCTCAATGACCTCCTGAAAAAGGGACGGAAGGTGATCATCACTCCCGATATAGAGGCGATCATCCGAAAGTGCATGAGCCGTTTGCAGGAACACCCGGTGTTGGCATTTCCTGATTTTAATAAGAAGTTCGCAATTACGACGGATGCCAGCGAATACACGTTGGGAGCGATCCTATTGCAGGCGGGAAACAAAGGAGACCAACCAGTAGCGTATGCCAGTAGACGCCTAACGGAGGCAGAAAGCCGATACAGCGCACTAGAAGGGGAGTTGCTAGGAATCGTCTGACCATTTTCGGCCCTATGTATTTGGGAGAAGATTCCGAGTCCACACGGATCACCGTCTGTTACAATGGGTACGGAAACTGAAGGAGTCATGCCGCAAGGGTCACGAGGTGGAAGGAATTCCTTAGCCAGTACAACATGAAGATTGTATATTAGCCCGGCAAGGAAAACGTCGTTGCGGACTGGCTGTCACGGGTGATAACAGTCAACGCCATAGAACCAGAACAAGGGGAATCATCCAGAGATGACCGGCAGTTCCTCCGGGAATGGACGCCAGAGGGGGAGGGTGACCAAAGAGAATCTGGTTCCGCGGAGGATGGGCAGTCGACAGGAGGAGGGACAGATACGCGGAGATGAAAGAGCTACAGGAAATAGTCAACGATAAGCGTCGTCAGATAATCTGGAAGACGCAAACAGCAGGATTGACGAATATTGCTTGCAGCGATTACAACAGATCCACAACGACGACCATCTGGTCACAGCCGGGAGTAAAACTGGACCAGATCTGCCGCCTACTCAACGAAGCTTCTAAGCCGGGGAAAACGCACCATATCTATGTAGGGAACGGGACCATTTGGGAGAAAATTAAGAGGTTATGGCGAGTGGAGCGGATCGGGATTGACCAAACGTTCGTGCGATGCACGACGATGGTGGAAACGGTCACGGATGATACCATGAAAAAAGAAATTACGCTTGCATACCACCAAGGTAAAACGAATCATCGGGGGAAACAGGAAACAGCGCTGGCATTGAAGCGCAGGTATTTCTAGTGGGGAATGCGCAAAACCATCCAGGAGACGATAGGAGCGTGCGAGATCTGTCATCGCACGAAGTACGATCGGCACCCACCGATGTCCCGGGGTGTAGGACATCCAAAGAGCAGGGGCGGGATTGAGCGTCTCCACAGTACCCTGGGGGATCATCTCCATGTCTATCATACCAAAAAGGGGTTGGAGCCGGCTGAGGCTATGCCACTAGCGGTGATAGCTTACAATCACTCGATACACACAGATACGGGGTTCTCACCGTTCGAGATTCTTTTTGGCCTGCGGGGACGTCGCCGAGACACCAGAGGAACGGGGAGGGAGACGAGACGGCCACACTCCTCGTCAACAACCGCGCGGAGTTGGGGAAACTCTGGAGAAAGGCCTACGCGAGGATTACGGCCGAAAAACGTAGGAGAGTTGCGAGGGAGAACGTGGGCGTCAAACCATCGAAGGTTGCGTCACAATAGGGACCACCGTATAGCGCAAGATTGCATCGAACCGGGGTAAAGATCTGATCCGTTACGAGGGCCCCTTTAGGGTGGTCGCGATTCGCGAACACAATATTGTAACCATACAGAGTGTTCGCGAACCGCGGAAGCGCAGGAACGTGCATGTAGAGCAGCTGAAGATACCAGCGGGGACATCCTCCCAGCGAGAGTCTCGGGTAACGCCCTCACCCGCATACACTCCTCACTCCAGATCATAATTCTGTATCAGCGAATGTATTTTTCTTTTGTTTGTTTGTTTTAGTTTTACTATTTTTAGCCTGTGTATGAAGTTTCTGTTTTTTTTTTATATTGTATTGTCCACTAAGAGTATCGGGGTACGATACTCAATTGTACATAGCCCGCTGTTAAGTTCCCGACGGATGGTCGGGAACTGGCAGGGGGGAGTTAAAGTCAGAGGTAGCTCTGTATTGTAAACTAATACGATCATGGGACGTAAACATTCCATGATCCCGTATATGTCGGATTACAAAGAGAAATAAAGACAGTCTATTTTGAGAGCTGAAGTTAGTCTTACGTTCCCGTTTTCCTTCTCTTTATCACATTCTACCCGGTAGCGAATAACTTATATATATATTATAATATTTATTATATCTTTTATATAATTTATTTATGTTTACTTTATATTTGCTTTATCTTTAAGGTTCTGTTAATAAAAATAGGATAATTCTGGCAAAAGGAATAATTGTTTATTTACACAAATTGATTTAAATTAATATACAAATAAGTACGTACGTTGAACAATTAATATTATTAAAAACTAAAATTAAAATATACCTTAATTATTACGTAAGACTGATACTGGCCAGTGTTTCTTTGTTAATATTCTTCGATGGTCGTCTTCTATTGTGTGGTTCGGATTATCGTCTTGAGCGTCCTTGGTTCTCGATCCGTGCCGGCTGAAAGTCTGGGGCCGCTCTTCTCTCGTGCACCACGAGGCAGTCCTCTACCTGGGCTAGCGTCCCTTCTGGTGCTTCCTCGTCCTCTGCCGGTTCAAAGATGAATGCTTCTGTGATCCTGCTTCTCGGTATTCCTATCTCTTCGCTGCCATCTTGATCTCTTGACCTCTTTGGTTGTTCAATCCTCTTTGGCTCGTATATGATTAATTTTCTTGTTTGAAGTTATATAAATATTAATATTTTTATTTAATTATTGATCTTATTTTTATTATAAATATTAATGGTAGAGACAATGCAACGAATAGTGTTTAAACATTCATGAATCGTGATCCACCGTTCATTTATGCCCACTAATTTTGAGTTTATATTAAAAACACCATCAAAAATCATAACATTAAAATATCACAACAATATATATATACATATATATTGCGATATGTATTTTTTATTGATATTTAAGAGTGTTTTTCATGATAAAGTTTGGTTATTTATATTACTTATTTTCGTTTGTTTTTGTATTATGTTCAGGTGTGTGGAAAAGTCAACAGATAGATTATTCAGAGATTATTATTATTAAGATTTTATTCAATGTATTTACTCAAGTAAATACATTTATCATTTTCATTACTAAGTGGCCAAATTTTATTTTCAAAAAAACATATAAACAAAAGAAAGAAGAAGGGAAGGAACATTTTCAAAAGTTGTTTGAGTTCGGGATGATGGTATCTCTGCTCAGTTCATTAAAAAATTATTTAATGATTGTGAACTCAATATTTTTGAACAAAAATGCTTTTCACTTTTATCTGTTACCTTTTTATGATAAAAAAATTTAAATAGCTAAAACAAACTAATAAAGTATTAGACTTCTATAGTTAAATACTATTCAACATATGATGAGTTTTAGATGGATATATTCATTTTTAAGACAGCTATCGTTGAACGTATAGACAGGTGGAAGACTTGTCTGTAGCTGAAGGAGTAGAATCTCTTTGTGGTCTGCGATTTTTGTTGTGATCATTGTTGGTGGTAGAATGAGCTTTAATAGGATTGTTTTGATTGACAATAAATTAATTAAAAATAATAAAGAAGCCACAAATTTCAAAGTGAATTGATTATTGTTCCAGGTTGAACATGTGGTCGCAGGGAAGGGACAGGGGCCCCATGTCTTATCAGCAGCTTTTGATCTGCTCCAAAGGACAGAAAAGGAAAACTATTTGCAGTGCTGGCTATCTCACCAAGTCCTGGAAGTACTTAATGACAATTGGGTAAGTATTAAATATATTATTCCACCATATAATCATTTTTTGCTTCGAAAATAGAAATAATTATTTTTAAAACTTGATACTATCTCATCGAAGTTAGTTATTGATTTATTTTGTTTTTATATCCTTTTTTTATTCGCAATTAAACACAGAACATTATTATAACAATATATTTGTGACCATACAATATACTCGATCAATGGGTTACTAGAATACTTACAAGTAGTCAATATTTTTTCTTAAACAGAATGAACTAAATCTTCTATGTACTGTATGACTAGAGCATTTTTATGATTATATTACACTCTTACATACCTATTACCTCCAAATAGCGCTCACATATGTTTATGTTGATCTAATAGACAGTTTTAAAACTTCATTCTATTATCTACGGATAGCTCAGTCGGTTTGTATAACAAGTTTTCATTGTTGTTTTCATATAAACAATTTCAATTTGTATGTTCTGAATTCAGGTCCCCCATAACAAGCCAACTTCAAGTAACATTTTTTTAGTTTCAATAATGTGTAATCATCTACTACATTAATAATAGAAATAGATTTGTTGTTGACTAAAACAGTAATTACAAAAGCCTCTACACTTAGTAAACATTTTTCATCGGTGCATTTTCACAAACAGTTACATCTACACTATTTTATCATTATTTCAATGATTGAATCCAATCGATTAGGACTTGCTAGTTTTTAACACCTTGTTACTTTTTATGGGGGAAAAAGGCTCATTAGTCACAACCACTGAACTAATAATAATAATAATGAACAAATAACCACAACTCTATGAAGCTAACTTCAAACAACATGCTAGTTGGTTTGGAGGAGGTCGCGAGGCCAACTCCACCTTACGCATTGCTCTGGATTGCTAGGGATGAAATGAGAGTATATATCATTGGAATATGGATTAGTATGGCCAAGGAGGTGATAACAAAAGTTCTGTTAGAAGTCCCCCAGACTCTAATACTTTATAAAACTACATGTTTGTATGTTGTTTCATGTAACTTGTTTACAGTTCAGTTTAATAGAAAAATAAAAATTTAATCCTTAACATATTAATAAAAATAATTCATTTGAATATCATCAAATTAGTTTTGACACACCAACATTTGTAGATTTTAATTGGTTAGATATTTTTAGTAACTAATACGATTATAGAGAGGTTAACTGACCTATATATTTTCTTTATATCATATTATATCACTAAGGCATCTGAAACAGATGAATTTTCTCCTTGCACTGGTATGATCCACTTATTGCTTCTCGTGTTTCGATTGCCACTCTCTTGGGAGATTTGAAAACGGAATTATTTAAAGTTGGAAATTCATTTAGTTAAGGCAACTTGGTTTTTAGGCTACTGTTGGATGAGTGCGACTGAGTGTTATTTTTCTACATCTTGTTATTCTCTACTACTTTTATCGTTGGAAAAATGATTATCTCAACAGCTGACACATTTAAAAGATCACATTCTATAGTTTGATGTTTGTTGTGACTCTCTAACTAAGGACTTGAAAATTTTTTTTCATAAATGCTCATATATACATTATTAAAAACTAAAGTTAAAATTGTATCTTATAACTAACGCGCGACTGGCCAGCTTTTCTTTGTTGGTGTCGAGCGGTGCATTTTTCTTTGTCTTCTTCGTCGCGTACTTGTGCCGTAGCGTGGGTTGCTTCCTTTGTTGCCGTGCCGGGTGAAAGTGAAATGAGAGCCGGCTTCCTCCTAGCTCTCGTCTCCCGAGCCCCTGGTGAATGAGTGGCTCGCTCTTAGCGGTGTCCTCTCCATCGTTACTTTCCGCTGCCTTCTTCATCTTTTAACTGCGTTAAACTTCTTGATCGTTAAACTGCCGGTTGTTTTGGATATTATTACTTTTCTTGTTTTGAAGTTAATAAATTAAAATATTTATATTTAATTATCGATATTATTTTTATTATAAATATTAATGGTAGGTACAACGCAACGAATAGTGTTTAAACATTCATGAATCGTGATCCACGGGTCGTATATTGTTCATTTATGCCTGCTAATTTTAAGTTTATATCAAAAACACCATCAAAAATCACCACATCAAAATATCACAACAATATTTTTCTCCAACATTTCTGTTTTCCCTTTTTCTTTCCTAGGACTACCACTCCTAGGATGTATATCTGACTTTAGTGAATACGTATGAAATTAATTTTTTCTGGTTTTCAAAGCATCCCTGCTTTCTTATAATTCTCCAAGTTCTTGGTAAAACAAGAGCTCTATATTTCTTAATTTTTATTTCCAAATTGATACATAAATTACCTTTCATATTTTTAAAGTAGCCAGCTTAATTAGGAATTCCTAATTAATTCACTTTTGTTTTTATCTTCTTCATCTTGGAATAACCTGTCATATTTATTAGAATTTATAACATTGAACTGGAGATTCTTCCCTCTTTTTTTTTATCAAATGAAACATGAGATGAAAAATGCGACTGGGACTGTCGCTAATCAGCTCAATGACCATATGGATGGATACTAATGCCGGTCACCTTGTACATTTCACCACCTTTATCTTGAAAATGAAATCAAATGGAACTAGCAAGCAATATATCATGCCTCTAATTACGTTTGACTTGAATTTTTGGAATTGTAGTTTTACAAAAATAAAACACTAAATTAATAGTGTTTAAGATATTGAGATGTATAATTTAATAGAAACATGTTTAATGCTAAGTAATTAATTAATTAATGATACTTAATCATATTTTTTGGAAATATCAGTATTTTTATTTATGTTGTTTTATACTCTGAATGATAAAATTGCATCACTTTAGGTCAAATAGGTGGCTCACAGAGAATGCAATAGACAGGCCTGCGAGTTAAAATTTACAGGCTTCTTAATAATCATTAGACACTCAAAAAATGTAATGGCCGGGTCGTGACTTGAACCCTGAAACTCCTCAATATATAGTCCGGGCCTCTACCAACTTGCACAAGTGGACCACCTTCTCAATACGAATTAACTTTTGTAAACTGTAGGTATTGTGCCTGGTGGGTATAAACATAAAAAGCTGGGATACAATGTAAACCATAATTCTGCCAGTATATTTTTCCTTTGGATAGTAATTATAATTAATAATAATAATAGTGAGTTCCTTACCACATTGAAATTGATTACATATTATTCTGGTTTTGAAAAAAAAAACAAGGAAACCCTAAATAAATAGATAGATGTTTGCTAGAGATAAGTGTTGTTACAGCCTGACTACTTCTGAGTGCTACCCAAGGTCAAGATCAGCCCGCTGCGAGATTGAGATGAAGAGACTGGCCAAGAAGCGCACAGTGGATTGTCCTGGAGGAGGTTCAGCACCACTGTTCAGGGCATCAGCGCTCACCAGGATTTCAAGGGACGAGGCAGCCATCCGCAGAGAGATATTGGATGCTGGTCCAGTCATAGGTCTGTACACATTTATTTTATCTAAGCAACTACTGGTCCCGAAACTACTATCTATCTACATATATAATCCAAAATACCACTATAACTTATTTTAGGAAGATATCTGTATTTAAGAAAATGTTCTGTTTAGATGGAACCCTTAATTGCAATACATTAGCAAATAATTACCTACTTCACAGATATAAAAGGGGTTGAGAAATATAGTGGCGTAAGTGAGTGTTGAAGATTTTTGAGTAAAAGACACTTTCACAATTGTTTCCATAAAAAACTCAAGTTTCCATGTATTTTTACTCTCACATTGTTTTAGTGCTGCAATGTAGCTAATCTATATATATTCCATGCTGCTTACATATATCTGTTTCATGTATTATTTATATTGAATATATGTATATACTCTTGTAATTCATATTGATATCATTGCATCATATTCAAGCGTATTTATATCACTTCATTAGTAACCAACACCACTTTTATCTACCTAATTTTTTTTGTATTCTTTTGTACTTAACTATTGCTACTGTTTATTGACAATAATTTTTAGCTGCTACTTTCTTTGCTAGTTAAGTAGTTAGGTAATAGTCTAATCAGAGCCTGATGTAGACATGCATAGTAACTCGGAACGTTTTCCATTAATCAACATCAGAAAACTTTCATTCTGTTTTTCATTTGTAATAATAATAAATACAACAGTTCTCCTTATTACTATATTTGATCACTTTCTAGCCAAAATATATAATATATGTAAACATCCTTCTCTTCTACAAATATAACCTATGAACCTATTAGAACAATAGCCACAACAATATTAATAAAAAATCAAATATTCCAATGTATCAAGAAACTGTAGAAACAATGCAATCAAAATGTTTAATCCAATACTGCTGCAACTAGATCGATGTCGTTGTGAATTCAGTTGGATTAATATTAGATTAAACAGTCAGTCAGTGAGCCAGCCCAACTTCACTTTCCTTGCCTGTCTCATCTGACTGTTCAGGTAGTAGAGGGGCCAATTTTCCGGAGCAATCTCTGAACTGATGTAGATCCATGCAACCACGTCCCAATGAATGTGCTGAGTAGGAATGTCCGTCCCTATTCGTGTAGAACTGCACGAAGTTCAGCTATTTTTTGTAGTTTCAACACTTGTGGAAGGAATAGTGTTCGGGCGTGCGTAGCTGCCGTGATACTTTGTGGCGTCATGGGTTGTGTCGATATCGAGATCGGCTGTTACGGTGGCCCTGGTGGAATATAATCGATAGTTTTCGACCGTCCGATCGATCGAAGGTCTCATCTAGGAGGCCTCTCCGCTCCCTCTTTCAACTCGCTCTCACTTCTCCGTCAGACTATGACCAAGTCAGTGGTTCTTCATCTGTGATGTAATCTTCTGTTTTCATCTGGAGTCATCGTCCAGCGGTGTTGTTCGACATATCTGTGATGAAATGGAATGCTTAATATTCCATATGTTTAATTTATCATATGTTCAATTGTTCAAATTTATTTTCAACTCTGTCATTACTGTCTGTAGTTTATAATAAATAAAAGCCTAATTTCTGGTCTTAAATGTATTTATTATCAGTACAAATACAACAATTTTATTTATTATAAACAATCAAATCACAATGGACAAGTTTCTCAAGCCAAGCCGCTTTGATGGAAAACCCGACTCTCCGACTACCGCTAAAGAGTGGACCCATTGGCTGAAGACGTTTCAAAACTTCGTCGATGCTACAACGGAAGATCTTAATGATGAAGATAAGCTTAAGGTAATCACTAATTTCCTATCCTATGACGTTTATGAACTAGTCAGCGACTGTAATTCTTATGCTGACGTTGTAGATACTTTGAACTCCGTATTTGTCAAAAGAAAGAGCGAAGTTTATGCTCGACATATTTTAGCAGTTCGGAAACAACTACCTACTGAGTCAATCGACCAATATATTCAAACCTTGAAAATCCTTAGCAAGGATTGCGACTTTAAGGCTGTAAGTGCCATGGATCACAAAAATCAATATATCCGTGACGCATTCATCAATGGCCTGCTGTCCACTCAGATTCGTCAGCGTTTGTTAGAAAATGACACCTTAGGTTTGGATGACGCTATCAACCAGGCCCTCTCGTTGGAGGCAGCTCAAAAACAGGCTGAGGGGTACATGCAACCCTTAAGCAGTTACTCTAGCGCTAGCTGCACCCCTATTTCGTCTCAGGAAGCTGCTCCTGCACAGAAAACGGACACTACTCTATGTGCCATCTCCAAGTTCTTTAAATCGGGTGATAAATGCTATTTTTGCGGTTTTGACAAACATCCCCACCCTAAATGTCCTGCACGAGACGCTGAATGTGGAAAATGTGGTATCAAGGGGCATTATGCTAAAGTATGTAGAAAAAGTGCTAGCACTAAAGTTTCCGCTTCCGTCATTGCGACAGTCAACAAGGAACATTTAAATCTGCTGAGTCGAGCAATCATTCCAGTAGAAATCAATGACACTCGTGCTCGCTGCTTGATTGACACTGGAAGCTCTTCTAGCTTTATAGACCACAATTTCACTCTCAAACACAAGATTCCTCTTTTTCCGGGGGAGGGGAGGGTTTCAATGGCCTCAACTTCGCTTTCCTCTACAATCGAAGGACATGTTCTGGTCGACCTCAAACTAAACGAACATATGTATCCTTCATGCAAAGTAACAGTCATGAAAGGCCTTTGTGCTGAAGTATTGATTGGCCATGATATACTCGTGGAATATTCTGACGTTTCAATCTCTTTTGGTGGATCAAAGCCCCCACTCACTATATGTGCCTCTACTGGTGCGTCTGTGGAACCTCCTCGCTTATTTGGTAATCTATCAGCAGACTGCAAGCCTATTGCCACAAAGTCCAGGCGATACACTGAGGCTGACCTCATGTTCATACACGATGAAACGTCCAAACTTCTGTCTGAGGGGGTGATTGAGGAAAGCAACTCTCCTTGGAGGGCTCAGGTACTAGTTACTGAAAGTGAACACCACAGAAAACGCATGGTAATAGACTACTCGCAGACAATAAATAAATTCACGTTTCTTGACGCATATCCGCTCCCAAACATCGATGATTTGGTTAGGAAAGTTGCTGCCTACAAAATATACAGCACGATTGACCTTCAGTCAGCATACCACCAGGTACCCATTTTGGAAGAAGAAAAACCTTTTACGGCTTTCGAGGCTGCGGGAAAACTTTACCAATTCAACCGAATCCCTTTTGGGGTGACAAATGGTGTCGCCTGTTTCCAGCGAGTTATTGACAAGGTTATAACACAAGAGAAGTTAATTGGAGTGTTTTCGTACTTGGATGACATAACTGTATGTGGGCACGATAAAAATGACCATGATCTGAATCTCTCTCGACTCCTTGCAGCTCTTGACAAACACAATCTCAAAATCAACGAAAGAAAAAGCAAATCCAACCTGACTTCCATACATTTGCTTGGGCACTTGGTATCTCATAACGATATCCGACCGGATCCAGAGCGCCTCAACCCCCTATTGGAAATGCCACCTCCTCATAACGCTGCATCACTGAAGCGTGCTCTAGGGCTCTTTGCTCACTACTCGAAATGGATTGCACATTATTCTGATAAAATTAGATCACTGACCGACTCTAAGACCTTCCCTCTGGTTCATCAAACTACTAAAGATTTTGAAAACCTAAAACTAAGTATTGCTGAAGCTGCAGTTACCACAATGAATGACAATGAACAGATGGTAGTAGAGACAGATGCTTCAGACGTCGCCTTGGCCGCAACTTTGAGTCAGGGTGGTCGGCCTGTGGAATTCTTCTCACAGACACTCACTAAGTCTGAACGTGCACAACCTGCGATTGAGAAGGAAGCAGCTGCAATTGTGGAATCTCTCAAGAAATGGAGATCTTTTCTTTTGGGTAGACATTTTCAACTACTAACTGATCAACAAGCACTCTCTTTCGTATTCAACCAAAAACACTCAAGAAAAATAAAAAATGATAAAATTCTACGTTGGCGACTCGAATTGGCTCCTTTTCAATTCGATATAACCTACCGCCCTGGAAGAGAAAACACGAAGGCTGATGCCCTATCTAGAGTTTGTAGCTCCATCTCCAATGATCGACTGTTGGAGTTGCATCGATCTCTCAACCATCCCGGTATCACCAGAATGGTTCACTGGCTGCGGTGCAGGAATCTCCCATTTTCAGTTGAAGATGTTAGAAGGGTCAACTCAACTTGTTCGGTTTGTGCCGAAGTCAAACCCCGTTTTCACAAATCTTAAGGTACTCTCATCAAAGCAACTATTCCTTTTGAACGAATAAATGTAGACTTCAAGGGTCCAATCCCCTCGAAGACGAGGAATTACTACATTCTGACCATCATAGACGAATATTCTAGATTCCCATTCGCCTACGCTTGTAAAGACACAACCTCTGGCACTGTTATAAAATGTTTTACAGATCTTTTTATGCTTTTTGGGACTCCAGCTTATGTGCACTCGGACAGAGGTTCCTCCTTTATTTCGCGAGAATTAATATCATTCCTACATTCCAACGGAATAGCCACTAGCAACTCAACGCCCTATAATCCTCAAGGGAATGGACAAGTGGAGCGTTTGAATGGTACCTTGTGGAAAACCATAAATCTAGCTCTCAAGACGAAAAATCTCCAGACTCGCGATTGGGAAGAAGTTCTCCCGGAAGCTCTTCACTTCATTAGGTCTTTGTTATGCACTGCCACGAATTGTACTCCTCATGAACGATTCTTTAGTTTTCCTCGCCGAACCTCAAACGGAGAAGCTTTACCTACTTGGCTTACCACACCTGGGCCAGTACTCATCAAACGAAACATACGGTCCAGCAAGTATGACGACTTGGTAGAAGAAGCAGAACTTCTAGAAGCTAACCCCCAATATGCATGTATTAGGCGGAAAGATGGCAGTGAATCAACTGTCTCTCTACGACAACTTGCCCCTAGAGGGAACACGGATCTATTGCTAAAAGCTGAAGCCCCTCCACTTATTGAAGAACGAAGAGAAATGTCTCAAATTCGACCTAGCCCTGAAGGAGCTGGAACAGGTCGAGCTGAAGCAGGTCTACCGTTCACCCTAGATCTGAATAACTCCAGTCCTCGAAATATCAATCGGACAGTTCAAATCGACCTACCTTCACCTGACACTGAAACCTCAAGACCTAGACGAACTCTCAAGCCTCCTGCTTATCTGAAGGATTATGTAACCAAGTTTTAGTTCAAAATATAGAGGGGGAGAATGTGATGAAATGGAATGCTTAATATTCCATATGTTTAATTTATCATATGTTCAATTGTTCAAATTTATTTTCAACTCTGTCATTACTGTCTGTAGTTTATAATAAATAAAAGCCTAATTTCTGGTCTTAAATGTATTTATTATCAGTACAAATACAACAATATCCTCAGGTATCCTCTAATTATTCCCAACATCCTAAAATCCCTTCGTCGAAAGAACATCGCTTGCGACCCAGCTTCGAATGGTCACCTTGTGGCAGGAACGGCTCCGGAATTGGTAAGTGGTCTTTTAGTAACTGGAATTTTTGTTTGATTTATTTCCCTGTGGGTGTAAATAAAGAGCTCTCCGAAAGTTCATCTTCCGTAAATTTCGAAAGTCGGGTTTACAAATAGGTTTCTCCACCTTTTGAACAATCCTTCTGAATGACTGATAACACTTTAACCCTATAATTTATTAAATTATTCATTAATAAAATATGATAAGTAAGTAAAATAAGTAATAAGTAATGAGGCGAAGCTGCGTTTCATCGTATCTGTTATTTTTCAGCGACAATGAGAGTGTTCCCCGAATTCTTTGTCTACAAGAGCGGTGTCTACGCCTGCCCAAGAGGGAAGCCTGCCAAACAAGGAAGCCTTCATTCTATCAAGCTGGTCGGTTGGGGTGAGGACAACAATGTACCTTATTGGGTGAGTCTTAGAACACATACTAATCCCAACATATGTGTGCTTGGATAAAATATGAAACATTTGTATACAAGAATAAACAGAATACATTGGAGATAACGAGTAAACAGAATCCCTACTTTTTCACGTTTATAACCTTCATGTATTCGTGAATGATACATTCAAACTTCATATATCATTATAATAAATTATCGAGTCCAGAAAGGTTTCGTAGGTTTCATTCTCTTCACCCTGCACCTGGTTAAAAGATCTGTGCACCGTGGTATCATGGTAGATACCAGGGGGAGATGCTCCTCTTCGTATGTAACTGCGTAAAATTTAGCTCTTTTTAAGAAGTTTCAACACGAGAAGTGCTTCATGGTGAGAAAGGGATCGGCGAATCAGGAAAGCAGAACTAAGCAGTACAACGCATGTGCTGTTCTAACTAGTTCCATCCGTTCTGTAGCTTAGTTATTTAGAAACACTGATTGCTATTCAATCTTATTCTTGCCGTAATATGATACAGAGAGGATGGGCGCATCAAGTGAAACTCGCTAGGAGCTGCATTAGCAGCGAAATAAAAATACAATTTGAACCATTAAATATGAGCCAAGGGCACAAATGTGAAGTGAGTCAAAGTTCCGCCCGAGTTCACCCCCCCCCCCCCCCCAGTTCTAGTTCACTATCTCCTCTGGTGCTGGAATTGTAAGCAGAGGGACTTGGGTGATACTATATTAAGCCACAATACCGACCCTATAGAAACTACTGTCTTTAGATATTGATAAAGGTTTCCGGACCATTTCTGATAAAAAGCAGGATAAACGGAAACAGAAGAAGCTATCCTAATGATTTTAAAAACACTTTTTATGAAAAACAGCTACTGACATAATATTGGTCGCTATAGTCTAGACAATCATCCTGATCTACCTCCACTTATTTCCTATAATTATAAAAACACAATCGAAATTACTTACTATCTCAAAAGCAGATTTAACAGATATGCATATGCCTATAAAAATATCAACCCAGACCAAAATATTTCTAAAGATCTCAGCATTTACATAATAACTGCTACCAAAATCTCTAATATACACCAACATTTTACAATTGCTACATTACAGTCCTAACCAACTTCACTTAAATCATATTTATATCCTTCATCGAGATTTTCTAAGTAAACGCTATACCCTCTCTTATCCCAGTCCAGTTTCAAGCCTGTGTCTGTACCAGATAGTAAACATACTCTTGAACTAGTTTTTGTTCGTATTTGCAGCAAGAATCTATATGAACTGAGTTGTTTCTTTCAAACTATTGCATCTCGGTATTTGTACCTATATGTGTCTATGTGTGAATATGTATGTATCCGTTACTTGCTTAAGATCTTCTTCAACCATACCTTTAAAATATACGTAATTCGCTTACATATTAAAATAAAACACGTTTATTTGAATAAACATAAAAATGAAAATTCGTATAAACAACAGAATCATTCAATGAATAAGAATTATATGATAACAGCTGTTTATGTACTTGTAAGTTTTCTTCCCTTCATGTAAAATTATAAATATGTTAGGTTTAAATACCAGGACCTTCTTACATTCTCTCAAATAACTCCATGATATTAATTCAGTTACAGTTCACGTAGGAAGAACCTCCGCGTATTCCCCCAGGAAGTGAAACACAGACAATTTCTCTTTAAAAAATCTTCACATATACAGACCTTTTGGTCATAGTAATGGAGGAGTTGTTAGTTGCAGTAAACAAATCTATATTTTCTAAACAAATTGAAATCGAATCACGACTCCAAGCCATATCACTCAAAGTACATTTATGTTTTACATTTTCAATGAGTAATATATATCTATATTCCTTCTCAAGAACCGTTTGAAACACAGGATTTCCAATCAATTCCAATCCCAGCGCCAGTGGCGTAACTATATCATCTGGGGCCCGTGGCAAATTCCTTTAATGGGGGCCCTATCATTAAGCTTTATTATACTTACGAGTAGTTTAGTTACCCACAACCAATAACAATTTTCAATTGAAAAGAACATGGGTTTAAATAGTAACATTTACAATAAAATAACAATTTAATTTCAACAAGATATTTATCAAGAAAAATCTTTTCTCCGAGCTTTCTATTCCGCAAAAGTAGCTATAACATCATCGAAGTTTAAGGATCGGGCCGTAGAATTTTCAATAGACAGAATAGCTAAGTTACGTAGCCTATCTTGGCCCATGGAGTTTCTTAAATACGTTTTTATTAATTTAAGTTTGGAAAATGAGCGCTCAGCACTAGCTGTAGTCACAGGAATCGTAACAAATAACATCAATGCAGTGCATACTTCGGGAAAGCTGCAGGACATAAAATGATTCTTTATTATTAATAAATCAGCAAGGACAAACACTTATCTATTTCGTCAGTGAAAGTGGACCTAAAACTCAGAATTTCCCTGGCAAATGATTCAGATATGTCTTTTTTATATGTATCAACAAATTTTAGAGCTTTTTTTAATAGATCTGCGTCATTTAAACTTTGCAGAGTCGAAGGCTGCAAAACACTGAAATTGGAAACAATTTCATTCATCGGAAGGTTGATTAATTATGATGTCCAATACTCGATAAAATATGTTCACTCTGAACAAGCTTTCCGGATCTTGCAGACGCTCATCTTCGCTAAGTTCATCAAAATGGCGTTTTACCTTCCTCTGACGATTTTTAGAAAATTCAGGGGTGATCGACCATTTTTCTGCTACACTGGTGGCTTCCATTTTTAAATTCATGTCGATACCTTTCCAATTCTTCTAGACAAATTTTCAAACGTTTTACGGCATTTGAAAGATCGGTGGCTTTAGAAGCTGCATCGGTGGTTTGTAGAATTTTGCAATGGAAAACCAATAACATAATAAAATTGTAGTTTTCGATCTTCTTTTTGAGTGAAACAGCTTCATTTCTTTCATCTGATTTGCAATTTAATAGAATTGTTTTCGTTAGCGCTTTTTGGACTTCAACAAACCGAACTTTTAAAGCAAAAACGGCATCATAACGTCCAGCCCATCTAGTAGGGTTTAATGTTTTTAATGTTATTGAAGCAGAAGGCTCCCTTTCTTTGTTAGATACAAAACTAGCACCATCATATCCTTGTCCTTGACACTTATTTAAAGGAATATTTTTGTCATTTATGGATTTAATAATTTGCTTGGACATTGCTAAGGCAGTTTGATCCTTAACTTCATGAAATCCTAAAAATGTCTCTTTAATAACGAGTGCCTTTGGGATTCCCTTAACATCTTTCTCAATCATACAATAACGGTAAAGTTCACACATTTGATCAATTTTTGAAATATCTTGTGTTGTATCGAATATGATAGAGTAGAACGGTGCGGCATTTATTTCATTTAGGAGTGCATTTTCTACTTTTAGAACCAGGGCCGAAATTAGCTCGTTTTGTATTTTTGGACTTAAGTATTTTATCTGGCCCTTTGGTTTACTTAACAATTCTTGTAAAATCGGGTCGTATTTTCCTAATAACTCAACAATACTCAAAAAGTTTCCTTGGGAGCTTGGATCATTGCTATATGCGTTCTCTCTGTGGCCACGAAAGGCTAAATTACATGTTGAAAGTGTCAGAGTCACATCCAGTAGTCTACAAAGTACTTGGCGCCAAAAAGATTTTTCTTTCTTGATAATGGATTCTTGTTCTTCATCAAGTGTTCCGTGTAGCCGCCACTGTTGATACGTAAGACAAGAATCCAGGTGAATTTTCGATGTCTCGTGTCTTTCAATGGCGTCTACAATATGTTTCCAGTCATCATAGCCTTCCATCCAAACATTTTGTAGTTTTTTTTAGATGCCCGATTTGCGAATAACCAACACGGTTCACAATATGCTTTCTGAAGTATTAAAGAATAGGATAGCCATGTACATTCAAGTTTCACGCCAGACTTGGAAACAATATAGTAATGTTTTTCGAGAAAAGATCTATTGCCACTATCTTTTAAGAAAGGGCCCTTAGGTTTACAATGTCCGTTTTCAATCACGAACCGTTTCACTTGATAAGTTAGCTCTTTAAAATTACCCTTGTCAGTAACATATGGCGAACAGACAATATTGTTTACACAAAAATTTGATTCACCTTGATTGTTGCTAGTACCTTGTTGTGGTTGTTCTGGATCTAGACAGACACTGGTGTCGGGTACTGCATCCGGTAGTTCTGGTATAATTTTAGTAAGGTCCAATTCTACACTTTTGGAACACTGTTCACTCGCGTTTTCATTAATAAAGTCATCGTTCTTCAAGTACTGACTAATTTTAGGCAACTTTTTATTTTTTTCTTCAGTCTCCCTCTTTCTCTTTCGTTTTTCGCTCCCACTTAAATATTTTCTTGAACTAGACATTTTAATATACAACTTTCACGGTTAACTTTACTTTGCCACCATAGAAATGACCAGTTGTCAAAACAATCACACAAACAATCACACAAACAATCCGCAGTTAGTAGAGATCCGGAATCTGGGATTCCCCTAATTTAAAATAGCTCGCCCCCGCAACAGCGCTGCAGCGCCAAGAAAAAGTACTTTCTTGGTAAACGAAAATGAGGGAATTCCCCGACCCGACCGTCAATGCTCACCCGCGCTGCCAACGTAACGTGGCAATTAATAATGTAAAAACCAATGAATGCGTTCAAAAATTGATCATTTTTTTTTGTTTAGGATATGTTGAAATCATTAATGATTAACTTGAATTTGTATTATGGTATATTTATTTTAATATATTTATATATAGGTACAATATTAAAACAATATTTCTGTGCTCGCGGCCACTTGGGTCGGGGGCCCGTGGCATTTTGCCAGCCCTGCCACCCTGTAGTTACGCCTCTGCCCAGCGCTACTTACGGGAGGCGTGAACAGACACAACACCATACAGGGCTCCAGAGATAGCAATGCAAGAGGCTGAAGAGCCTCTTACTTTCAAGATTTATCGGGTTTATTGCTATTGAACTCTGGTGAACCTATTTACCTTAGTCCAAATTATCACACCTTCTCCTCACTAGACCTCTCCTTCTTTATTAAACAGAATCAAATGGAATGTACTACCTAAGCTATATGGAAGCAATCATTCCTTGATAGTAATAATTATTAATTACTATGTTTATAGTAATGGTAATTGATTGATAGTAAATCTGGATGGGTATTGGAAAGAGCAGATTGGCAACTCTTCACATCACTTCCTACTCCACCTCTGAGCTCAGCATTGAAGAAGGGTGTGAAGTCATTACTTATAATATCTTACAAGTCACACAAGTAGTCATGCTGAAGTCTTTAAACTACCATAAAAGAACACCAGTCCCGTGGTTAATTCATAAATGCTAAACAGCGATTCAAAGTCGGAGAAGGGCCTTCAGAAGGTTACAGAGAAACATAAAGGAACCCAACTTTATATAATATAATATAGAATATAGAAAGAGCTCTCTGTAGACGCATTCTTAACAGATATAAAGTCAACTCATTGAGATTATTTGTAGATTCGTAAGTTCTTCTACTCTTCCTACCAATATTGTTTGGATCAGAATTAGGAAAATTAATAAAAAAAACACTCTTTGTGCCGGTATAGTCTGCTATGCTAAACTGACTGATAACCCAAGCGAAATAGCTAATACATTTACAAACTTTTACTCTGAAATATTCAACTGAAACTTTTGATCATAACATATAAAATAAGACAATAAAACAAATAGAAAAAAAAATATAGAGACCCTCACGGCTGCATTCAAACTACGACTTTTTTTAATGAACTACCACTTTCCATTAATGACTATTAAGGGCCTTATTTCTGATCGACATGGGAAAGTCACATTACGACCCTAAAAAAGAAGTGTATGCTGAAAATGAAAAACCTAAGAATTCTCAGAGGCATTACGTAAGGGGGGGGGGTTAGGGCTTAGGACAGACCAACAATGTGCAGAAAGTATATCAAGTATATTACACAGCAAAACTATCAAAATTTCCTAAAAATAGTACAGCAATATCACCGTATAAAGGGAGACTTCAACAATTAATCCAGACTATACCAAAACATCTTCGAATTTACCCCGAAGGATCTAAATCAGAGACCTACACAGCTTCAGCCTTTTTTAATCCAAACTCAACAGACAAGTTAACTATGCCACCACCTCTGCAGTGGTCATTCGGCTGAACTGAATACAACTGCTACTGCTCTACATTACTATTGTAACCCTGATTTGTAACCGACTAGGGAGCCTACCCCTGGTTGTTGTTGTTGTGCATCAGTTAGCGTTGAAGATAAAGCATTGTGGTGTTCAATAAAAGGTGTACTCAGTAAATGTGTTAAGTACTTTATCGAAAACCCAACAATTACTGCATAACTTCATCAATGGAGAACATAGCCATTGTGACTCACTCACTCAATGGATGTCACATAAGGGACTAAATTCCATGTAATCCAACCACCCCTCCCTTCAGCGAACTTAAGATTATATAACAATGCAGACGGAAATAAACAACAGTCCATTTCATATAGGCACCTGCAAATAAAGGTATCATGGGAAATGAAATAGCTGAGAGAGCTGCCATAGAATCATTAACTCTCCCAAGACAAAGCATAGCCATAATTACTTTATCAGAACATCCACATCCACTGAAAGACGTAATATCTAAACGATGGCAGTCGGTGTGGGGTGAGACCCCACCTAGTAAGCTGAACTTTATCAAGAGAGAAGTCAAGCCACGGACTACATCTAAACGAGACAACTGTTGAGAAATAGTAGCCCTTACCAGTCATAGAATAGGACATTGTAAACTCACTCACGGTTGCCTTTTAACCCGAGATGTTGCTCCAAAATGTCAAAAATGTAACAGTGATCTAACCATTCTTCATATATTAAAGGAATGGCATTATTAAAAATCCATTTTAAATAACCTAAAAGTTGCACCAAGGTTGTCAATAATAAAGGGTGTCCCAGAATGAACGCAAGATTTGGATTTGCCGCCATTTGTGCAGTAAAGTGCTAGCAACCCTAAAAAAAAAACAATTTGACAGCTGACAGTTTAGGGTTAGTAAAAATGGAGCGTTACACGATAGAACAACGTGTCTTTATTATTGAACAATATCTCAAAAATAATGAAAGTTTGGCGGCCGCAGTTCGATAATTTCATACAAAATATGGTCGGAATAGTGTTTTGACTTCATCAAACTCACTATGAAGAGATTAATTGAAAAAATTAGGGAGACTGGATCAGTTGGAGAGACTAGACACACTGGTTGTCCAAAAACAAGCCGTTCGAATGTCAATATCGAAGCAGTGCGTGAGAGTGTTGTTGAAAATCCAGGAACATCAATTTGGCGTCGTAGACAAAAATTGAAAATTTCAAGAAGCTCTCTTCCAGCGTATACTCACTAAAGATCTGGGTCTCCATGCTTACAAAATTCAGTTAACACAACAACTGGAGCCTAATGACCATACACAGCGAAGAGAGTTCGTTGAATGGATTATTGAACACCAACAAGTGGATGCTGATTTTTCGAGCAGAATTATCCTAAGCGATGAAGCACATTTTCATCTTGATGGCTTTGTTAACCGACAAAAATCGTCACATTTTGGGTTGGAGGCATCATTGGACCATTTTTGAAAATGAGGCTGGTCAAGCAGTCACTGTTACTGGTGCTCGATATCGCGACATGATAACACAGTTCTTTGTGCCGAAATTGGATGATATTGATGTGACCAACATGTGATTCAACAAGATGGTGCCACATGCCATACAGCTCATGAAACAATTCAAATACTGCATGAGACATTTCCAGGTCGTGTACTCTCTCGTTTTGGTGATCAGAATTGCCCACCTAGATCGTGTAATTTAACACCTTCAGATTTCTTTTTATGGGGTTATTTGAAGTCAAAGGTGTATGTCAACAATCCCACATCCACCTGTGCATTAAAAGAGGAAATTCAACGCTGCATCAACCAAAATACAACCACATTTATGCCAAATGGTCATGGACAATTTTGACAAAAGAATGCGTATGTGCCAGCAAAGTCGTGGAGGCCATTTGCCCGACGTGTTGTTCCATAAATAACCCTATCCTATTTACTTTATAATTCAATAAAAAAATAACAACAAAAATACTAAAAACTGTGTTTTCTATTTAAATCAAATCTTGCGTTGATTCTGGGACACTCTTTATAAGGAAATAATGAACAGACTATTATTACCTTATTATTTCTCCCTTAAACCGTTTTATAACACAATATTTGACACCATGCCAATTTATATAATGTTTTAATTTATTGATACAATAGGAAGTAGAAAGAGCTATTACACCTAATATTATTATCTTGTTCATTTTTATATTTTCAATCAGAACTAGCTCGTTCAGAGAAACCCACTGGCACCCATATGCTTATTTGAAAAATAGTGCCTGGTTTTGTGGATGCGGGATGATTGGAGTGATCAAGCGCCCTGGACGTCCTGGTGCAGTTGCCCATTAGGAGTCATCGCTGGTCTCACATAAGCGTCTTAGCTCCGAGGTGCTGGGAGGATTTGGGCTTTTCCATGTTAATAAAATGTAAGCATTAGTAAAATCTACTCATGTATTTAAAGTAGGTGGTGTACATGGTTTTCACCCACATTCTCCAATCGGACCTCGTGTCCTATAATAAAACGCAATCAACAACCGCCGCTTTATGTTTGGAACACCTTCAGTTCTCGTGGGTTGGCACGGGTGCCTCGTGGTCTCTGTCTGTTTCGTTGGTTCTGCTCTCGGCATAGTGTTCTCTCAAGCTTGCTTCATGGGAGTAGCCAAAGTAGTTTAAATACATGAAACAACGGCGTTGATGACTTAGTGGTTTTATGCCAAAATAATCCCAACTGACCAACCATCTTAAGTTTACCATTGCATTTGGGCTCAATGAAGATGCAAATCAGATAAATATGAATGTTTTCTACGACTTACTGCTCTAATAGACGACTCAGACTGCATACTCATAATAATGGGAGATCTTAGTGGTAGAGTCGGAAAGAACCAGCAACGCAGGGATGGTGTTGTAAGAAACAATCGAGAGCATATCCATAATATATGTCCAAAAAATGACCTTATTGCACCAAACAGTTACAAACCACGTAAGGACATACATAAACATCCCTAGAATTATCTTATCAGAAAGGCAACTATCATCGATTACTTCCTCACCCAAAGAAAGATGTTAAGATAATTGGAGGATGTAAAGATGAAGTGAAGACATAAGCTAGACAGTAATCATTATCTTTTAATTATGAATATATTGTGGCCCAAAACAAAACCAAGAAACATAAGGATTTCAAACCAATGTTTCCAATCTTGAGAAATGTCCTGTTCATCTGGTCTTATATTTAACCGATTAAATTCAGTTCAATAAATTGTAGGAAACAAATTTTACAGCCGAACTAGACTTTGTTAAACTTATTATATTTTACAAGAAATAGACCTATAGCCCTAGGCCAGTTAAGGATCTGCCCTTTCACGTTCTTTCTACACCTCTTAGAAGTAGTCATCTTTGTTCAGACATTTGTGGACAGTGGTTCAAGTTAGTTTGTAGTAGATGGTTCATGGGAGTATGTCATCTCACAATTTAAGCAAATAGGGATCTAGGACCAGTCTTCTGTAGAACGAACCAGAAGCCCTGTCTCATAGTGGCCCGCCGATTTCAATCCTAAGGAAAGATTTTGTTAATTATAGTACGAAGCGACGGCGGTGATAGATACGCCCATACATAATGAGCCTTGGGATTAAGTTGTCGTCAGATGTCATGTCCAGAACAAGCGGCAACGAGGAGACGACCTACCCCTCCCCAACCATCGTCGCTCATTTCGTCCGTCAGTTGGTTCAGGACGAGTTGATCCCCCTCCGTAAAACGAAACGGAATATCTCCACCCAAGATATAAATTGTGACATCGATACTACCATTTAACTAAGCGAGGATGTGTATAAGGGGAACCGACATCTCTACTGGTTGACGAGGCAGTTGAAGATGGCCGGTAAGGTTTCTGGTATTATTATAATAAGTCTGGGTCGCTGGTGGCCGGGTCAGATTACAGGTTACCGATTGTTGATTATCACAATCGATTGTTGTGTACCATTGATTGTCAATTGATCAATTTTCAAAGTAATCAATGGTTTATGCGCCCACTTTTCAAGAGGTTCCTCCCGCCCAACACCAAACCTCCTCCCACTGAATTAGTTTCACAGTTATCTTTCATTGGAAAAAAAAAAACCTTTTCTACCTTTTTTTAAATATTTTTATGAGAAAAAAAACAATGTTTATAGATAAATATTCTATTTCTTTGGACAAAGTAGTTTGTTTTGTGACAAACAACGCAATATTTTAGTTGGTTATCAATGATGCTCTAAAGTGATCAGATACTAGGAGTATCGTTAATAAAGCCAAAGAAATTCTGATTACTTTCAAAACGAGCTGAGTATCAAGTGAAATTTTGAAGAGTGAGCAAACGTGGCACTCTCTGGCAATTTGGAAGTTTGTTTAATAAGTTCTGACCAGGTGGAATTCAACTTTTTTCATGATTGAAAGAATTCTGGAAACCTGGTGACCTACTTATAATAGCGGTATTAAAAATGAAAAACAAACAAATGTCACAGCTGGTTAGCTAACTAATGTTGATTGATCTGATATCTTTATTTTCAACTTTTAAGGGAGCGACAACGAAAATTTCGGGCCCAGGCTACAACTTTATTGATGGTAATAGCGATCGTTTCACCTTGAAGGACGAAATGGCAACTACGCTTGTCTTACTCCACTAGACCTCCACGGGTAAAAAGGTACATGAAATATTGGTAGCTAGTATCAATAATCGCCTCGCCCCTTATGAAACAAGATTAATACCGCAGATAGCATCAATCCTAGATCCTCGTGGAGAAAAAATGGCCTTTTGTTAAACCTAAAAACTGCCAAAACAGGTCTCGAAAATGCCATCAATCACTACATTAAAGAAATGGATGACCGAAAAAAGACATTGCTAATGAGTCTCAAACAACGCTATTTGAACTTACTGTGATGACACATTCGAAAAGAAATCTTTTCTCCACAAACTAGATGCCAAAAAAGAAGCAAAAACAAAATCAGCAACCCACTACTCTAGATAGTGTCATTACTGCCAAACGCTACATCGAGGAAGTAGCATTACCAGAACAGGCGAACATACTGGAATATTGGCAAAAGAACGGACATAAATATTGACACATAGGTTCCGTTGCCAAAAAATAAATATGCAGTCCTGCAACCTTGGCCCCATCCCAGGGAATTTTATCTGAAGTGGGAAGAGGAACCATCTGAGTCCATTGAAACCTGACACGAAAATTGTTTTGAA
Source organism: Acanthosoma haemorrhoidale (assembly GCA_930367205.1). Taxonomy (NCBI): domain Eukaryota; kingdom Metazoa; phylum Arthropoda; class Insecta; order Hemiptera; family Acanthosomatidae; genus Acanthosoma; species Acanthosoma haemorrhoidale. The sequence goes on from OV884009.1 coordinate 121,479,923, forward strand.
AAGTTACTTTTGGTCGCTTGGAATATTTTTGGATATTTTTACTTTTAACTTCTGTCTATGATGTTTGAATATCTATTTTTTATTTTCATACTGCTGTTTAGAATTTTCCATTGAAGTACTCTTTATTGTAATTTTTAAAAATAAATATGATTTTTCCTTTTTATATCACCGTCTATACCTACGAGTCACATTATTATACTTTCAGGTATATATTTAGTAGAAGTTTTTGAAATGTCGTGTTGATATCTCTACGATGTTCCATTTTTAATCAATTGTACCTGGTCAATAGAATCGGAACAATCGATCGTGGGACACTATAGAATCCCTAGGCCAGATGTAAGCGTGACAATGGCAGCCCAATAATATAAGGCGGATAACCTTGAAGTCTTCGCCGACTTCTATACAGCCTTTACACCAATGCTTAAATCCCCTACTCCAACTAATCTCTCTTTCTTTCATTTTGCTACCAGTCTTGCCAGTGTGCTTAAAAGCTTAAACAGATTTTGTTTTTAATTTCTAGTTTTTCTTCCTCCTAAAGCCATAATCTTCCTAACCTATATATATAATTGCATTATCCGAACTACGCACTTCCCACTCCTCTGGAAACATTCCATTATTGTCCTATTCGCCAAACCCGGTAAACCACCCAATGACGCCTCATCTTACCGTCCAATAAGCCTACTCCCTATCCTCTCAAAAATATTTGAGAAACTTCTACTAAAACGTCTACTTCCAATTATTGAATCCAAAAACCTTTTTCCTACACACCAATTTGGTTTCCGCCAACGGCATTCCACTGCTCAACAAGGCCTTCGCGTTGTTGATCACATCTCCTCAGCCCTTGAAACCAAACAGTATTGCACTGCTGCCTTTCTTGATATAGCTCAAGCTTTTGACAGGGTTTGGCACGCAGGTTTACTCTACAAGCTCAAAAGATATTTACCACAGACCCTTTTCCTAATCCTACAGTCCTACCTTTCAAACCGCTTCTTCCAAGTCCGCTGTGGTTTAGAATATTCAAACTACTATCCTATAAATGCAGGAGTTCCACAGGGCAGTGTCCTGGGCCCCATCCTCTACAACCTATACACCGCTGATGTCCCCTCTACTCCCAATACCTTCTTGGCCACATTTGCAGATGACACTGCAGTCTTGTCATCTAACCCAGACCCCGACATAGCATCCCATAACCTTCAAAAACACCTTGACGAGATCGATTATTGGTGCAACCAATGGCGGATCAAAGTTAATGAAGCAAAATGTTCCCACATTACCTTCACCCTTTGTCGCAAGTCTTGTCCACTAGTTTATTTTAATTCTATTCCTCTCCCTGTATCCGAGACAGTACGGTATTTAGGCTTCCATCTCGATAAACGACTGACCTGGAACCCACATACGAGACTAAAAAGACAAGAACTAAACAGACGCTTTGGACAACTATACAGACTACTTCAAAGGACATCCCATCTCTCAATAGAAAATAAACTACTAATCTACAAAGTTATACTTAAACCAATCTGGACATACGGAATAGAGCTATGGGGGACAGCAAAAAAGTCGAACATCAAGCGTATCCAATCCTTTCAATCAAAAGTCCTGAGAACAATAGTAAATGCCCCTTATTATGTCAGCAACAAAACCCTTCATAACGACCTTAATATACCCTACATTCTAGAACTCATCCCTTCCAAGTTTACGAAATTCCACAGTAGCCTTTCCAACCACCCTAACCTCCTCGGAGACTGAAACGGCAGTGGCCTCGTGACCTGCTATAATCAAGTGACAGTGGGAGTCCTGGCAATGGCCAGTTTCTCCAATCATGTCCTGAATGAATGAGCGAGTGAATGATGAAATGTAAATATGGTATGAATGATCGTATATCTTAATTACTTATTGCCTAGCAAGGCAGATTGTAATTTTAGCACAATAAAGGAATTATATATATATATGTAATGAAAGTGATCTCTCTTTCATTTGAATTTGCCGTGCTGCTTCCATTGGCCCCCACCAGATGGAGCAGCAGTTATCAGATAGAGAAGGTTATGTGAGATAACAGAACATGTAAATAGTGTAAATAGAGAATTGCTAGTTAGAAACTGTAATTGTCGTTTCTTTGTTTACAGGTAAGATTGTGTAAATCAATATTAATAATTGTTATAATATAATATATAGTGAATAAAATTGCTAACTTTGTTTACAGAGAAACTGATTTCAGTTTATTCACCCCACCTTCAATAATTGTCTTACAAAACGACAATAGGAGTTACAATGGCGAAAAGACTGCAATTCACCTTTAACTTTGTGGGATCACCGAAGGATAAGAAGACAAATGTTCTCTCAATTACCACAATTAAAACAGAAGAAAACGAAGAATATGTGTTGCCCCATGAGAAAAGCTTTATGAGTGATCATGAAGAATTGACTAAGACACTTATTTATAAAAGATTGAGGAACAGTTTTACTCAAAGAGGTCAACAGAAGAGAGTCTGGATTACATTAACCGAGAAAATGAAAACAATATATTTTGATGAAGAAGGTAATGTAATGTTTGATAATTTATATTTAGAACAAGTAGTGAATAAAGATAAGATGGTTGAATCCACACAAAATAAAGAGAATGAGCTAAATTTAAAACATATAGCAGAGAAGTTCATGGTTGAGAAGTTTACATGTAAACACTCAAATGCTAAACAGTGGCTAGAGATGTTTGAGAAAGAATGTAGAAGATGTGGAATCAATGCAGACAGTAATATGATTGAGATATTAAGGTTGTTTTTGGAAAAGTCATGCTTAGACTGGTACTCAGCAACCCTAACAATATTAACAATGGACTCTGTGTGGTCTGAGTGGAAAGAAAAATTTTTGGAAACTTTTGAAGACCAAGGATGGAGTACAGGAATGCATGCTATATCATATAGGTTTAAAGAAGGTCTACTGATGGAATACGCCATGAAAAAAGAGAAATTATTGTTAGATATGGATGAGAATATTAGTTCACAGACTTTAGTGATGCTTATAGCTGCAGGCTTACCTGAGTTCATTAGAAATAAGTTAGATAAGGAAAAATGTGAGAATTCGACCAAATTACTTCATGAAATTAGAAAATGTGAGGGTCTAGCGAACAAAAATAATTTTATGAAAAAGAAAGATGAAAAACTTTTTAGTAAAAATAAATTTCAAGAAAAAAGGCCATGCAATAATTGTGAACAATTAAACAAAGGCATCAGATATCATCCAGAAGCTTCATGCTGGTTTAAAAAGAGAGACAAATATGAAACTAGAATACTGGGAAGCAACTCAGTATTAGAAGTAGATCTAAATACAGAACAAAAAAACGAATAATCACACCATTGATTAAAGTAAAAATATTATTAGAAGAGAAGTTACAGGTAAATGGGACATATGATCCAGGATCCCAAGTCTCTCTAATAAATACAAAATTAATTAAGATAAAGAAAAAAACAGAAGATGTTAATAAGATATATTTAAAAACAGTCAATGGTGTGACACAAACAAAAGGTTTAGTAACCATAAAAGTGAAAATTTTTGAGATAGAAAAATATGTTGATGTGTTCATTGTAGAGAGAGATGATTTTGAAGATTTTCTTATAGGATTAGATATTATCAAAAATTTTAGATTAATTCAAAATGAGAATCTACAAATATTACAGAAGAAAGAAGATGAAACAGGAAATACTGAGAAAAAGAAAGAAAAAAATGAAGAAGTTAAAGTGAATTTTAATGAACATATCGAAGAAGACGGGTTCAAAATAAAATTAGATCACTTAGATAATATGAGAAAGATTACGATAGAAAGACTGATAGAAAAGTACAGTACAGTATTTGCCAGGAACAAATATGATGTGGGCACGGTTAAGGATTACGAAGCTAGAATTGACTTACTGGTGGACAGATTCTGCAGCAAAAGGCCTTATAGATGCACTATAGCAGATAAGAAGGAAATAGAAGATCAGGTGGCAAAATTATTACAAAATGATCTAATTGAAGAGTCCTATAGTCCATTCGCAGCCCCCGTAACCTTAGCATTCAAAAGAGATGAAAACAAGCGATCAAGATTATGTATAGATTTTCGTGAATTGAACAAACTAGTTATACCACAAGCTCAACCATTCCCATTAATAGATGATTTAATAATACAAACAAGAAACTGCAAATACTTCACCACACTAGATATAAATTCCGCTTTTTGGTCAATTCCATTACGCATTGAAGATAGACAGAAAACAGGATTTGTCACACAAGAAGGGCACTTCCAATGGACATGCCTACCCTATGGTTTAAAGACATCACCAGCTATTTTCCAAAGAATTTTATCCAACATCTTAAGAAAGCACAATTTAAAAGACTTTTCAGAAAATTATATAGATGACATCTTAATTTTTTCGAAATCATTCACAGAACATATAGAACATATAGAAAAAGTAATAAAAGCAATAGTCAATGAAGGTTTCCGATTAAAATTTAAAAAATGTACATTTGCAGCAGAATCAGCAAAATACCTTGGACACATAATACAACACAATACAGTAAGACCAATAAAGGACAACTTAATTTCAATAAAAAACTTTCCAACTCCAAAAACCCAAAAGAACATCAGACAATTTTTAGGAAAAATTAATTTTTATCACGAGTATATACCAAAAAGCTCGATATTGCTAGATCCACTGCATAAATTATTAAGGAAAAATGAAAAATTCTTATGGACGGAAGAGTGTGAAAAATCCTTTGCAGAAGTAAAGAAATTGCTATGTTCCCAACCAGTGTTAGAAATATTTGATAATGATTTACCAATAAGAATTTATACAGATGCATCTCTAGAAGGTATTGGTGCAGTTTTGAAACAAGTACAAAACAATGGAAAAGAAAAGCCAGTAGCATACTTTTCAAAAAAATTAAGCGAACCGCAAAAAAGGAAAAAAGCAATTTATTTAGAGTGTTTGGCAATCAAAGAGGCATTAAAATATTGGCAATACTGGTTAATTGGAAGAAAATTCACTGTATTTTCAGATCACAAACCATTAGAAAATTTAAACATAAGAGCAAGAACGGATGAAGAACTTGGTGAATTAACTTACTATTTGTCACAATACAATTTTGAAATTAAATACATTCCGGGAAAGGATAATACCGAAGCAGATAGTTTGAGCAGAAACCCGGTATTAGAACCAATTGAAAATAAAGAAGAAATCCTAAAAATAGTTAATTTGATAAAAATACAAGAAATTAAAAAAGATCAAGAGGAAAATAGAATATTACAAAACACCAAAACAAAATTAATAGAAAAAGATGGAGTGTTCTATAAAAAAGTAAGAAATAAAGAAAAGATAATTTTATCTGAAAACTTAAGTTTAGAATTCATTAAAGAAATACATTCTGAATGGTGCCATATAGGAATTAAACAAATGATGAATAGGGTATGCCCTTATTACACAGCAAAAAATATAACTGCAAATATAAAAAAAGTATGTAAAACCTGTGAAATATGTATTAAAAACAAATCCAGAGGGCAAGAAAAATATGGGCTAATGTCACAACTAGGGCCAGCAACAAAACCATTCGAAATAATGTCAATCGACACTATTGGAGGTTTTGGAGGACAACGATCAACAAAAAGATACCTCCACCTGCTTATTGACCACTTCACAAGATATGCATTCATTTCAACATCAAAAACTCAGAGTGCCACTGACTTCATCAAGTTAGTAAATAATGTGCTGGAAACAGAGAAAATAGGTATAATACTTACAGATCAATACCCAGGAATCAACTCAAGAGAATTCAAAGATTTCCTAAGGGAAAAGGAGGTTCGATTGATATTTACAGCAGTTAATGCACCCTTTTCCAATGGTTTAAATGAAAGACTAAATCAAACTCTAGTCAATAAAATCAGATGTAAAATGAACGAAAAAGGGAAGAAAAGAGCCTGGACAACAGTCGCTAAAGAATGTGTGGATAAATATAATGAAACAGAACATACAGTAACTGGTTTTCCACCCAAGTATTTATTGGATGGCACAGATACTAGCATTTTACCTGAAGAATTAAAAAAAAGAAACAATAAAGAAAACTGGATGAATGACAGTAAATTAGCCTTAGAAAGAACAAAAAAGTCTCATGAATATAACAAGAAAATATTTGATAAATCAAGAAAACATTGGGAATTTAACACAGGAGATACAGTATATATAGAAAATGGCAACAAATTAAACAGGAATAAACTAGATGAATTAAAAATTGGCCCCTTTGAAATAACAGAAAAGATATCAAATTCAATATATAAAATTAATACCGGAAGAGGAAAGCAAGAAACTGGATTCTTTCACATAACAAAATTACTTCCGATATTACCAGACTGAAAATTTTCAAAGAATTTTCACCTCAGAGAGGGGAGATGTAATGAAAGTGATCTCTCTTTCATTTGAATTTGCCGTGCTGCTTCCATTGGCCCCCACCAGATGGAGCAGCAGTTATCAGATAGAGAAGGTTATGTGAGATAACAGAACATGTAAATAGTGTAAATAGAGAATTGCTAGTTAGAAACTGTAATTGTCGTTTCTTTGTTTACAGGTAAGATTGTGTAAATCAATATTAATAATTGTTATAATATAATATATAGTGAATAAAATTGCTAACTTTGTTTACAGAGAAACTGATTTCAGTTTATTCACCCCACCTTCAATAATTGTCTTACATATATATATATATATATATATATATAATTTCTAGTTTTTATTTTAGCCTATTTTACCACAGCACACTATGTACGTAGTATTTTCTTATTCAACTCTCTCTTTCCTATGTCCATTGTCAAGCCCTTTCCTTTCTGCTCCCCGCTTTCGTCCTGTCTCTTCCATACGAGTTGTGTCCTAACAACATGCCATGTGGACGTCCCATCCCTCCCTACTCATCAATGCAAATTTCTTCAATTCTTCCTTGACAACTTTCATCGCATAATAGCTGTTTCTGAACCTTGGCTTAAACCAGATGGATATCTGGGGATCCTCATTTTCCGTCCCCCCCCCACCCAAACCATTCCCTTCTCCGTGACGATCGGTTCGACCGTGGTGGTGTCTGCTTTTATGTCCACGATAGCCTCACATTCCGTATTATCCAATTCTCTCCTCCCTCCCAGAACCCTCATATAAAATACTTATTCGCTGTAGTTTCATACACAGCAACAGTATTTACAAACAGATCCTCTATGATGTAATGTATCGTCCTCATTCTCCCTTCGATCGTATATTTGAATCAACTCTCCTCAAACTTGTTTCTTCATTTAATAACATCATTTTAACAGGTGATCTAAATACGAATTGTTCGATATGAAACTGTCCCAGTGTAATCAAGATTTGTGAGCTCTTTTCGGACGTCCCCACTCCAATGCTGGCACGGCCATTTTTGTGGGCCAGTGGAATGTCAGACCTGATTGAGGAGAGACAGACACGTCCTATTAAAAGAGTGATACGCTAGCCCCTCTGGGAACCCATTCTCGTTACTCTGCCACTGGGTAACCTCATTGCCCTGACCAAAGGTTTCATCCTCGCCTACGAAGACACTGGGGATATACCCACCGTAGGAAGAACCGAACATGAACCGGACCTCTACACTGGAAGGATCCAATGCTGAAATCAGAAATTCAGGAATACCATCAATTGTTGTCCATACAGATGCATCACTTATCACAGACGAGGCCCGATAAATAATTTTGTACTCCTCACTAACCCACTAAACATTCTCATATGTAAGAATCTATCAAATGCAGTTACCTCAAATAAATGAATGATCTTTTATTAGTGCATGTATCATTCATTTAAGTCATGACCACAATGAAGAATGAGACGCCTACCGACGAGTATCAGGTCTCCCGGCCTTTTAATTCTAGGTGTCCGGGCCCTCTCTCAACATTTTGGTGCTCCGGGTGACGATTAATACCTCATATTTGTAAGCATCGCCTCTACATTTCCATTAATAAAGACAAATGTCTTATGAAGGAAGTATCTAGTCTTATTAATACGGGTAAAGATTCGTCACTCATTTCTGTCATTTCATTGGGCTTTGTATAAGGGTTGAGTTGTTTAAAGAATAGATATTTATTGACCTGCATGTCTCGCTGATAAATGTTACTCGACTTTCGAAAGATTTTGTTACATGCAATGTTTAATTATAGTAGAGACAAAAAGGGGATTGAGCTGGAGCGAATACTATAACCTTGAGGTGTCAGATATGAGTAATGGCGTTGACCTTGATGAGGTATGTTTTAAAATATGCTTTATGGCTTCCGGGGTTATGATTTATTACTATGGCGTGTTTAAATGAGTTAGATAACTGCGTTAATTGCTAGATAATGGTTGTTTACGATGTAAGTATTTGGGATTTGCGGAGCGGAGCAGAGCAGTTGTTCAAAAAACTGGTTTTTGTACTTGTTTTCTGTGTGTGACTGGTCTTTTTGCGAGGTGTCGTAGTCTTATTTGGTGGCCGGAGCTGTATGCTTCCCGGACCAGTTTTTTCTTATTCTAGGCCAGGCGATGTGTACTCTTGACCTACTTTAACTTACTTGTTTTGTCTTTTTGTAGCTGTAGCGTGTATTACATGGAAGGTCGCCGCAGGTGTTTTGCAGTACTTGTTTAGGTTCATTTTCCTGCCCGAGCTGCAAGAAATGTTCCTGAAAAAAGTGGCCTCTGGGTGGACCCCCTTCTTGTAGTAATGTAGGGGGATAATCTTATACTTGAATAACTTCATAATCGTAGGTGGAGCAGTTCGCGATGGATTTGTGCCATACTCGAGCCCGAGTATAAGTAAAAGGTCTGAAACCTTTGGCAGAGCTACGTTCCACAGCTGAAGAAAATGGCTAACGGCCATTTTACCAGTTGTTGCTGGTCTGAACCTGGAAACAGAGGCTGTCCGAATACATGTAAGTGTTCGATTGTTGGTTACGTTTGTGTCCGGCTAAACGAGATATTTAAAAATCTTTATGAATCTCCCAGCCAACATGATGGTGATGACGCATTGAGGATCTCAGATGAACCCTATTAAGACGTATGATGGCGAATCTAGACAGGACATGTGCATGTTTCAACCTGTTATGATTGATTACATAATCTTGAAGTTCGTTTTTCCCATTTTAATGAAACGAGCAAGTCGAGCATCTGTGTTTGAGGAAAATGGAGCTAACGACTGAATTAAGGCATATTGCAGATAAGTGTCATGTATTTAAAAACAAAGCTGTAATAAATATAATTTAAAAAAAAAAATTATAAATATAACATATGATTTCTTCACATCTTCTGGTCTTCATCAGCTTAGGAGCTTGAACAATTTTCGTACCAGTGCGGTAGCCATTTCATATTCTACTATGCTGTCGTGAAGAGTGAGGCAGTATGCTTTAGTGTTGACGGGGAAGTTCACATTCAACGCGATAGGAGCCATTTTTTAAAATTCTGTTCTAGTTAGCCATGGCTCCGCTAAGTTTACTCCGTAATAATTGCACTAAAACTGTTTATACATTTCATATAGAAGGGCCTCTTTTTCCTCAGTGAAACTTAAATGAAAGTCGTCATACGTAAAGGGTACTGCTCACTGTTTAGATAAAGCTTGATGTTTTTCAAATTACAATTATCAAACAGACTGGAGTCTTTGTTCGATTAGTTTGTTTCTATTTTTTTGAAAAGCTAGCTACTATGACTGTCGGGCTGACACGAGGGGGGCGTAGTTGTCCTAGTCCTGGTGAAGGAGAGAGTGTTGAATAGTCCACGACCTGGATGATTGCTATATGACGGGTCTTACTACTGGGCTTTCTTACAGCACATTTGATAGCTATGTGCCCCGACAGTGCACTATGTTCAGGATAAGTAATTGGAAAACATGGATCATAAACACTTAACTGTCTCTAACGGCGGAGGATTGTAGTTTATCTGGTACTTACAGTAACTTCTTTGAGATGCGTCTTCTGTCTAGTGAACTCGCCGGTGAAAGGATTCTTTTCTTCACGTTGTGGTTCTGTTCTTTTTACCACACATGTCCGATATACTTCTAGAGTGATACCCCAAGATAGCTCACATGGCGGGGAAATCCAAGGCGATCATCATTGGTTCACGCCCCCTCCTCAAAACCCTAATTGATATTCGCACCTTCCCCATCGGTGCTAGACTAATCTAATTCTCTACTTCAATCAAAAATATAGGTTTGGTTATTGACCAAACTCTCCTGAAAATACCCCATTTCCCGAACTACCCGCCGATCCGTTTTCATCTTAAACTACTCAAGCGATCCCGACATTTCCTCTCATTACATACGCGGCAACTCCTGGTTTCCTCTCTTGTCTTTTCTCATTTTAACTACGGTTGCGTGGTCAATGGCGGTCTCTCTGGAAATCTTGAGGTTCGATGAAAACGGCTGATGTATTATTAGATTTATACTCGGGATCGCCTCGGGATGACTAAAAAGTTCCCTTACTTTTCAACTTCCTGCAATTCAAATCCCGCACCCCCACATTCCCCTTTCTTCCTTTCCCACCTTGTGATAATTTCTATGTTTTATTTCTTATATCTCTATTTATGTTTGTTTCAATTTGTTGCTGCTGGTTCTTTGTAGTAAGCTGATATGTACATGGCTATAGCACATCGTATTATACATTGGTACATAGTATTATTCATAAGCTTATCAAATCTATATAATGTTATGTATTTTTTCCTTTTTTTAGTTTGCCAGACATTCCTTTTATGTTCCTTTTTGTTATAGTTAGGGGACAATGTCTCAGAATCGTTGTTTTTTTCATTTCATTTCGTTCCTACTTCATAGGATTGCAAGATTTCGAGGTTCATAATACTTTTTTTACCCTTATCATCTTTATTGCATTTTATGATGTGTAATTTTTGAATCCAATGTTTTATCGTTAACATGTACTACATTTATACACCACCACATATTTTACATACCTCAAGTTATTTGTAATGATTATCTATCAGTATCATGTTATTGGAATTACAATTTATTTATTTTTTTTGCAGTTGGGAGCAAACAGTTGGGGAACAGAATGGGGTGAGGATGGATTCTTCAGAATCAGAAGAGGCAACAATGAGTGTGATGTCGAAGAATTCATTATCGCTTTTTATATGGATCGCAGTCAGCGTGCCAGAAGGAATGCTCTAACAAAATGGAAAGATTTGCTTCAGACATACTCATCATAAATATTTATTACAAAGGATTTATAATACAAATGTAACTATTTTCTAGCAATTAAAGCTGTAATTATTTAACAGCTGTGATCTTCTATCATACTAAAAGCCAAAAACCAGGGACATACACTCCATTTCATCATAAAAAGCTATAATTTTATTCCTTTGTGCAAGTAAAAATGTAATAAAGTTATAAATTATATATACATATATTTCTTCAAACCCTTGTTATTTCCCCATCACTTCAAAACGAGTAAAGTTAAAGAGCTTGCTCATTTTAATCTCCTAACAGTTTTATGCTGTCCGTATATCTTTGAAGTAATGGATACTTTCTAGTTCAATCATTTTTTCTTCATATTGTATTTTTCACTGGTAAATAATATACCAATTAGAGACCTTTCAAATATGAATAACAACCAATAATTTGTAAATTTATTTTTGTTAATAACCTCTGCACTAAATATTATCATATTATAAAAACGGCGTTGTCTTATGAACGATGATGGATGGCCAAAATATCATAATACAAATATTTCACTGCCATTACAATATATTATTCAAATTGTTTTCTATATTATAATCATTAACAAATTGTATATATAAATAATACATATTAAACAAATAATTTATACAAAAATATTTCATAATATAAATGTCAAGTCTAAAATGTTTCAGTGGAAGTAAAAAGTTGTAATTGTACTTAATGCTACACTGTTATTTAATGTGTTCCTTTTTTATAATTATAGTCAGATTTACTGTAATAAACTAATTTGGTCAAGGAGGAAATCAGTATTCTTCTTCTTCCTCGATCTTCCATATATAAATACCTACAATCAGTATTTATTTCTGTGAAAACAGTTTCATTTTGTGACAAGTGGGGTATTTAATCTACAATTTAGTCCATTATAATGGCTAATATGATCTACATTAACTAATTTCTTTCTTTTCTTGCATAATTTCCTTCTTTAAGCCATTCCCCTCTACACATCCTTCATACAATACTTTCTAGGTTCACCTTGCTTTTTTTTCTTTTCTTTATGCATTCCTGGCTCATCTAAAATGTCTTTCCCTATTCACTTGCCATCGAAAAACCCATAATATCTTCTTCATTGTACTTAATAAATAATTTTAAGTTTACCAAATAGTATCTAGTGACTATAAATCAGTATTCCATCTATGTCGTCAAGTTTTGAGAATTATGCCAGCTACTTTATATCGCACTTATTGCTCAGCGATGGCATCGATGGAGTTTAATGAGTAGATTAAATCCCATAGCAACGGTTCAAGGTCAAGTTAAATATTTTCCTAAATTAGACCCTTGAGGTTATGGTATGTGATGGTGTAGGGGAGGGGGGAGGAAGCATATTTTTGGATATTGAGATCAGATCATCATGAAGGAGAAACTTGGAGGTGTCAGTAGTTGGCAGCTAATATGATGAATTTATAGGAGGAGACTACGTTGAAGTGAGTCAGTCCATAGCTAATGGTGTCAAGGATATTTTGGGAGCAAGCAGCAGGAAACGATATAAAAGGTTTCTCGCATGGGGCCCAGGGGGTTAATATGGACAGATACTCCTCCAATACCTCCGACCTGTTCGGAATGATAATGGTAAGGAAGAATTTGGCCAGAAAAACAGGGAAGAGCAGGTTTATATCAGGAATCAGACTCAGAGGATGCTAGTCATAGATTAGGGAAAAAAGAGGTTTTGTGGTTAACACTAACCAAAACATGGTAAGGTGAAAATAGAATATGTTCATGATAGATAAGGCCGAATTATATAATCTGAGCGAGTTCGTGTAGGTACAGAATGATAATACATACACCTTCACTGATAATACATGTTTTACATTACTTTCGGATACAAATAAATGAGCAATAATGAAAAGAATATAACATAAGAAGACAAAAGAAAAGGCCATGGTATGAGATAATGCAAAGATTTCCAATTCCTGTCCTGAGGTTATGAAGGCTACCACGTGGTTGTTGACAGAGTGACATCAGCCGAACATCCTCTTTTACCTTTCCTTATCAATAGAACAAACACTAAATCATAGATCAAAACCAAAAAAAAAAAAAATAAAACAAAGTGGAAGCTAGAACAAGATTGATCCTAACACAGATAAAAATATTATCAGCATATAAGTGTAATAATTCAAGTAAATTGTGTTATCTCACAATTAAAGGAAGGTGATTTGATAGGTTGCAAAAATGATTTTATTGACACATATAATGACCTTTTGTTATCATAATTCACAAAAGTCCCAACACATAATACATATCATTAATCAGGATGTCTGGACCTAAAGGCCGTCTACACACGGAGCTACTCAAAAGAAACCGATTTTAACGCAAATCACTAACGAGTTCACGTTGAGTCACTTTCGCACTTAGTTCAGGTACGTGACATACAGGATATTTACGTAGTACTCTAGGATACAAAGTTCGTCAAATGACCAACGAGTTGCGTGAGGATAAGAAGGAAGACAAAGCGATTAAAACACCGTTACCTCTATTCTTTGTAGATTAAGCGAATATCTGGAGTTGAGAAAATCTACGAATATAACTCACGTGTATTATATAAGAATACAAGTCGAAAACTCATACGCCGAATGTGACATCGTCCAATGGCATAATTGTCAGGCATATGGGAACACCAAAACCTACAGCCATCACCCTTCCATGTGTATAAAGTGCAGTGTACAGCACAAGAGCGAATTATGCAAAAAAAACCTTAGAATCGCCTGCAATATGCTCACTCTGCCAACAAGGCCATCCGGCCAACTATAAGGGCTGCGAAGTTTCCGAAAGAACAGACACCGTGGTCGGCCAGAAGAAGAAAAGCAAGCCACAGCCAGCTCAAGAAGCGGCCCAGTTAGAAATTTGATGCTTTCTGTCCATTTTGCCGATGCAGTTCGAAACAGAGAGCAGTCGTAGGCAGTCTCGTCTCCTACCTTATGTCCGTAAAACAAAATCCATAATTGCAACCTTCCAACTCCTAATCGATTCTCCTTTGGAATGCGAATGGTGTTCACACCCACACAAACGAACTGGGAGCACTACTCCACGACAAGAACATTAAAGTAGTTCTCATTATTGAAACTAGACTTAGGAGTAAACGACTATTTGTAGATCAACAGTACCAGACTTATCTCAAACTGATCACCCAGATGAAAGAGCACATGCAGGTACCAGTTTCATTGTTCACAACTCAATTCCCCATCACATAGTTCCTTTGCTAGCACGTGATTTCCTTCATAACACTGCAGTGTCGACAATCATCACCCTAGCATTGGTGTATTGTACTCTTAATAAATCCATTTCCCTTTTAGACTCCACCAGGCATCGTTTCCTTGTAGGTGGGGACTTTAATGCAAAGTACCAACATTGGGGTTCAAGATCCACAAGATACACGAGAACGTTCTTTGCTGTCTGCACTCACACGGAAACATTGCTCCACTATCTCTTATGGCCACCTATTGACCATATAATCCCAGCGAAATCCTGATCTCATTGACTTGTTCTTCTACAAAAGTTTAAGAACACTAAACTATTCATTTACGCACCTCGATGTGCTCTCGTCCACAGACCCTTTTCATAACCGTACAGTCCTACCTTTCAATCTGCTTCTTCCAACTCTACTGTGGTTTAGAATATTCCAACTACTATCCCATAAAAGCAGGTGTTCAACAGGGCAGTGTCATGTTTATTTTGAAAAACATGGGGTATTTGTAAATTAACTTTTTTGCTTCAGGAATAAACATTTTTTGAGAAAACATCTGAAAAAGTTATACTAATAAATATTCCTGCTTATCTGCATTTTCACTAATCTGAATTATCTCTTGCAATCATTAGTTCGTTGAGACTATACTGTACTACTCTACTCTTTATTGCTAAAAATACGATACACATTGAAATTCTCACTGACCTATGAATACAAGAAACTGATAAAATATTATTATTATGAATTATTAACCGATTAGTAATTTCAATCACAAACCTAAACGGGTTTCTTGAGTAGCTCAAAAGTCAAAAGGGATAACAGTGTTGGATCCTCTACGTTTGTTATGGGAGTGATTAAAAATGTTGTTTGTGAACATGTACCTTGTGTATAAAAAGTAAAATAAACGTGTGTTATTAGTTCAACAAATGTTTCATTGTGCCGAAATCCTTTAGTGGCGACGAGGATGGGATTGCCGTCAACATGATTCGTTCGTGTTTACGCGTTAACGGAGTGAAGTTTCGAGTTTCTACAATTCGTGTTTTCGGTGACGTTACATCGTGAGTTAAATAATTGATGACCAAAGGGGCCTTTTTAAAAAGTGGTTTATTAACTAGACAAAACAATATAACTTATATGACAAAGTGATTAAGTAATACGTCAGGGGTACAGTAACGAGATGAATGAGAGCTGGTGAGAGGAAAAGGAGGATTATATAATGACAGATTAGATTAAGGAGTGCTGATATTTATGCTGACTTATGCGATGTGCAGGTGTCAGCTGGGTGTTGACTGTCGGTGTGCGTGTGTCAGCTGCTTCCATAACTCCTTCCGTCTTTAGGTTTCTTGTTCCATCAAGAAATTAAGTTGATGGCTGCAGGTGCATGAGGGCTGTTATTTGGGTGATAAACCCTTGTTGCCAAAATGTTGATAGGCTCTTGTTGTCCGGGATGGTATACAACTGTTGGTGTAGGGTTTCGTAAGGAATTGGTAGTTTTACATTTTTTAAGGTAGTAGAGGATTACAATTATAATAGCGGCCCCTATAATTAAATAAAAATAAGTATTGGATTGATTAAATATAAGTGGTTCTAAAACTATGTCTGTTATATTTAGGTTTTCTATTTCGCTTATATTTGCGATTACATCTATATCTATTTTATTGTACAATTTGTTTATGGTGGAGTCTATTACATGTCTTGAAATTTTGGGGAGTTCTTTATAACAATCATTTTGATCTAGGGTGAGTAAGCTAACGGGTGGTAGGTATACAGTATCATTAGTAAGGCATTTGTCTAATTTGGAGAGGTTAGTGGTTATAAAACTGTTTATATTATCTATATATCTAATGTTAGTATTGGCTAATTTATATTTGCATGCATTCATCGTTCCAGATGAAATAATATTATTTATACAGGTATTATTTAAAGTAAAAAGGTTCTTACAGTAATATTCATTGTTTAAAAATGTACAATTTGTTGTATATAATATATTAAGTTTTTTGATTATAATAATTTCGTCTATATCTAAAGTTACATATTGGTTGTTAATTTTTACAGGCGAAGGTATGAGTAAATAAGTCTTTATATTTAGGGTTGCCTTAGGAAGGTCTACAAAGATATGGATTGTTTCATTATGAGTAGTGCAGTGAATTTTACTCATTATCCACAGGATTTCAGGATTCCTAGAAGCTAGATTTACATTTTGGTTTATGTCATGTAGTATTTGGGACATTAATGATGAGTGTGTGATGCCAATTTTGCATAGTTCCAGTGTTAATGTAAGTTCATCTATTTTGTTGTGTAGGTGTGTCAGAATTATGTACATGTCAAAGAATGTCATTTCCTAGTTTATCTTCATTATGTTGTCTTGTTCTGTTTTAAAATTGTTATTAATTAATTGTATGTCCTTTTGAAAGTTTTTAATTACGTGTTTATTAAGTTTTATGTCTTGTTCTATGTTGTGTTCTATATTATAGTTGTTCCGTCCTAACTCATTTATTACTTCGTCATAATGTGATTTGTCATCAGCTGTCATGGTGCCAGTAAGCCAGCTGAGAGCTGTTCCAAGTCCTTTATTAGTCCTCTCTTAGTTCGTTTGTTGTGTGATTTTAATAGGTTTAATTTGTTTTGTGTTTGTATGATAAGGTTTTTGATTATAGGGTATGTCGGTAGGTCCCTATAAGATGGTACATTGTTCTGTATATTGTTTAGTTCCTTGTCAAGTAAGCTAATGTCATCAAAATGGTATGTCCTGTAGTAATTTTCTATTACCTTTGCGTTCTTTATAGTGTAATGTAGGACTCCGGGGTTATCACTTATATCAGTCACTGTCATAGTATATGTCAATGTCCATAGAAGTGTCTGGATTAGTACTGTCCGAGTAGGATTCATTTTCTCCTTCTGAAACAGTAATGTTTGGTCTCGGTCTCAAGTGTTGTTTACGTGGTCTTTTGATTCTATTAACGTGTGCTTTGTTTGTTTCGTTTCTGTCTTTGTACAATAGTACGGGTCTGTAGGGATTATTGTATTTGCGGTGATGGGTTGTTTTTATATATATCTGTTCGTCATTTATGTCAGGTGGGTCTTCGCGATTTGTATTTAATAACTCTGTTCTATTTTCTTTTTCTGTCACGATTTTATTCCGTATTAGTTCATGTATTATGTTCTTTTCGTCATGGTATTTTTGTACGTATTGTTCTTGATTGTACTGTCTTGGTTGTTGGGATTGTTGTCTATTATTGTCATAAAATTCACGTTTTTTCTCGTGATAATGTGGGTCGTAATTCCTCCCTTTATAATTGCTAGTGGAGGGCGGTTGGTTTTGACTGCGTCTTTGTGTGGATTCGTTGTGTGTTAGTTTGTTACCGTATGCTCTTTCGACTACTCGTACTGCTGTGGTTTTTAATGCCTTTTTCAAATCCCTCAAATTTTTAATTCGTAGGTGTTGGAGGAAATTGTCAACTGAAGTTTCAAGTTGTCTTTGGCAATGGTCAACTATTTGTTCATCAAATACGTTTATTTCTGTGTGTTTTTGTAAGTCTGATTTTGTGTCGTCCGTATATAATCTACCTTCAAGGTCGTCTCGTAATAATATCAGTCTTTCTACATAGCTTGTGGGATGTTCGTTTCTTACGGGTTTAGTTTGATATATTTCTGCTATGGATTGGGGTATTGTTTTGTCGTCACGAAAGTTAAGTTTGAGTTCTTGGATCAGTTCTAGTAAAGAGTTCTAGTTACGTCTTCCGCAATATTCGGCATGTCCTACTAATTTGTTTGTTGCATGCCCTATCAATTGTTTCGCGTTATATTCGTGATGTGGATTGTCAGTTGTGCAGACGTTATTTGCTACAAAATTTATTTTATTAATAAATCGTACTAGATGGCTGGGATTTCCGTCGAATTCTGGGATTAGTTTAAGGTCTGTAGTAGAAATTTTGTAATCGTTAGAAGTCATGTTTACGGTTTCTTCTAAGTTACGGTTTATATTAAGTCTGTCAGTAATGGGCATGTAAATGTGTACAAAAAATATATTTACCAATACAAGTGATGTCTTCTTCTAGATAATGTTGCCTTCTATCGGCTTCCTCTGGTCGCTAGATAACAGATTTTGTTGTTCTTGGAGCCTCGGTGAATGTATATTAAAATATACCAGTGCTCGATCAGTCCTGAAGTCCTGTTCAATATTGCATCGGCCTTCTCATGGAAAGAATCGAAAAGTTCTCAGGTCTAGCCTAGCCAAACGCGGGATCGCTGAATGGGGAGATTCTTCTGAAGTTATATAAACACTGCCAAGGTCCCTGTTCGGGCGCCAGTTAAATAATTGATGACCAAAGGGGCCTTTTTAAAAAGTGGTTTATTAACTAGACAAAACAATATAACTTATATGACAAAGTGATTAAGTAATACGTCAGGGGTACAGTAACGAGATGAATGAGAGCTGGTGAGAGGAAAAGGAGGATTATATAATGACAGATTAGATTAAGGAGTGCTGATATTTATGCTGACTTATGCGATGTGCAGGTGTCAGCTGGGTGTTGACTGTCGGTGTGCGTGTGTCAGCTGCTTCCATAACTGTGGACGACATTCAAAAGGTCTCGAATTTATTTAAATTGAAGACAGAAATGGCTGAAGAAGAAACCAAGAGTTTAGTCGGAACTTTGAGAGAATTTACACTCGATAAAGATAAGGGCATCACCAAGTCGAGAACAGAAAATTTCTTTATTGCAAACGGGGTAAAGAATGACGAGAGAAAGAGGGCTCTTCTGTTAAATTCGTTGGATGACTCAGCGTATAAACTGATTTCCAACCTGGCGGTTCCCAAGAAACCGGAGGATAACATGTATTAATACATGCATTAGTTAAATTATTTGATTCACATTTTTTGGGTGCGAAATCAGTTTTTGCCGCTAGATATAAATTTTATAACGCCACGAAAGATCCTACGGAAACGGTTAACGACTGGATTGCCAGGCTGCGGTCATTGGCAGCATTGTAGTGGTCCAATCACAAAAGAGCCCGTAAATTATGTTAGAACGCAAAAAACACCAAATCAACAGGTAAATACCAATCATTGTAAAGTTTGTGGGGACATGGCATGATGCAAATAAATGTCGATTCAAAGATTATAAATGTAAAGTTTGCAAAATAAAGGGGCATTTACAAAAAGTTTGCCCAAATAAAATCAAGTTACCTGCTCCGGATAAGAAGACCGGCAAAATTGAACAAACACATTTCGTTCAGGAAAACTCAGATGAAGAATATCTGTATAAAATACTTGAAGGTCGCGCAAGTGAGTATCAAATTGAACTTAAGCTAAATTCCCAGGTTATTTGTTTTGATGTTGACACTGGGTGCCATAGCACTATTGTTCCTGAAAAATTCCCTCAGGTCACCCCAATTCCATGTAAAAAGACTTACTACATATCTCAAAGAAAAAATCTCTCCGGTGGGCTATGTCACAGTGGACGTAGAATATCAATATAGAAAGGTGCAATATTTGATATTTTATGGTTTTGAAACTGAGGGACCACCGTTGTTTGGTAGATCGTGGTTCAAAGCTCTGGGATTCAACCCACTCAATTTTTTAAATGTGGAACATGGAATTGAGACGGAAAAGTTGGAGGAGGAACTCAAGAGTTTGTATCCAGAAATTTTTACGGAAAAACTTGGCAAATATAACAAAGAACAAATCAAATTAGATCTTTTACCGGAAGCCAAACCAAAATTGATAAAACTAAGGCCGGTACCGTACGCCATAAGACACAAGGTTGATCAGGAAATTGACCACCTGGTGCAGGAAGGAATTTTGGAGCCCATTGAGTATAGGTAATTTGGTTCCCCTATTGTTCCAGTTATGGAGCGAAATGGCCAAACTAGGATTTGTGGAGATTATAAATTTACCCTCAACCCTTGCTTGAAAATGGATCCTCATCCGTTGCCAAGAATTGAAGATTTGTTCCAGAGATTGGGGGGGGGGGGAATCGTGTTTGGGCCAAAATGGATTTGAGCCATGCTTACCAACAGTGTGAGTTGGATCTCGAATCGCGCAAACTGGTAGCTATTACCACGCAGAAGGGCTTATTCCAATATACCCGTATGCCCTATGGAATTTGTGTTGGACCTTCCAAATTTCAGAAATTGGTAGACAATGTGTTAGCAGGAACTGAGAGGGTGGTAGCCCTACTGGATGATGTTGTGGTTGGCGCACCGGATTTTGGGACATTAAGAAAACGTGTCATGGAAGTTATTGAAAGATTCAAGAAAGTGGGGTTAACCCTTTCTGCAAAAAAGTGCGAATTTGGAAAAACATCCATTGAATATCTCGTATTCAGAATTGACGCTTCAGGTTTACATTCGAGTGATGAGAAAATAAAATATATAGTAATGGCACCAAATCCTAAAAATATTAAAGGCTGCAAGCTTTTTGGGAATTTGTGAACTATCTGGCGAGATTTCTACCTGCACTGTCATCGACTCTCCACCCTCTGCTGAAGAAAAACATTCGATGGGATTGGAATGCCAGTTGTCAAACCGCTTTCACAAAAATCAAGAGGATAGTCAAGGAAAATCGCTCTTTAGGACATTATAATCCAGATTTGCCTATCAAGTTAACCGTTGATGGTTCGGACCAAGGACTGGGAGCTATAATTTCACAGGTCTATCCAAATGGAGAAGAAAAGCCATTAGCTTTTGCTAGCAGAACGTTGACTATAGAGGAAACGAAGTATAGTCAATTGCATAAGGAAGGCGCTGCGCTGCATTGGTGTTTGGTGTGAAAAAGTTACATTTGTATCTTTTTGGAAGGAAATCGATATTGGCTGATGACAATCGACCCTTGTTATCAATTTTTGGACCAAAAAAGGGAGTGCCAATTTTTGCGGCAAACCGTTTGCAACGTTGGGCGCTACTTCTAGCAATTATAACTATGATGTGGAATGGGTGCAGTCAAATAAAAACAGCGCAGATTGGTTATCGAGAGCACCACTAAAGACTGATCCGGAAATAGGAGAAAGTTTGGACCCAGCGCTGTTTTATGTATTCGAAGAAAACGAAACTCTACTTCTACAGTATAAAGACATCTTTTTTTTTTTTTTTTTTTTCCGCCCTTCTGAGGCTGAGCCTCAAACGGGCTAAGTATAAAGACATCTTGTTGTGGACAAAGAAAGATGGCATCCTGAAGAAAATATCAACGTATCTGAAAATCGGATGCCCTCATACCATCCCGGAAGAACTCCTCCCGTATTCTCTTCGCCGTGATGAGCTACATGAAGAGGAAGGGGTACTCCTATGGGGAAATCGAGAGATTGCGCCGACAAAACTTCGATCCTCAGTGCTTTACAAATTGCATGATACACACATGGGGATAGTGAAAAGCAAGGCAATCGCACGATCATATGTGTGGTGGCCAAAAATTGATGCGGATATAGAGGAGACGGTGAAGTCTTGCATACCCTGTGATTCGGTGAAGGACAATTCCCAGCTCCTTTAATTCCATAGGAATGGCCAACAAAACCATGGCAAAGGCTTCATATGGACTACTTGGGACCAGTTACGGGTCAGTATTACCTAGTAGTAGTGGACAGCTATTCGTAATGGGTGGAAGCTTTTCCTACGAGATCAATGTCTACGGAAGTGACAATAAAAATTGTACGCAAAATTTTTGCCAGATTTGGGCTCCCGGAGGTATTGGTGTCAGATAATTACGCATCATTTGAATCAGAAGAATTTCAACTTTTCATGAAAAGGAATGGGATTGAACACAAGAGATGGGCACCGTATTACCCTGCTACAAATGGAGCGGCAGAAAACAGTGTCAGAACAATCAAACGGTTGTTAAAAACCGCAAAAAGCTGAATCAACTAGTACAGACCTCAACAAAGCTCTGAACAGTTTTCTGTTACAGTATAGGAATATTCCTCATGCAACCACAAATGTGTCACCGGCACAAGCTCTGCTTGGTCACAGTTTGAGGACCAGATTGGATCTCCTCCGCCCAAATCCTTCAAAAACAGCTACTAGATTGAAGCGAAACAAAAACAACAAATTAAATTGCAATCGGGAAAGGCACTGCCGTCAGACAAATTTGCTGAATCAAAAGATGTTAGGGTGAAGGATTTTCAGAAAGGGGAGAAGAAATGGGTTAAAGGAAGAGTTATCAAATGCTTGGGTCCCAGAAGAAGAGTTTACATCCCTGATATAGATAAGACATGGATACGTCACATAGATCAACTCAGAATATCTTTACAAGGGCCTAACAGACCGGAAGACAACGTTGATACTCCGGAATACAACAACTCATCGGACAGCGATGAATCATCTGATTGGCTGGGATGGCCTACTCCCTCACCAAAGAACAAAGCATATGATCCTAAAACTGTTACAAGTGAGTACCAGTGCAGCAAAGTCCAGCTGAACAACCGAGTGATCATCAGCAGGTTAAACCAGGGACCAGTACGTCAAAGGACAAGGACAGGTCTCCACTCTCTGTTGAATCTGGGGGCGACCTGAGCGCAATCGAACTGCTCCTCGCCGTCTAATTAATGAGCTTTAATGTCTTATTAAGAAGTGAAAAAAAAAAAATGTCTCTTGCTAAAATTGTTTCTTGTTTTGTTTTTGTAGAATTTATTTTAATAGAGGGGGAAAGATGTGGGATATTGAAAGATGAATTGTGTTGTGTTGTCCAACTTGAGGGATAACAGTGTTGGATCCTCTACGTTTGTTATGGGAGTGATTAAGAATGTTGTTTATGAACATGTACCTTGTGTATAAAAAGTAAAATAAACGTGTTTATTAGTTCAACAAATGTTTCATTGTGCCGAAATCCTTTATAATTGATACTATAATATAAGTGATTAATAATTTACTCTTCATTGTTTTTATTTTTAGCATCTCTGGGGCATGAGGTAAAACGTTCCTGATGAAAAATATCATCCCTCTCTATAAAACTAAAGTTCGCAAAAATATTTCTTCAGAATAAGCTAAAATTTGTTTATTTAATACCCACTTACATTTTACACCCTCTAATAGTAATTTTTATTACAAATAATTTTTTACACATTTTGATTTATTGAGGATATTATGCCATCATGAAGTAACCTTAATATAGCCAATATTTTTAAAATGTATAAAACATAAAAACTATTGATAGCATACAGTCAAAATGATGCTGACAAGTTTCTCAACAGTAAACCACTATATAAAAGATGTAATCAATGTTGCCTCAGGCAGACTTCAATGGCATTGTAAGTTTCAGTTAAGTCTTTACTAAAATATTTTTTCTGTCAAAACCTTTCTTTCTTTTCCACTATGGATTATAAATGGTAATTGAAATTAATGGAAAAAAAAGAAATTATAAATCAAAATCAGTAAATTTCATGTCCTTGTACAAGGCGAGTTAAAATTAATGGCCATTTTCAAACTTTTCTATTACAAATTCTAAAGCCAATTAAGGTTTATCAAACTTAGTAATTTTCCTTGGCTTTCTATCCATTTTGCAGTAAACTATAAGCTGATTATTGGTTAGCTAATAATAACAACAAACAACATAACTATTCATAACAATGCATTCATAGAATGGATAGCATAAATAATTAGACAATTAATTAAGGCGATATATTTAATTATATTAAAATGATTCAAGAATGGGATGTGATCATCTAAAGCGTATGTGGGCAACAGCCGGCCCGCGGGCCGGATCCGGCCCGCTGTAAGATTTGATCCGGCCCGCGAGACATTTTGAAAAACCCAATTTAAAAAAAAAAAATACACTACTTACTCATATTCATGGAATCAAGTGAGCGAGCAAGCCGAGTGGCGGTGATCATCAAAGAGTGAGGCGGCAAACATCAAAGTTCAAAGCCATTGATGTTTGCCGCCACACTGGCGGCGCAACAAAGGATTATTGCTTCGCAATTGTATTGTTCTACACTAGACGATTCTAGATCATTCCTTCATTTTGCCTATATAAGCGGGTGGATGGCCGGAACTTAGTTCAGTCCTATTCGAGCTACCGTGGTGATAAGTTTGCTTTGTGACTTTGTGTGCATCTTGAGTGCTTACTAATTATACCTATTTTCTTATTAAGTTTATCGAACGATAAGTAAATGAAAATGATGTCTGGTGGAAGGAAACGAAAAGTAGATGCAGAGGGTCGCCAGTTTCAAGAAAAATGGACTGAAGAATTCTTCTTTATCTTGCACAATGGTAAGCCTATTTGTTTGATGTGTAATGAATCCATTTCGGTGATGAAAGAATTCAATATAAAGAGGCATTACTCAACTAAGCATCCTACGCTGCTCTCACTGACAGGACAAATAAGAAAAGACAAAATCCAGAAACTTACCGCAAATTTGGAAAAACAGCAGCAAATATTTCATAGACAAAGAACACAACTTGATAATGTTGTGAAAGCTAGTTTTATAGTTAGTTCAAAATTGGCAAAGTCATTGAAACCATTTGCCGAAGGAGAATTTATCAAGGAGTGTATGTCAGAAGTTTGCAGTGTTTTGTGTCCTGAAAAGAAAAATGAATTTGAAAAAATTAGTTTGTCAAGACGAACCGTTGTACGACGTATAGAAATGATGGCTAATGATATAAAAACAACATTGACTGGCCGTATGACTGGTATTGAATCATTTTCCATAGCATTAGACGAGAGCACCGATTTGTCTGACATAGCTCAACTGGCTATATTTATTCGAGGTGTTGATAAAGAATTCACTATTACTGAGGAATTGCTTGCTTTACAGCCGCTAAAAGGAACCACTACAGGAGAGGACATTTTTAATGAAGTTCAAAAGGTATTCACAAGTTTTGGCTTGCCATGGTCGAAATTAGTTGGAGTATGCACAGATGGTGCACCTTCTATGGTCGGCTTACGTAAAGGTTTCATCGGAATTTTGAATGAAAAAGCAACTGAATTAAATGTGCAAAAAGATGGTTTGATAGTCCTTCATTGCATTATCCACCAACAGAACTTGTGTTCTAAGTCCATTCGACTCCAGAATGTTATGAATGTGGTAGTAAAAACCATCAATTTTATTCGATCCCGAGGGCTTAACCATCGTCAGTTCAAGGCGTTTTTGGATGAAATATCAGCCGAGTATGACGATGTAACATATTATTGTGAAGTCAGATGGCTAAGCAAAGGGAAAATGCTGAAACGGTTTTACGAGCTTAGAAATGAGATAGCAGAATTTATGCAAATAAAAGATAAACCACTATCTGAATTGAGTGACGCAAAATGGATATGTGACTTAGCATTTCTTGTCGACCTTACAGGCCATTTGAATGATTTAAATTTGAAACTTCAAAAACAAGGACAGTTAGTAAATGATTTGTACAGCCATTTGAAAGCGTTTCAGAACAAAATCCGCTTGTGGGAGGCACATATGCTGTCTGGTAACAGTTACCATTTCACCACGCTCTCTGCGTATGAAAATATTGCTTACGCTCAATATGCTGAAGAACTCAAGTTACTGTCGGAGCAATTTTCGATCAGATTTAGCGATTTCAAACACATGGAAGACTGTTTCAATTTATTTGCTACTCCAACAAAAAGTAATGTACAAAATGCTCCAATACACTTGCAAATGGAGTTGATCGAGATTCAAGAAAACTCACTCCTAAAATCTAAATTTGAAGACGTGGAGTTGTGCGATTTCTACAAAAAATACCTCGAAGAAGACCATTTTCCGCAGCTTAGAAAATTTGCAAGAAGATTGATTTGTGCGTTTGGCAGTACTTATAAATGCGAACAGTTCTTTTCATTGATGAAAGTTAATAAATCAAAACATCGTACAAGGCTGACTGACGATAATTTGGAAAATTCTTTACGTCTTTGTACCAGTGGAATTAATCCAAACATCGATGAATTAGTTTCCCAAATTCAAGCTCAAGTGTCTCATTGATTTCGGTGTCGCTATTTAACTTTCGTAGTTTGTAACAATTCTAAATTTAACGATTTAATTTAATGCTGTAGGTACCTATTTTTTCATTTCATTTTGTTATTTTAATAAATTGTGTTGTAATAACATTGTCGTATTATTTCATGGCTGACTGATATCTATCGCTAAAAATTATGAACACTACTTTAAAATGCACTACTTTTAAACGCGGCCCGCGAACGTATTTGCACACTAAAGTTTGGCCCATAACATGTCAAAGGTTGCCCATACCTGATCTAAAGACATATTCCTCTCTAAAGAAATAGCCCCGCTATAATAATGCCCTCAGATACAAACCATTAGATGTGCAAATCTACTATGAACTGGTCCGCAAAGGAATATAAAAAAATACAAACAATTAGACATCACAAAATATATAATATGTTTAAAATGATCAAATACAAAATTGTTTGGTTAATGAATTAATTACTATTAGCTTATATGATTATTTTTATTTTATAAAAGCAAACCACCCATTACATCAGAATGTAGATTCCCATGACTCAATAATAAATTATTTCAACAATTATAGTGTCTACCTGAGACAATAAATTTGAACAAAAACAAATATTAACACCAACTAACACTTCATAAGAAATTTACATAGGAAAGTAAAAAAAAGTAACGAGATTTGTTCCTTCACACAGCAAATCATTGTTACACCAAAATATACGTATATAACAACTGGTCAAAAGCTTTAATACACTAAATATTACCTATTCACCTTTAATTCCTATTTGACAGATATTTCTTGCTTTTTAACAAGCTTTAATTATTATTCAAAATTAGTTTAGATAATAAATAAATTAATAATTGTAATAGAGATGACAGAGTAACTAACAAAACATTTGATTATGAGATCCCAAGATCAAATCCCAGTACTGTTAATGTGATTTTTTAGAAGCCAATAATTAAATAAATAAATTTTACTAGCAAATTACTGCACCATTCTCAGAAAAAAAACACAGTAGTTCAAGTTTTTATAGTTCTATTCATGAAAATAGTTTTTGTAGCAGGCTCCAAATTTTATTTCCACTAGTTTTCCTAGAGTTCATATAAAATTTAAGTAAGTTACTGAAACATTTAAGTTGACTAGTCAGTAGTATGTATAGTCATCATGATCTAGCATTTCAGTCATAAAACCCCTAAAATCCTCATTCTTCTCTGTTGCCTTCTCATTTATATTACTCATGTGTCAGGTACGCACTTTAGGCAACACTGATGTCAGGAGTGTAAATTTTTGGTGAAGCTTTAATTATAGGACAGGGACTGTCCTGTTATCTTTTGTGTGCGGTTATTTACTTGTATCGTTTTTTGTCTAATTTATGAACTTGGTAAAGGAAAGTGATTTCATTCTTATTCTCCCTAATGAATAAAGGATAAATTAGTGGTGACGAGCATTATGCAAGTAATAGTGATGGAATGATGCAACAACACGTCAAACCAATTAGTTATTAGGAGTTATTCAAACAATGTTTACAACAACTAGAGGGAAAATCAACCAAAACAAAATCTATTGCCCAAATTGATTCGGTACTACAACCAATTTGAAACATTTAATGAAACAAAAAAGGAATTTACATCTTACAAAAAAAAGGTTAGAAAATGTCTGTGCCCTTAAACAAATAATGGGTACAACAACGGAAGCAGAATAAGCAAAACAAAGAATTCTTATAAACGCCCTAGGATCAAAACCATTTCAGTGGGTTTTTGAACTTGTAACACCAGATCGGCCTTCCGATAAATCATACGATGATCTTATTAAGTTGGTAGAAAATCATTTATGTCCTAAACCAAATTAGTATATAGGAAAACATAAACTTTTATCAAGAATCCAGCTTCAAAGGCACCTATTCAAGATTACATTGTTGCTCTAAGGAAAATGACTAGTTCTTGTGACTTTTAAGAAGTGACTCATGCACCAAATCCATAAGTGAAGTTTTTTTGAGATCATAATTCACCAGGGGCCTAGCGGATGCATCTATAAATGAGAAACTTTTCCAAGAAAACAGTTTGACATTTGAGAAGGCCTGTTCTTACTGGCTCTTGAAAAGCTCTTGCTGGCCCTAGCACTAAATGCAATCTTTCAAGGAAATAAAATATCTTACACAAGGAGAATGAGACAGTAAATAAACTTGTTCTTAGCAAACTAATACGTAAACGTTATGAACCATCATTGTATAGAGGTAATTTCAGACGGATTGATAACAAACAGCTTGGAATCGATGGATTGTGCTAGTTCTGAGAACTGGATAACCACAATTCAACAGAATGTAGACAGGAAAAACATAGCCTGCACTGTGCATCCTGCAATAGGTATGGGCACATACAAAAAGTTTATATTGCTACTCTGTCACCAGCCAAACATGCCCCCGTGAATCATGTCAATGTGAATCGTAGTGAGCCCACCACTAGAGAAGAATAACTTACTGATTCAATTGACAAAATATTTTTTATAAATAACACCATGACTAAAACAAACGATAAGAAATTTGTCGTAACTGTTAAAGTACACAATAAATCACAAACATTTGAAATAGAAACGGCAAGTCCAGTAAGCTTAATGAGTGAGCAGGATGTTGAAATCGTGTGTCTAAATTTCAATTTGCTCAGGACCGATGCAAAATTTAGAACATTTACAGTGGAATATTTTTATACCCGGGGATCAGCTAAGGTTCCAATTGAATAGAAAAAAAATAAATCCATTGAAAACTTATGCACAGTTTCGTAAAGAACAACTTCATTACTGGGCCGACCGTGGATTCGTAGCCTACAAATTCAAATTCATGATAAAAATAATCAAGTGAGCAACATCAATAATACAATCAACGAAAAAGAAGAGAGTTTAAAAAAATCATTCTGACTTAGTATACAAACATTTTCGAAAGCAAACTCGGTAGCAATCCAACAAAATGTTCTTTGAAAATGAGGGAGAACACAAAACCAGCATTTCCAAAACATCCACCAGTTCTGTATGCCCTACAAGACAAGTCAACAAGGAGTTGGGTGATCTTGAGGAAGAGGGAGTAGTGGAAAAAACAGAATACTCTCTGTGGGGTAGTCCCTTAGTCATGATCCTATAACTTGATGGCAGCATGAGGATCTGCAGACTATGAACCCGCAACTTGAAGATCCAAGACACCCTACCCCAGTGTGATTGAAGATGTTCTAAGCAATATACGAAAGTACAAACTGTTTCGTGTTATAGACATGCAGAAAGCCTATTTACATGTTCCAAAGGATATGGAAAGTCAAAAGGTAGAAGCAATATCTACGCACAGGGGTGTCCACTTAATGAAACCCCTATCTTGGGCATAAAAACACCCTTTAGAGAATTTAGTAAATTTGTAGATCTAGTACTAGTAGTAGTAGGGTTAGAAGGTATGGCTTCCTACTTTCATGACATAATAATCTGGGGTAGCAATATAGAAGAATGCTATCAGCGTCTGGACCAATGTTGGTCTCTTTTTGATCTGCACATAAACAAACAATAGAGTAAATTGTTTTAGAGAGACATAAACTCTCACGGACATGTTGTCAACGATATAGGATTAAAAAAGTACCCAGACAAGGTCAAAGCCTTCCTAGAAGCTTCCTAGAAACCAAAGAACACAAAAGACGTCCACATACCGATAGGATGTAGATCGTATAACTCCAAGTTTATACCTAACATTACATCAATTCTGCACCCATTATATGAACTTCTCAAAACTAATAAAAAATTTGACTGGATATTGGAATGCGAGGATTCCTTCAAGAGTAAAAATGATTTAACCAGTGACAGAATTGTAGTAAGATACAATCCATCACTCGGTTTAGTTATTTCGACAGACGCTCTTCCAGTATGATTATCAGCCATTCATTCCCACATAATTTATGGAGTAGAATGGCCAATAATTTTTGCTTGACATTCACTCAGTTTTGGACAAAAATTACTCTCAGTTAGATAAGGAGGCAATGGCCATTTACTTGGCATTGCTCAAATATTATCCATACATTTTAAGCAGAAAGATTCGTCCAAACCATCAAAAAAAGATTAAAATCTATAATCCAGGAATGGTTCCCGAGAAAATCCATCAAATTTTGTTTTACTGAGCAACACTGCTTTTGAATGAGATGAAGTCTCTGGTCAAAACATTTTCCGACAGAAGACTTCGAACAAAACTGGAACTATTAACATACCAAAATCAAAAGTCTCAGGAACCAGAAAGCAACAACATCCTGCCGAAACATCTGAAATTTGACATTGGAGACAGGGTGCAGGTACGAGTTTACAGCAGCGGATTGATATGGAAAAATCTCTACAGATCTCAGTAAAGTACATTACTTGGTAAAACTTGAGAAAGGTGTGGTGGTAAAGCAAAACAGAAATACAAGCACATTCAACCGCCCCTCGGCCTCGATCCAAGCTCTGTAATAATGAGGCACATCAATATAATCCCAGACCATTTTAGTTATCTGCAGCAGCAAAACAACGATAGTCACTTAACCGAGAGTGAGCTGTCTCCGCCACATATGGGTCCAGATCTCCAGACAACACCGCAATGGTGATCAATTGAATCACAAGGCGAATTGAGAACATCAACCAGGCATCTGGTGATTAAACTGGAATTGTGAGTATGAGAATTAACTTTATTAAATTCTTAGACCTTGAGATATATACTTATTAAGAGGGGAAACTTAGCTCTATTTATGAGGGAGGAGAATCTGCTATGTATGCACTTTTGGCAACACTGATGTCAGGAATGTAACCTTTTGTAAATGGTTATCCAAGGGCTGTCCTGTTATCTTTTCTGTGAGGTTACTTACTTGTATATTTTTTCTCTAATTAATAAACTTCGTATAGGGAAGTGATTTCATTCTTATTCTCCTTAATGAAATAATATTGAAAGGATAAATTACCATGCATCACTTACATTCCCTCTGCTGTCATTTGCTCAATGAGTATCAGCTATCTCAGCCAAAGTTATTATGTCATTTTCATTGCTACCAAATCCAGCTGAGGATATAACTTATGTGGCTAATTATTATGTTTCACTAATAACTAGGAGTTGAAAGTATAACTTGTAATACTGTTCTAATCAAAGGAAAATGGAGAAGCAGAAAAGAACTTATCTCCTTAGTGGATTATATGCAATTTAATTAAATGGGTAAAACTTGGACCAAAATAATTTATAAAAGTAATAAAAGCAAATAAAAGAAAGAAGGCAAGTGCATTCAAACACTTGACCGTGAGTAAATATATATATAACAGCCATCTTTTTAAATTTTTATCTTTTGAACTTTTTAAGGACTAGTAGTATAGTATACTTTTTAATTGGGAACCATTTAGACCTACTTCATTACTCGGAGGGCTAGCTATCTACAGGTTACCACCCTTTTCTAGCATCCATGGCACTGGCAGGCAATTTTATCGCTAAATACGACTCCAAGGCATGACTTGAACTCACAATTACGGCATGGGAGTCAAGTAGTTGTCAAAATAAGAACAACCTTCATGTATCACATAGAAAGACTAGGGATACAAAAAAAAATTACTATATTTTTTAAGAAACAAGAATTGTGAATAGTTGCACATCCTATCACACATATTTATGGCGGTGACATTAGACAGGACATGATTGCCCTCACAAAACTGCAACAGCTGAGCTACTAGTCCCAGGATATACAGTATCACTAATAGTTGGTAAGTTGTTCTCTATTCTCAGGCTTAATATTTTGGCTTTCTGGTAAGCTTCTAACTGCTTCTGGCAAAAGACTCTGCAAATAAATAAATGCTTATTTAAAAAAAGTATATTTTTTAATAAACATTTAAAAATTTAGAATAAAATAAACATAATTTATTATTATGAAAAAATAGGAAGTAAACTGTGACTGATGAAATTTACTTTATAAAGATCAGCTTTCTTTTTAACCCATAATATAAAATCACATCATAAGCAATAAAATAAATCATATATGGGAAACTCAATACAATACGTGCAAACATTTTATTTCAATTATAATTTGTTAAGGAGAGAAAAATAACACAGGCATAAAAGAAAAAACATTTTTTTGGTGCCGAGGATTTTAGAACTGAATTTAGCTAAATTTGGGGGTGCTTAATCTAAATATGAAATCAGTTTTCTCTATCTACTCTATTTTTTTAGATTTTTTTTTAATGTGCAATTATACACGCAATGAGCAGTTCTAAATCACATTTAAAAGAATTGATTCCTGTATATTTGTCCTATAGTCTGTCTGTCCAGGAAAATACACCACATGGAGTAAGCATCCAGCAACTTAAGTGACCTTCAACGCTTCAACTAGAGTTGAGGTTAGTTTGTGAGTTCTCGCCATCAAAGTTGGCTTCGCGTGATATTTGTTAGGAAAGTGTTGTTAAAAAGTTAACCTGAAACATACTGTGTTGTTGAAAAGAAATAAACTGAGTTCAAGTAGAAGAAGTTGTGTAAATCATCATGTATTTTGCTACATATGCGGAGAATTATCTTTCCTCCCTGCATATAAAGTTGGGCTATATAAAGCAGTTTGTAAAGGCTGTTAATAAGAACGGATCATGCTTTGCATATATAGGGGGGGGGGATGCCTCAGTTGAGTACAGAAAAAAAAATTAAAGGAGGAATATTTGATAGCCCACAAATAAGACAGCTCATTAAGGATCCTGCCTTCATAAATTTAATGAATGAGGCTGAGCGAAAAGCCTGGACTTCATTTTTTGCAGTGGTCAGAAATTTTCTGGGCAAACGCAAAGCTGAAAACTACTTTCTGAACTGGTAAATGAGATGCTTAACAGTTACAAACCCCTTGGGTGTAACATGAATATTAAGGTGCACTATGTACTCAGCCACCTAGACCGTTTTCCTGAAAAATGGAGACACCAGAAAGATTTCACCAGGATATTAAAACTATGGAGGAAGATGGGATACGTACGTTGTTAAGTTACATAGATGTTACGTATGTGATGGCAGATTACTGATGGAGGGTAAAAAGGTATTGTTCCAAAATGCAATCAAGAATGTCACTAATATAGTACAATATTTGTATAATATAATAATAAAAATTCCGTGTTTAGTTTTTTTATTTGATCCATAGATTTAACTTAAAATAGTGTAACATATATTTCACTAAAATAGATTATAGAAATAAATTACATCTTAGAAATTTGATCTCCTAGGCAAAAAGTAATGCCATAAAACTTATATGAAATCAGCTCCAAATACCACCAAAACATCTGTTGCCCTGGTAATCAGAGTCCAAAATCACAGCCAGGACCTCGTAGCTTTCAACTCTGCTAACTACAATATACTAATGTGTTATACTTAAATAATATAACCCATCTCTAATATTTAATAAAAGGTTAATGAACCCTCCCTGTCCTTTAATGAATAGAGAGGACCTCACTACTAGCTATGGTAGTGTGGTGTCGGTGTAGTGTGTATTATGAAATAAAACATTTTCTGTCCCTCTACTGATTTGTTAATTTTTAGCCGACAGCAATTTTGTCGGTCAAAAAAATAGGGTAAAAATTAAATAAGTTGTGGAGAGGCAGAAATTGTTTTATTTCAAAGCTACGGATTTGATTACACACTTCCCCAACAAATTTTTCTTATGCATACGGTTTCTATAATAGTTCTCACTTAGCGGGAAACTATTACATAATTCAATAACTTGCAAATCTGGTCCAGAAAATCAAAATTATGGTTACAATCATTATTAGCCAAAACTGGAACTAGAAAAAATTTCAGCAACAGGGAGGAAAAGGTGACCACCGAAGAACACAAGGTATAAAAGAAGCAATAACAGCTAGGGTATTATAAATAGAATATATGGGAGCATGGCAGAGAAGATTATAGTGGAACAAATATGACAATCCTGTTGTAATTAAATTTCATAATACTTTGATTGATTAGATTAGTGTAGATAACTACACTAGGTAATTGAAAAGCCTGAAGAGAGGGGTTCTTCCTAAGGTTGAGGGGAAAAAGAAATTCCAGAAAATTTTTGGGAGGGAGCAAACAATAGAAATCATGTAATAAATGTCATTAAAGCCAATTAAAATAGTTATTTTGTCAATATTAACAAAAAAAAAAACAGATCTCCAAGCAGAGACACTTAGATCTGGCCAGTGGGTTTCATTCACTTGGTGAACAAAACATATGCCCCTCACCCCTCCTAGCGGAAGGACCAAGATCAGGTCCCGTTTCATTCATTTGGCAAATGGAATACATGTTTCTCCTAGACCTATCTTCCTCCAGAGACACTTGGATCCATTTATCTACAAAGGATTCATTCATTTAATTTGCTTAGGAACAAATCACCGGATCTTTATGTACCATTCATAACTGACACATCTCTATTTTATACGATGATTAACATTTTTTTTTAATGGCAAGGATTAACTCACCTTGGCCTATAGTTTCAAACGTTTTACAATAATTCAAAGAAAATTAAAAATATAGGTATTGATGAGTTTACCATTGGAAAACCAACAAGACACTAATGAATAATATAAGAAGGATAAAGGTTTTAAATAAATATTTATCAATAAAATTCAGTTGATATACTTACTTAATACAAACATACATGACAAGAAGTGCAACACCAACAGCTATAGACTTGTATATGGTGCTACCTACCAACTTCACTGTTAGGCAAGCAGACAGCACTGCACCAACAGAACAAATTACTAGCAACACTACCAGTTTCCAGTCCTGAACTGCAACAAGGCGACCTAAAACAAAAATACAATTGATTAAGTTTACATTTTATGTTAGTAAAAACAAATTTATAATATACAAAAACTCTAATCAAAATGATATTAATACAACTAAAGCTATAAATTTAATTATGAAAATGGCTTTTATGTAAAGCTGCATGTAAGAATTATAATAATAATATTGTATAGGCTATTGTGCCTCATTTGTCATTTTACAGGTTTAATAATAACTAGTATTGTAAACTGTGGGAAAGTTACGTTATGGTTTGATCACTTCTGTTAATTTCAAGCTGACCTCGGTTTCTTTAATTTTTAATATCAAGCACCGAGACATCGCTGCTGATAAAATTCAGATTCTGAAAAAGGTTTAGGATTTTCATTAAAATCATTAAAGTACCCAAGTCAGTGGCATCACTCCGATCTTCAGCCAATCAGATATAATGGTCATAACGGCCAGGATCATCAACAACATTTGTCTGGGAAAAAAAAAATATATATATAATGCCCCTCACATGAGTCAAACAAATGTTAAGTCTTCTTTAAATTTTGAAAAATCAGAAAATTAACATAACTTGCACATTTTCATACCCTTAACTCAGCCTAATTTGTTACTGTTATTTTTATTAACTTCTCGTTGGTTATTAAAACCCATTTTAATTTTTTTTGGGTCGCAACTTACCCGTATAACCCAAATTAAATTGCATTAAATTAATAAGTTACATAACCCATTAGAAATTTGTAGTTTTCTTATTTTCAATAAACCTTTTTCCCAGGAAGTTATTGTTCATTTGCTCATCTTTCCTTTTTGTTAATTTACAGGGTCATCTTAGTCATTATGATAATATTACCTTTGTGATATGCAATTTAATTTGGGTTATGTGAATAAATTCATTGTGCACGAGAGCCTTTGGTTTCACTAACCTATTAACAACTCATGTTCCTGTTTATGGCTCAACCAGACCACACGGAAGATCACAGAGTGACAAAACGTAAGCGAATTTCAAAAATCTGACTAGATTTTTTTTTAGGAAAAAACATTTTTTCACTTAAGCTAGAATTATCTTCCCCTTATTTTGATTAACTATTGGTATATAGGTGGTATCAGTGTAAATATCAACCGTGAATAATGCTTTGTTTACTTTAAAATCTCTTTTTCACTAACAGTAGAATCTGACCCATCAAACAATTTGTTCTCACTTATTCTTTCTCTTTATAAACGTTTTTAATTTTGTTCAATGGCCTCAGTAAGCCATTCAAGTGAATTCGATTGCATTAGGGCTATGCCATTGATAGAGGAAGGATACAGCCAGAGTGAGAAGTGACTACCCAGTACATTACTCGTTCATAGGCTCTAAAGCGATTTAGGGAGACATAGCGTCACCCAAGAAGAAAAGGGGAGATGAGGTTACTACAAGATTCAGTTAATGTTTTATGCCTTCTGTTTCAATCTAAAAATATAATTCAATATAAAGCCCATGATTCATTTTATATTATTAACCTTAACCATTCATTATAACTAACAATCTTCATAACCCAGCCTTCCGTCTATTACGATCCACTTACCAGTCCTTTAAAAACCTTTAAAATGAAAACCTTCAGTATTTTATTTATATGTATGTGTTGGAACCTCACCAATTTGCAATGGCAAGAGTGGAACCGTAAACAAGTTTTGTTCAAATAATTAAAAAAAATTAATTTATATTATGAATTATAAATTGTGGTATTGATCGTACTATTTTTAATAATTATTAGCTGAAGTAAAAAGATTTTGACTAGGGTTAGGCTCGGCCCCATAACCTCCTTAATCTATGCTTTATCCCTGTACGAACACTCTAACGTAGTTAGATCTGTTACTGACATAATCATTTTCCTTGGCTAATAATTATGAAACAATTACTGTTTAGTTAATGTGTGCATAAATTTAATCTAAGTAATTTTTCTGGGGGGGGGGGGATAGGTTGAGTTCCTCACTTGGACTGACAATCTTAGAGTTTTCTGTCAACCGGTATTCTGCTCCACAAACTCTGCATTCCTTTGGACCAGGCTTCTATAAAAGAAAAAAAAACATTCTGCAATAGTTGGTAAAAATTTTGATTTTACCAATAAGTGAAATTATTTAAAACTAGATTAAAAGATTGTTTAATTCAACCAAACTCAAACAAAGAGGTGTGGTGGCAATAAAAAAGCTAATTAAAAATAATTATATATAAAACTGAATAAAAGTGGTAATGAATAGGCTAATTAAAATAATTTGATTTACAAATAATAATCACTAAGAAAACTAGAATTACAATGCAATGGGTTCTTTAAAATAAAATAATTAATTTTAAATAAGGCCAATAGTCTCTTATTGATATTTATGTAATAATATCTGTGTCCATAATATAACATGACATGTCAATGTTTCACCCATTCAAGCATTTTCCAGGCAAAAATTTGTCAAATTATAACTACTAACATTTACAAATCAATATTGCCACATCAAACAGATAATAAAACAAACCTCAGAATGATAAAATCGTGAAATGACACCATCTGTTAATTGTCATCCTTGAATTGGCAACTTTCGGCAATCATCAACAAATAATTTAAGATGGAAAATTAATAACTGCAATTAAAACACAGATTACTCGGCACAAATTAACACCAATAACTTACTTTAACCTAAGTTCCAACCATAATTTATATTATATTCTTAAAACTAACAGTAAAATCTAATGTTTCATGTGACACTAATTATTTCCAATAATCTTATTCTTGTAATAACTGCACATCATCAAAATCAAAATTATGTTTGAACATTTTTACATGTTAAGCTGAAGCTGTAATTGGTTTCTTTTGTCATAAGTTTTCTACACTGGTAACTTTGTTTTTGTATGCTTTGGGAGATTTCTCCTATAAAAATCTGTGCTCAATAGATACACCTCACATACACGTATGTACCAAATCTAATTCCTGTTTAGTTTCTAATTACTCTTCTAAGTAGGTATACAATTCTTCTAACTGTATTGGTACTTTTGTGTGACCAAATTTGATTGGTGAATATGTTACATCACAACTTTTATACATTTCTTTTGTATGGACTCGGTTAAAAAGCCTATACCCCTAATTGCTAGACAACCAGAGGTACCCTCTGTTTCAATCTAAATTAAATATCTATCTATATATTTAATTGAAAAAAAAAAATATACATATATATATTTAATTGAAAAAAAAAAAAATATACATATATATACGTATTTATAGATAGTAGGTGTACAAGGCAGATATCGTTGGTAGGGACAAGCTTCTGAAGGAATTTTGCATAATTTTTTATAAAACAACCGCTAAAACAGATGCAAAGAACTCAGTGAAGAGAAGCCGCTACCACCAATTCACTCTGACCAGCTATAAGTTGGACACCCTCTACCTCTCCAAGGAAGCTGTTTTGCTCTAAGAGTCCTACGACTGAGGATGTCGTTGGCTACACTTGCAACTAGAATGGAGACATCTCCTCAAAATGTGAGAGGATAGGGCACCAACCGAGGTAAGAGGGGGCGAGGCAAGAGGGGGCGAGGAATGGAGACAACACAAAGAAGGTCAGCATATACATTAAATGTATAGAGCATTGGACACACTTCATCAAAACAGCGAGCATGTTTGTTTTTAATTTGATACGGGATCGGAATGCTCACTTTTGGGCTTGAAAGTAAAAAAACAAATTTAGAGGAAATATTTTTTGATATTATTATATTAACTTGAAGAGTAACTCCAGAAGGGATAGGTAAATCTTAATAAACATGTGAGAAACAATTATTGTCATTGGTTTATATTAATGGTCATGAACTAAAAATATTGTTTCATTTAGTTTTGGATGAATTTCAGATTTATCTAATTGTAATTCACCGTGAAATTATTTCCCAAAAATTTCAGATGCTTGTAACTGAAAATGATTGCATTTTACAGAGCACTGCAAATGAAAAGATCAATAAGTTTATTAATACTAGTTGTGAACAAGCCAAAAATTCATTTACTCAAACCCAAGAAAGCATAACCGATTCGTGCAGTATTGAAGTTTACAATGGTCAATCAGTTAATAATTTTCATGTTAATAATAGTGATAACCCTATTATTGGTAAATTGTCATACTGTCAACTGGAAAATATTAACGATAATGTTGGTTTACTGGGAAATCCTAATAACAAGCCTATTAAAGTAACCCTTTCAAGAAGTAATGCCACTGTGGTTGCTACCTTACTTCTAAGAACAATTTAGGCAGTCTAAATATGGAGTTTCCCCCTGACACACTACACCAGTTAATGATCATTCTTACAGAAATTTGAAACATCTTTAGTTCAAGGAATACAGACTCCCAGAATGGATTAGCCCATTTCAAAGGCAGGCATTAAGACCCTGTCCCTTCCTAACAAACTCCCTATGATGGTCCATGGTCAATAATATCCACAATTCCATTTTTACTGCAACAGCTTATAATTCGTTAGACAGTTATCTTAGTTAGTCAAAATATTGTATTTCTATTTTTGATACTGCATCATTATATATATATATATATATATTTATATTTGTTTATATATTATATTTATATATATATATATTCTATATTTGTTATATATATATATATTAATACTCAATGTTAATCAGTTTTTAAAAACACTTTATTTCAGAGGTCAAAACAAGGTTCATATCAAGACTGTGTCTACACATGGACAAGTCAAAATAACTTTATAAAAAAAACAAAAGAATAAAAATAAGAATACGAACTGTTAGCAAGAGCAAGAGGAATAGGATTAAGTAACGAGTAAGTAAGTAAGTAAGGAAGGAGAGCCTTTATATAGGAGAGGAATGTGGATTAGCAATGTTTGGGTTTAGGATTAGTTAAGGGACCTTAACTCCTCGCGGGCTAAAATTAAACATTACTCCTGGAATGTTATAATTAGGAATAGAGATTTTAAACAATGTACAAAAAAGAACATAATCTTACTTACTAAGATACCTGACACAATTAAAGCATTTATAGTTGCTCTTACAGAGTAACATCAGTTGACACTTTTAATAATAAGTACATAATATTAAATTTTAAATGGATACCATACTTGAAGTAACGCTCTGGTATTATTAATTCTCAATTAATAATACTCGTTATAACAAGTAAATTTAAGTTTGCAATATGCCTATAGTTTCAGAGGTATAATAATTTTACAAAAGGGCATAAAGTGAACATAAAATCTCATCAAAATAACTTAAAATGTAAGAGAAAATTATACTTAACATAGTATTATTATTAGTTCCTCGATTTGATAAAATATTAAAGAAATTCTCTTATATAGAATGTATCAAGACTATATTAAATGGCACATTACAGTATTCCATATGGCATTATTAAGATATACAGTATGAAATGAAAATTATCATTATCAGTCCGCAGTTTTAATGAATCAAAATTATGCATACAAATTAAAATAACATTTTCTTATTAAATTATTATTAGTATGCTTTATCTTTATAACATGGGTAAACGCATAAATACTAGAAAAGAATTTTATTAATCCTTCAAGCATTCATACATGTTTCGTGCAAAATATAAACAATGTGTACTCTCTAATCTTGCAAACAAGAATAATTAAAATTATTAGTTTCTTAAATTATATCTTGTTAACAGGTTGAAAACTATAGGAGAAAGTTACGAATTTTCTCACACATAAATAAAATATTAACTACAAGTTATCTCGTTGTTCAGAATGTATTCTAGAAATATTTCATAGGTTACATTGTAATGGAAAAGTTTTCAACTTATGATTGATAGCTCTTACTTAATCTAAACATGGATAATTATTCTTTTAATATAGTTAGATTATATGGATAACAAACAATTGACAATTAATTCCATGTTTAACAGCTGTTGACTTAGATAACAATCCTTCAGTGTAAGTACCTTACATGTAACTGAAGTTTAAATAATGGACAGTCAGATACGAAATTTAGACTAAAAGTAACTATTTAATTTCAAAAAGCTGATTAGATGTAAAGGTTTATATATAATCCTTTAATAATAATATTTAAAAATAATACAATGGTGCATGACATCGATATTACGTTTATAACACGAAAAATATGTAACTTATTTTAATTGGAAAAAAATTACTTTTCCTTTATTTTGAAGATTACCAAAATATTTAAGAATTATTTGTAATTAAGTTTTAATTAGGTCAATTTGATAACCTGCATAATAACCATTTAATGTTTCTTAGTATAAGCACTTTTATAATATGAAAGCATTTTAAATAATTAATCATTCCCTAAAGAGAAACTTAATTTTACAGAAATAAATACATTTCATAGACAATCACTGAGCAAAGTCAATCGCTGCTTATATCAAATTTATTATCTTCTCTTTGTAAAATAATAATTGGCCATTATTCTCATAAACTTAAGTTCACCGATCAAAAAAATCAAATACAAATTGTTGCGGGGGGAGGGGCTTTTTGTAATTGAAAGGCAAATCTCTTCCCCTAAGGAATGCTGGTCCCACCAAAGGTGAGTAATTAAACGAGCAAGCAGAGGAGGGGATGGTAAGGGAAAACGCCAAATGCTTGAAATGAGTTATCCCACAAATGTTTGGTGAAAATA
Organism: Acanthosoma haemorrhoidale; assembly: GCA_930367205.1. Classification (NCBI taxonomy): domain Eukaryota; kingdom Metazoa; phylum Arthropoda; class Insecta; order Hemiptera; family Acanthosomatidae; genus Acanthosoma; species Acanthosoma haemorrhoidale. The sequence goes on from OV884009.1 coordinate 121,521,624, forward strand.
GTATGTAATAAACCCGATGAGGGCACCTGAAAAATTAAAATAAAAGAAAGGCTAAGCACAATTTAAAAAAGTAAATGAAAATTTGCTTTAAATTAATTCAATGAAATTTATTGAATTAATTTATTAAAGTAATAAATTATTTTAAATTATCTTAAGAGGTGAATAGGAAAAATGACCAACAACCTTTCCAGTATATGATAATGTGTAGATTTATTAAAAGAAAACCAACCAATTTTTAAACAGTTTCGCCATAGTTTTATTGGTAAACAATCAAATAATAAATGAAAATATTAAAGCAAACTTAAAATGAAACCTTGTTTATTAAATTAAAGAAAATGAACAGAAAAGTCGACTTTCAAATTTTTAGAAGAAAACTACAATAAATTATTATAAATTAATCTCTTACAAATATAAATGTTTTGTTTGATTTGACCTTTTATAATTTGTATCAAAGTGAAACGTTTGAAACATAAACAAACGACATTCAACAATTTTGGAAATAATGAGTTTAAGAAAATAATGTTGGAACAGTATATTATTAAAATGACGATTTTTAATGGTGTTTGTTTAAATAATCTTGGAAAAAGCAAGCATTGAAGAATTTAATAACGATCCGTGGTTCGTGTCTTTGAAAGTATGAACGTTTTTATTGTCGTCATATTAATTATTAATAATTGAAATAAAAATAATATCATATTTAATATAAACATTTATTATATAAACTTCTAATTTAAGCAAAGTAATAAATATTCAAAACAACTGGCATTAAATAACGAGTTGAAAGTCAAGAAGGCAGCGGTAGGTAGTATATATGAGACCGACATAGACCGAAGGCTCACATTCGTTCTTCAGAAGGCAGGCAGAGAAGGAAGCCCCTGGCTACCTACCTGTAGCCACCAACCCACGCTAGCGGCCTCGTGGTGGTCTGACTTTCACTTTTCACCAGATGCGACAACAAAGACGTCTGGAACCACGCGCGGCAGATTAGAACAAGTATGCTGATCCGCGAACCACACGAAGATTATCCACAAGAAGCACTGGCCAGTATTAGTATAAAGTTACGAATAATTACAAGGTACCATTTTTAATGTTAGTTTTAATAGTATTCTTTATTACGTACGTATTAATTTATTTGTATATAAATTTTTATATCTTAATGTGTGTAAATAAAACCAATATTCCTTTTGCCAGAAGTTTCCTAATAATTTATTAACAGAACCCTGAGATAACGTATAAGTTATAAATATAAAGTTTTTTAAAATTATATGAAAAATATTATTCTAATATTTGCTATTTTATTAATAATAATTTAATTAATTATTTTTTCATATAATTTAAAAAACTTTATATTTAATAACTTTAACGTTATCTCAGGGTTCTGTTAATAATTATATAGGAAACTTCTGGCAAAGGAATATTGGTTTTATTTATAACACATTGAATAACTAAAATTGAAATACAAAAATAAAATGCGTACGTAATAAAGAATACTATTAAGATTAACATTAAAAATGGTACCTTGTAATTATTCGTAACTCTATACTAATACTGGCCAGTGCTTCTTGTGGGTAATCTTCGCGTGGTGATCTTCATTTGCTTGATCCGAATCGTCTTACTTGCGCGTCCTTGGTCTTCGTGTTGAGTGAAAGTGTGCCCACGAGGGGGTGGGTCGCCGTGCCTTCGCAAGGATGCTACCTGCTCTGCCTGCCTTCGGACGAAAGAAGCCTGAATCTGTCCTTGGTCGGCTCGTATATATATCTGCATCTCTCCGCTGCCTTCTTGACTTTCAACTCGTTATTTAATGCCAGTTGTTTTAAATATTTATTACTTTGTTTAAATTAGAAGTTTATATAATAAATGTTTATATTAAATATGATATTATTTTTATTTCAATTATTAATATTTAATATGACGACAGTAAAAACGTTCATACTTTCAAAAATGAATCACGGATCGTTATTACGTTATTCAATGCTCGCTAATTTCGAGTTTATTTAAACAAACACTATTAAAAATCATCATTTTAAAATATCACAACAATATATAATTAACATACTATTAATAAATAACAAATATTAGAATAATATATTAACGAAATGTTCCTCGAGGAATAATACGAAGATAATTAGTTGCAATTCCCGAGTAACGAAACGTAAAGATTGTTTGATGAAAATCTGTTGTTATGGTGAGGTATAAACAAAAACAAAATCTTGCAATGATAACAAGGTTACCTTCCTGGTGAGAGTGACGGTCAGTGTTGATAGCGATAGCGGAGAAAATCCTTGGTGCAACGAACCGGTGAGTCTTGAAGTCTTGAGTTATCGATTCTCCAATATGCAGTGGTGGGGGTGCTCCAATCTTCAATCTAATGGTAGCTGCTGATGAGTGAGGTAGATACGTACGACCTTAGGTGAGGAGGTGAGAGTGCCTGAGTGAAGAGTTACAGGCGGAGACAATGCCCAGGTCATTCGAGCACTACTTAGCTACTCGAGACGTTCACTCGCCAAAATCTGGATCCAGACTGATTATTTTCTAGTGAATTGTGTGGCGATCTGGTGGGGTTTTACCGTTGGAACCAACCTTGTTTACGTTTTTCTGACCAAAGTTCGCATGAAATGACATTATTCGACGTGAATACCTTGAACATTTCGATTTATAACTTCAATTCACTATTCCGATGAATTATCTATTTTTTATTCAACTTGTTTTAAATTGGACGAAATTAACCAAACTTCTTGTATGACTTAACAATAAAATCTTATCTAATTATTTATTCACAAATATTTCTTCTAGTTTTTTCCTAATTATTTATTATTACAATTAACACATTAAAAAAACAAACTAAACTTGTTCCTCATAACTGGAAAGGCACTAAAATAAAAATCGATAATTTCGATTCAATACACAAATAATTCGAATTAAAAAAAAAAGGAATAAATAAATAGACCTTTTATTCGGGCTTAAACACAAATAAAACAATAATATTACTACATTTCTTTCGACATTTCAATGCCTAATATAACCTTAGCTTCCATTTGTGAATAAAAATTTCTTATAATTTTGTATATCTAATGTATAAAAAAACAATTGTAAGCCAAAACCTTGGTGTCTTCCACATTAGTAGGAGGCTACAGTAAGCATAAGCTGCTTAACATTTTTGGAATATCATTATGCAAAAAAAAAACTTTTACTACATGAAAAAACAGTAATTTACTTTTATAATAATGCAATTAAGGCGGCTAATTTAATTTAGAAAAGTATGAGCTTACAAACAAAAATTAGTTAGGACACTTAATTGTGTAACTAGGCGATCTTTTTATTTTTCTCAGACCAAATTCTTCATAAAGAAAAATTACACGATAAGTACATTTGTGTGATACGCTAACACGTAAAATAAATCATTACTTTTATACTGCATTATACATTCACAAAAACAAAGCCATAATAGCTTAAAATCAAGACAACTAACTCCAAGGCTCTATAGTTGTGTAAAATAACTATAATTCTATATAATTCCTTTAAACGATAGGAAAAACATATCATATACGTAAAAATAATACTTATTGAAAAATAACCTTTTGAATAACTGTACAAATAATAACAGTAGACATAATCAAATTTATCGAAGCAAAATAAATGCAATGTGAAATAAAGAATTGTTGATTTTAAACAATACAACATATTCTTTTGTTCAAACGAAATAATATATCAGACTAATGCTTACTTTCATGATTTGTTGTAGTCCTATATTTTATTCATAATAATAAAATTTTTCGAATGGTAAATCTCCAATATACCGATATAATATTCAAATCAAAAGAACACATATCGAGTACTTAATACTGAAAACTGATAAAATTAAATAAAAAATTTGCTTTATAATTATTATTGCAAACTTCTTTATGGGTATAGAATATGAATGTATATAACCCATACACATATATGAACAAATATCATTAATAGCACATATACCAATATACAATAATATACTGCCTTAATCAATTAAATGGATTTAAAGCATTTAAGGAATATTTACGACTTGCAAATGGATTAAGTGATAATGAAATCACAAAGCTTCACTTGGACAGGATTTAGGTAGAATTATCTTGACGATAATTCCATAGGCTGTACTAGGTTTACTAATTCTAATAATAGTCTTTTTGTATAAACTTTCTATAGTTTATATGTCATCCGATCAGTATTATTTTCATTTAATAATGAAAATAATAAAAGAAAGAAAAAAACTTTTTTTTCTTTTCATAGTCATATTCTATAGCACAAAAAACATCCCTGAAGTTATTTTTAAATTCCTTCCATTCATAATTTTAATGTTGTTCAAATCAAACACGCAAAAAGAAATTTCATCAAGACGAGTTGGAATTTGAAATTACAATTTCTTCACATACAAAACTTTATTTTGAAATATATTTATTTTTTTCACATTATTACTGATTGTTTGCTGATAGTCTATAATTTGATTTTGCAATGAAATTACTTCTCCTTTCTTAATATTCGCTGTATCTTCTAATTCTGAAATTTTATTTTCCAATATTTCATTTCGTAATTCTTCCTCTTCCTTCTCTATTTTATCACGACTTTCTTCTTTAATATTACTGGTTATTTTTCATATTTAACAATTTTATTTTCATTGTTTGTTTTTATTGTTTGTTCATTTTCTAAAATAATATTTTGCGATTGATTTATTTCTTCTTTAAAATCATCTTTCCGATTTTCTTTAATATCTATTCCATCTGTGATCTGCGGATAATTAATTGTAAAATCTACTTCATAATATTGCTCTAGCATCATTAATTATCTTGTATTACGATCCCAGTCATATTCTGCTAAATAATCTTCTAAATCCGTGATCTGCGGAAAATCACTTGTGAAATCTTTTCACAACATTGCTCTAGTTGATTTAATCTCTCATAATACGATCCTTATCATCCTCAATGTGATGCACCTCATTTCCAACCGTTCTCATTGATACTGTTTGCGGATACACTTGAGTTCGCTGGTTATCGTGTTGTGTCGATCTCGGTATATTAAAATAATTAATTTGCGCTTGATGATCAATCCCATGGTTGTTGGTGATTATTTCTTGGTACAAAGTTATGTCTTTGATTATAAGGTTGGGGTCGATCGTAATATGGTTGTAGTCTTCGATTATAAGGATTATAATTATCTACCTGGCAATTATGGTTCGGTTGATTATAATACGGTTGGTTAAAATAATTATATTGGTCTTGTCTTTGATAATAGTCTGGTTGGTAATTCCTTCGGTTATTTTGTCTGTTATCGTTATAACTCGGTCGGTAATTACTTCGGTTATTTTCCATATTCGTATTTATCCTGTCTGTTGTAGACATACATTAAAAAATACAAAAACAGAAAAATAGAGAAAAATAATTTCTAATTTTGTTTTTCCGTCTTCCTAAGAGGTGTCCTGATGGGGTCGAAAGATCATAGAAAAATGTGGGCTGAGTTAGGTATTGAAATACCAGTAGATTCCCTCAGATCACGTTCACTTCTTCTTTATGATGGGTCTTCAATGGCCGGTCATTGAAGTGGTTTAGAACCGCTCTGATTTTGAATAGATTCTTCGATGAATGTCTTTAAAGTGGAAACTACCCTCAGGCCCCTGTTCGTCGGGCGCCAATTAAATAATCTCTCGACGTTAATCAGTTTTTAAAAACACTTTATTTCAGAGATCAAAACAAGGTTCATATCAAGACTGTGTCTACACATGGACAAGTCAAAATAACAAAATAAATTTATAAAAAATACAAAAGGATAAAAATAAGAATACGAACTGTTAGCAAGAGCAAGAGGAATAGGATTAAGAGGGAGAGCCTTTATATAGGAGAGGAATGTGGATTAGCAATGTTTGGGTTTAGGATTAGTTAAGGGACCTTAACTATATATATATAAGTTAATCATCGGCAGTTAAGCTTAAAGAAAGAATAGGAAAGAGGGAAACGAACCACACTCTCGAAGTTCTGTAAAGAGACTGCTTTATTGTATTTAGTAATCCGACCTACATAGGATCATGGGTTGTTTACCTCCGATGATCGCATTAGTTTACAACATAAACTTGCCTCTGGCTTTAACCCCCCCCCCACCAGTTCCTGACCATCTGTCGGGAACTGAAACTTAACACTTATGCTAATTATATACAGTTCTGACATAATAATTTCCTGCTCGCCTAGAGCAGCACAACACTGTCTTATAATCATAAAAACAGAACAAAACTTTATCCAATGTGGTACAAGGTTAAAACAATAAAATAAAAAAAACATGTATCTGGCAAATGCCACCAAAAACCAAAAGAGATGTGTGCAGGAGTGAGAAAATTAGTCAATTTCCTATTTGGATGGGTTCCCCACTAGAAGCTTTAACTGCTCGAGATGGACAGTTCTCTTCACAGGTTCATGAACCTTTGGATGGTCACCAAGTTGTGTTCACAAATCGTGATCACCTGGAAGGAAACCTCATAACGGGACACCTCCTTACTCCTATTGGAACCGATCTTACGATACACCGTAGTGCCTATCGCGATGCACCCTTCTAGTGGTTTGACGCCCGTGTTCTCCCTCAACACCCTCCTGGATTTTTCCCCGGTAATTTTTGCATACAGCTTCCCCCACAATTTCCCCAGCTCCAGGCGGTTGGTGGAGAGTTGTGCGGACGTTTCGTCCCCCACCACATTTCTACTCGTGTCCCAGCGACACCCACAAAGTCCGAAAAGGATTTCAAAGGGTGAAAACCCGGTGGTCGTGTGAACAGAATGGTTATACGCAATGACCGCCCTAGGCATTGCCTCTGCCAGCTCCAACCCTTTGTCGGCATTGTACAAGGTACTGTGGAGACTCTCAATTCCTCCTCGGCTCTTTGGATGCCCTGGGGTATTGACATGCCATATCACTTCCAGAGCCTTCATCTCTTCCTGCACGTCGGCATTATCAAACTCCTTTCCGCCGTCTGACGCTATTCGATCTGGGACGCCGTAAAATTGGAACCACCGCCTCAGCGTGCCTAGTACTGCTTCCGATGACTTTTCCCGAATGGGGTATGCCATAGCCTTTTTGCTGAAGAGGTCAACCACGGTGACCCACTTGTGTCCCCGCCAAGTGAAGGTATCGACTTGAAGGTCAGTGATCGGTGTTTGCGCCGTGGGAGTCTCGACTTGTTGCCCAGTCGGTGGGTGCCTATCATATTTGGTACGGTGACAAACTTCTTATTATCGTGACAGGAAAAAAAGAGTTTTAAACTGTCAAATCCACTAGCTCTTAAACAAAACTCTGTAACAGATGGGGCACCCTTGCCTTCTGTCGGGGAAATCGGCCCACACCCAAAACAGGGGTTTATGACATGCCAACTTCTAGCCGTTTATGATAGTCCTTTGTCCCACTTTTACAATATCTGTCTTTTAACATTACTTATAATTTTACACAAGATTTCCCATTTTTTACTCAGTAATCACTGGACCAGATATTAACTGTACACTTTTAAAAAGCAACTAAGCCAGCACAGTACAGTACACTATATGACATAAAAATGAGAAAATATTGTATTGTTCTCGTTATATATAAATTTTAATATGAACCAGGCTTTATCAATATTAAGCAAACAAACTTGTGAAGAATTTAAATTTATTCAGAATTTGAATTTAATTAAAATTGACTCTTTTTAATTTTTTCAAGGTTGTATTCTGACTACCTAAACAATAATTCTACTTAATCTACTTTTACAAATGTTCAAAATTTTCACTTTTGACGAGTTCATCTGAACGCAAGGACACTTCCATTCTTTCCAATATGTCGCTGCTCAGGATTATTAACACTACCACAAGTAGGAAGGCCCTCACACAATAAGTGTCTTGACTCTCCAGCAGCAGAAACAGAAATCTTAAAAGGCATGACCTTATACATGTCTATGTCACAATATTACTCCACCTAACGGTTCGTTCATGGTCGCAAGAAAGTAGTTTTTATCATATTATGAGCTTTCCCACAATTATTTGAATTTCACTAGTTGTTTTAAATTTTACAACTTTTTATGTTTAGTCATTTTGATCTACATTCTGTTACACTTTATATTTCTATAATATAATTCTCTATATATTTACACTTTTATGTTTATGTAAATTTAAATTTCTTCTAAACTATGAAAATTCCTATTTCAGGTTTAAACCAATTCTTTAATAATATGTGATCTCAACAATAACATTACAGTATAAATGTTAGAAGATACCTCTATGAGCCAGTTGAGAAGACAGTTATGGTGGACAGTTCTCACATCTCCTTTGCAGAAGCATGGCTGGATCATGGGCCCAGCATCCTGCCTTCCTGAGTCATAGCAGATCCAACAGTCATCCGACCCTAGGCGTGGGACACAAACCAATCATTCTCTAAAGATAGATACAGTAGAACCTTACTAATCTGACCTTAATAGGATCAGGGACAGGGTCGGAACGGCTTAAAGGTCGGATTAACCGGAGATGAAACAAATATGAGTTTTACATTTTTTTTTATTTAAAAGTCTTAAAGACTTTGAATGTAATAATGTAATGTAATATTTACATGCTTCTTCATTGACAGGATAATATACTATAATCGGTGGAGTTGGCTAAACATGTTTTTTATTTATTTGTTAAACAATTTGTATAATTTATTAGGCTGGTTTTGTCAATGTTATAAGCTTGCTCCGGAAGCTAATTATTTCTATAGAAAGTTTTTTAAACTTTCACGATGAAAAATTGTGCTCCAGCAATGTCAGATGAAACATTTTCACCTAAAATTGAAAATTGAATTCCATGGCGATTTTTTTCACCCCCAAGTTCGAAATAAAACTGAAGGAATTTGTTCAGATATGATAGGATAGGTGTTAGAGAAGAGGATATTGGTGAATGTAAAAAACTGGCCCAGTTCAACCCAAAAGGAATGAAAATTAAAAGTGAACTGGATATAAGATGGTTCAAAACTTGAATACATTACTCTGCCATTGACCCAGAATAAAATAAATAATAATACAAGAAAAATTGGCCCCCTGGTAAGAAGAACTGATATTAAAACTAATGAAAATAACATTATAAGAACTAATGGAAATGATTATAACTAGAACCAATGGATCCAAATGAGAAGAACTCTTCAGAATTTAATGGCTATTAATTAGCAAGATCAAATGAATAAAGTATATTACGTAACATATCTTTCCCAAAGATGCCATTCTGAGTTGCATGTTATGCTTGTCTCCATACGGAGATATTTGTCAAGCGGCTTGCTTTGTTTCCCCAATGGAGCTAATACTGGTACATCTGATTGCTGATGTCTCCAGATAAAGTTGGCCTATCAATTGGTCCACAGGGCAAGAGGAGTCAATGTCAATAGAAGAGATTCAATGCATTGTACAAAATGACAGGAAACTGAGAAATATCTCAAAAAGGATTCGATCCATGGTACAAAATGACAGGAAACTGAGAAAGATCCCAAATGGGATTCAAAGCAAGGTATAAATAAGGAAGGACCTCTTTCGGCTCAGAAGGAGGCATTGGAGACCATTCTAGGTAATGAAAACAACTAGGCCCTACTCACCATAAGGGGTGGCATCTAAAGCTGAAAATAACCAATGTAAGGTCTGTTTGCAGCTTAGATCCAGTAAGAAGCCTGTCATTTAGGGGCCTCTAGATCCGTAAGCTGGAGCAATAAATAAGACTGATTTTAAAATCACCACCCCTAGAGCAAAAAACACCATGATACGGACTTACATAAGCAGAAAATGATGTAGTGGCAGACATATGAACTAGTTAATGGTGTTCACTCAAAAAATCATTATATTTTAATTTAAACATCGGTTTCTTGTTCATGTGATCTGAAGAGTCTTGAACTCGTGGACTGCTAAAGATTTTGATCCTACAAACCGTCGGGGAACTCCTTAAATGGTAATGATACCACATAATGTCCTAGCTCATATCAGTAACGTTTTTTCTGGAAACTTTCCTCACAGAGGTCTGGTTGAGTCTATAAAGTTGCAGGAGCAACGTCTTTAGTTTCCCAAAACTTAGTGATGGTATCATTTGAAATAAAAGACTCAGTCAAACAGAGACAATGTAGTATACTTGGGATCGAAGGCACAAGGCAAACATTTCCCGTCACAACTAAGCCAAATTTGATGGAAATGGCTTCATAATTTTTATCTATCCTAGCTGGACATCCAATCAAGATCTTCATGAAAAGGTCGCCTCCAAATACAAAGTCAATTGGTTTAGGTTCCCAAAACCTAGGATCTGCGAGTAGGATAGCTGTGAGTATTCCTATGCTGCATGGGTATAAGGTATGAAGTAGGTAAGAGACTAGTGATAGTTGTGACCACCAGAGGATAGACTTTTAGAATGTGCTCTGGGTAAACTCTGGACTGTATAGTACAGTGGAATTATCTTTTGACCTTCACCTGCTCCAAGGGACTTTAGTGACTAGGACCCCAGTTAAGTCCCAGACATTGAGTACAGTATGCAGTGACCAAAGAAAATTGATATCCAGAATCCACTAACATGCGCTTGTACACTCTGCAGGGAATCTTTGTCTTGCTAGGTAAAAATGGCAATGAGGTAAAGACCCCAAGTAAAAGGTTCAGAACAAAACATGGGGCCAGGACAAAAAGCAGAAATTGGCAGGTATAAATTTGACTAGGTAAAAGAGTTTAAATACCTAATTAAAGGGTTGGCCAAAAAGTCCGTTCAGTTTTTTAAGCAAAAATAAGACAAATTCTAAACACAATGCGATTTATTCAATCAATGATATAATTGCCGTTTTGTTCCAGTACCTTCTGCCATCTCATGGGCAGATTTATAATTCCATGCTCAAAGAATTTCCTGTCTTAACTGGCAAAAAAATTTTCCAAGTGGATTTTTACATATTCTTCAGAGTTGAAGGAATTTTGAAGAGACCGAAACAGGTGGAAATCTGAAGGTGCAAGGTCGGGCAAATATGAGGGTGCGGCAAAACTTCCCAGCCAAGCTCCAGTAACTTCTGCCGGGTCTGCAAAGAAGTGTGTGGTCTGGCATTGTCGTGATGGAAGACAATCCCGTATCCCCATACAGCCAGATGGCTAAATCTGGCTATCTTTCTGGACGCTTCTGGTGGATCGCTGCATTTAATTTGTCCAGCTGGTCACAGTACACGTTCAAATTGATGGTCCTGTTTGTGGGAAGAAGTTCCTAAAAGACAACACCCCTCCAATCCCACCAAATCGAGATCATAACCTTCTTTGGGTTAAGTCCTGCTTTGGGGGTTGTTTGTGGTAGTTCGTTGCGCTTCCCCCATGAGCGTTTGCACTCCACATTGTTATAGACAATCCTATTTTCGTCCCCTGTCATCATTCTCTTAAAAAAAGGATCGTTTTCTTCACGTTTCCGCAACGAATCGCAGATGAAAATCCTTTGGGCGAGGTTAGGTTCACTAAGCTTCTTCACTTTGTCGCTGTTAATCTCTGTTGGCCGGCCAGAGCGAGGTGTGTCTTGAACCGAAAAATTTCCTGATCAAAATCTTGAAAACCACTTCTGGTACACACGTTCTGTAACAGCATCCTCTCCGTATACAGCGCATATCTTCCTGCAAGTTTCCACTGCTTTCTTGCCTTTTTTCTAAATAAAAAAGCATGAGGGGTCGATAATGTTCGTTTTGGTTTTCCATTTTCAGGATGATCCTAAACACACAAAATACAATCAGTCTCGTCGGAATTTCGCGTCAAACTATGTTGAAGTGTCTAGTATCTGATGAGAGCGCACTCCCAAGGGACTGGATTTAGCTACATATTAGACTGCTTGAAGTTTCCTGACGACAAAAACTGAAAGAACTTTTTGGCCAACCTGATACTATTAGAGAGGTCTCAGTGGACATAAGGAGAAGGAGAACATCCTCAAACAGATGCTTCTATGACCTGCCCATGTGGAAACACAAGGACTGTAACTAACATATCAATTACTTCACTATTTCCATCCCATTCCTCAAAAGTATGAATAATTCAAGAATACAACAAATTAGATAATGACGAAAAAATAATACTCTAATAGTAGAAGCTAACCGGACTCTGTGAACTTAAAACGTCTTGAAGGACGATCAATCCTAGGGGAAATTCTTCCAAAAGGAAATCCTTCCAGCAAATATATACAAATCAGGTCTTCAAAAACACTCTGCCGCAAGGTCTTTTCAGGGTAATAGTTAACCAATAAATTTAAAATTCTCTATAGAAATTGATACTATATATATAAATTTAACTTTAAAGAACAGTAATAATACCTTTAAGAGAGATAGTCTCTCCAGTTTCCTTCTCACTTCCTTCCTGTCGCTTTATTTTTGTTACCTCAAGCTCTCTAGTCTTTATTAGCCTGTAGGGATTTAGGATCCACAGTTGTTCAGGGCTATTAAAAATTAACAAACATTTCAGAGTTATACATTATTGAATTGTCTATTTTTATACTGCTAGTGTTATAGTGCATAGTTAGCCATGTAAGATTGACGTAAATATGAGTTAGCCATGAAATTATAGTTTAGTAGATGTATTTGTAGGCAATCGGCTAAAGTAGATGAAAGAAATATGTTATGTTTTCATCAAATTTATTAATGGAAAAATGTGTGTGTACATACTCATGCATATGTGTACTACATATATTATGTCAATACAATGCACGTAAATAAATTTGGTGAAAATCTAACATCTTCCTTTTATCAAACTAAGGTGATTCTTAACAAATATCTCAGCAGGATTTTGAAGGTGATGTGCTCACTCGATTTTTCAATTGAGACATGTTTGCAGTAAAAAGAATATTAAATGCCATTTTTGAGAAGCTTTGTAGTATTGGGATGGTATCACCTGAATTAGAGGAGAAAAAACAAAAATTCTGGGCATTTCCAAGGAAACAAAATGTCTGAACTACATTATATTTATTTTAATTTTTATATTGTTACATGGCTAACAAGAACATTAAACTGATACACATCCAATAAGTGTTGTCTAATGACTGACTACAGTAGATGCAGGACACGATATCCCTTCTTATGAGGTGTGAGTGGACACATGCATATCTGGCAATTCCGTGTGTTTGTGCCCGTGGTCTTTCATATAATTCCATAAAATGTATTCCACATTAACACCTAAACCAACAATACATGAATCACCTATATACCTTGTTAATAATTAGGAGAAAGTCACTTAGGAATACCCACCCAGGCTAATGGTAAACGTTAACGGCAAAGTAAAAAAAAAATTCAGAAAACCTGTTGCCTAGCAACAGCTTATGTGACGATTCCAATGCTGCAGTATTTTCATTTAAATCTGCTATAAAACGTTAAAGAAAATTTGTGGTATGAGGGGAACAAGGTTCATTTAGATGATAGGTGTCTTAATATTACTTAACATATTTATCTATCAACTCTGCACAACATCACTGATACACAATGTCTTTTTTACAAGTATTTATTTATTTTATTCGGTCAGAATGTTAATTATAAACATAGTAGAAAAATAAGGGAAAAATAACCTTATATTTTGGTCAGTTTTCGTAACACTTAACTTTGTAGACTTTTTCTAATTTCAATTTATTAATTATTAACATGTAAATATACTTTGAATACAATTAATATCTACATATATATATATATATATATTTTTTAATGCCTAAACACCCACACGTCTAAGTTATAAATCTGAAAATAAAAATGTGTGAAACTTACATATATAATCATGAATTATTAGTTGTGGTATTGAACCCACTATGTATAATAGTTATTGTGATGAACATAATAGCCTAGTCAGTTAAGTCTAGCCAGGTTGCAAGAAAAAGGTTAAAAAAAATACGATATTGACGAGGCCGGCATCCGTACTGGAATACCTCAGAGGTAGAACACCCAACCAGAGATTTTGGAGGTCACAGGTTCAAGCCTCAACATCTTTTTTCTTTGGCTAATAATTATACATATAAATATAAAATTAAAATATTTATTATCATATATTTTAATTATATTTTTTGTATAATTTATTTATTTTTTATCTTTATACTTAACTCACGTAACCTCCCTGCTGATAACGCCAGTAGCATTCTCTTCAACGCCTGCATTATCTACGTTGGCGCGGCGCGCTAATTCAAATTAAAGAAATACATTTTCTTTACATCTCCCCCCCCCCAGAAGCGAAAATATTCACAAAGGAAGAAAACTTTTTCGCTGATAGGACATCCTTTACTCGGGATTGTCCTGAAAACTAGGGATAAGTTTTGAAACGTGGAATAGATTTGATTCGGTTTTTCTATGTCCTGTGTTGATCCTGTATATCGAGTTTGATATTTTCTCTATTATTTTATATGGTCCAATTCTGAGTTCGTCAAGTTTCTTCCTGTTTAGTTTGTTTCCATTCTCTTGGAACTATTTTAAAGTCTGTACCATCAAGCAAGTAGCTGGGGGTGAAACCGGTAACGGAATGTTCTGTGTTGTTGTATTTATCTATGCACACTCGAGCTATTGTTGTCCATGCCGTTTTTTGTGTTCGTTCGTTTATTTTACACCTTATTTTGTTCACTATGGTTTGGTTTAGCCGTTCATTCAGACCATTCGAAAATGGTGAGTTTACTGCTGTAAAAATTATAGGGATTTTTTTTTCCTTTAAAAAATTTTTAAATTCTTTGGAGTTTATACCTGGATATTGGTCACTAAGGATTGTACCGATTTCACTTGTTTCTATCACTTCATTTACTAGTTTTATAAAGTCCGTTGCATTTTGCGTTTTTGAAGTATGTATGAAAGCATACCTTGTGTAGTGGTCAACCAACAGGTGTAAGTATTTCTTCGTCGATCTCGAGCCTCCAAAGCCTCCTATCGTATCTATCGACATTATTTCGAAGGGCTTTGTTGCTGGACCTAAATGGGACATGAGGCCGAATTTTGTTTGTCCTCTAGATTTGTTTTTAATACATACCTCACAATTGCTGCAGATATTTTTGATATTTTTTGTTAGGTTTTTTGCTGTATACAAGGGGCCTATTTTGTTTTGCATTTGTTTTATGCCAATGTGACACATGTCTTTATGTACATTTTGTATGAATTTTATACTAAATTCCTCAGATAGTAAAATTTTTTCTTTGTCTTTTATTTTCTTGTAGTAGACGTCGTTTTTTTTTGTTAAACCTGTTTTATTTAGTAGTTCTTGATTTCCTGACTGGTCTTGAATGATATCTGATAATTTTATTAGATTAACAATTTTTAATTGTTCTTTTTTGTTATCTTCTGGTGCCAGTACTGGGTTCCTGCTCAAACAGTCTGCTTCTAGATTGTATTTACCTGGAGCATATTTTATATTAAAATCATATTGCGACAAATAATAAGTTAGGTCTCCTAGCTCTTCGTCTGGTCTGGCTTTTATATTCATATTTTCCAATGGTTTATGGTCTGAGTATACCGTGAATGACTTCCCAATCAACCAATATTGCCAGTATCTAATGGCTTCTTTAATAGCTAAGCATTCCAGATATATCGCTTTTTTTTTCTTTTGTGCTTCGTTTAGTTTTTTTGAGAAGTATGCTACTGGTTTTTGTTTTCCGTTTTCTTGTATTTGTTTTAATACTGCACCTAATCCTTCTATTGATGCATCGGTGTATATTACTATTGGTAGATTTTTGTCGTAGATTTCTAGTATAGGTTGTGAGCATAGTAGTTTTTTTATTTTTTCGAACGATTCTTGACATTTTATTGACCATGAAAATTGTACATTTTTCCTGAGTAAATTGTGTAAAGGATCTAAAATTATTGCACAGTTTGGAATATATTCGTGATAGAAATTTATCTTTCCGAGGAATTGTCGTACGTTTTTTTGAGTCTTAGGTATTGGAAAATTTTTTACTGATATTAAATTATCTTTTATTGGTCTGATCGTATTATTTTCTATTATGTGGCCCAGGTACTGTGCAGACTCTGCTGCAAATTTGCATTTTGTAAATTTTAGCCTGAATCCTTCTTTTTTTATTGCGTCTAATAGTAATTCTATATGTTTCACATGTTCCTCAAATGATTTCGAAAATATTAGTAAATCGTCTATAAAATTTACTACAAATTGAGTTAATCTATTTTTACTTAATATATTGCTCAGGATTCTTTGAAAGATTGCTGGGGCTGTTTTCAGCCCAAAAGGTAAACATGTCCACTGATAATGACCTTCTTGTGTAACAAAACCTGTTTTGTGCCTGTCTTCAATACGCAAAGGGATAGACCAGAATGCAGAGTTCATGTCTAATGTAGTAAAAAATTTACAGTTTCTTGTTTTTATCATTAAGTCGTCTATCAATGGAAATGGTTGTGCTTGAGGTATTACTATTTTATTTATGTCCCTGAAGTCTATGCATAGTCTGCTTCTTTTATTTTCACCTTTTTTAAACGCTAGTGTTACAGGTGCTGCGAAAGGGCTGTATGATTCTTCAATGAGTTTTTTATCTAATAGTTTTGTTACTTGTTCCCCTATTTCTGTTCTGTCTTCTAGGCTGCATTTGTAAGGCCTCTTGCTACAATATTTATCTACCAATAGATCTATATGTGCTTCATATTTATTTACTGTACCTACGTCATATTTATCTTTTGCAAACACTGATTTTTAAGTATCTATTGTTTTGTTTATTTCATATTTTTGATTATCTGATAAGTGATCCATATTTGCTATAAAATTCTCTTCTTTTATGTGCTCGTTAAAATTTACTAAATTTTTTTCTTCATTAGCATTTTCCTCGTTTTGTTGAAAAATCTTGAGGTTTTCATCCTGGATTAATTTAAATTCTTTTATTGTGTCTAGTCCAATTAGGAAATCGTATTTAAAATATTCGTTATCTATTATGTGGACATCCATATTTTTTTCTATGTTGAATATTTTTAATTTTAGAGTCGTCAAACCGTTTGTTTTTTGGACACCATTAATTGTTATCAAACTTGCATTATTACCTTTATTATTATTTTCTTTTTTATTTTTTATGTTTAGGAATTTCGAGTTTATTAAAGATACATTTGATCCTGAATCGTAAATTCCACAAAGGTTTATTTTGTTTTCTATAGTTAGTTTGACTATTATTAATGGCGTCATTACTCGTTTTTTTGATCTGATTCGTTCAATTCGGATTCTATTACTGAATTGTTTACGTGTCTAATATTTTTTGTACCTTTATCATTTTTTTTATTGAACCAGCAAGCGGTTTCTGCGTGGAATCTTTTCCCCTTATTTAATTTTTCGCATGTTGTGCATGGTGTTTTATTTTTATCTTCCGCGTTTGTACCGGTTTTTTTATTAAAAGATTTTTTTCTCACCATGTGTTCATATTTGTTCAACTCGCTGAATAAATCTGAAGTTTCTCTTATCATTTCTCTATCAATTCTGTTTAAAATGAATTCTGGAAGTCCTGCTGCAATGAGATCGATGAGAGTTCCCTTATCTATTGTTTGTCGCATATCTATTAAAAGTTTTTCTTTTCTTAGTGCATAATCTATTAAAGGTCCTTCTCTGTATTTGAAATGTAGTGCATAGGTAACTGGGTTCCAGCCTTTTGCAGCGAATGTTTCAGAAAAGTTCTTTTTCCATTCATCCCATGTCCCATGCACTGTTAATTTTGTAAACATTGAGCTGAACCAATCTTTGCAGGACCCTTCCATGAAGAATCGGAGTACTTCAACTTTTTGGGAGTCTTCATTTATATTAAATCGATTGCATTCTTGTTCAAAAATTTCCATCCATCGGCTTGGGTTTGGATTTTGACTTGTGAATCTGTCGATAATGAATTTCTCTGTTATGTGTTTTAAATTGTTAGCTCGTGGATTTTCAATTAATGTTTTAAGTAGTGTATTTAAAGTACTTACGTCTGCATGTCCAGCAGTTATATTTTCTGTTTTGATATTTTCTAGGTATACGTCATCAAATTGTAAATTTTCTTCTTCATCTACATAAGTTTCTTTGATTTCCTTTGTCAATTTTATCCAGATATTACGCTCGTGGTGCCTTTTTTTCAACGAATTTTTTACCTTCTTAAAAGCGTTAGTGGCGATTAATTGTTCATGGAGGTTTGCATTTTGCAATTCTTCTGGGATTTTGAAAATTCTATCATCCTCGGTAGTTATCGAGGTTATGCCAATTACATTACTTTTTCCGTCTGTTGTTGGGATTACTTTGAAACAGAATTGTAGCTTTTCCATTTTATAATTTTCTTATAACCCTTGTAATTTAAACGGGAATGTCGTTTTATAATGGTTCTTAGGGACGACAGAAAAACAAGGTTGTGTTGCTCTGTAAAACAAAGTTTATTTTCCTTTAATTGTTAATTACTTTACGGGTTTACAAATAAAATATAAAGTCATACCTGTAAAACAAAGAAACGACATTCAATGTTTATTCTCCTGTCGATTCGGTTTGTTTTATAATAACAAATAATAAAGTCAAATATTAAGTTTAGCTTGCTTTCACTGCTTGCCTAACACTCACGTAACCTCCCTGCTGATAACGCTAGTATCATTCTCTTCAACGCCTGCATTATCTACGTTGGTGCGGCGTGCTAATTCAAATTAAAGAAATACATTTTCTTTACATATATATATATATATATATATATATATATATATATTGTTGTGATATTTTAATGTTAATTTTTGATGGTGTTTTTGAGATAAACCCGACATTAGCGAGCGTTGATGAACAATATACGACTAGTGTACCACGATTCACAAATGTTTAAACACTATTCGTTGCGTTGAATCTACCATTAATGTGTATAATATAAATATTTTATTTTATAAACTTCAAAACAAGCGAAGTATAAATATCCAAAACAACTGGCATTGAATAACCAGTTGGAAGATCAATAAGGCAGCGGATAGGTATAAAGACTGGGATTGCCACGGACTCGCTCTCATTCATCCGACCCGGCACAGAGACGGAACAAGGTCATTCTAGCACGGACGGCACTACGGAGATACGGGGTGGGACAACAAAGGAAGACGATCCGGACCACGCTATGCACCAGACCATGCTCGCAACTGACGATCAAGACAATAGAATACGCTAATCCGAACCACACGAAGAGTATCAAAAAAGAAACACTGACCAGTATCAGTATTACGTTACGTAGTAATTAAGGTAGTTTAAAGTTAGTTTTGATAATGTTATTTTAGTACGCACGTATTTTATTTGCATATCAATTTTTAAATCAATGTGTGTAAATAAACAATTATTCCTTTTGCCAGAATTATCCTATTTTTATTAACAGCACCTTAAGATAAAGAAAAAGTATATAATTTAAATATATGAATAATAAATAACGTAATATTTGGCGCCCGAGGTAAGGACATGTTAATGAGGAAATCTGGTTAAAGGATTGATTGGATAAAAGTGTGTCAGGTCTAAAAGTTTTAAAAATTGTGTTTGTGGTAGGGATTTATATTGTTAAAGTTCAGTCATGGAAAGCGTAGATAAATCGAGCAGGGAGGAGACTAGGTTGGAAGAGATGTTTAGATTAATGATGGAAGATAATAAACGAGAGATTAACAAATTATGTGATAAAATCGATAAATTGGTAGAGGATAATAATAAAAAGTTCGAAAAAATTGACAATAGATTTGAGATCTTTGAACAAAGATTACAAAACTCTTTCAAAGAATTTAATGTAAACCCTGATAAAAAATTACATCCTTTAGAAACGGATTTAAAACCGGAACTGGGAAACCAGATAAATGATTTTAAAGAAGATAAATTAGAAAACGAAAATAAACTCGTATATTATGAACAAAAATTAATTAAAAATGATTTAGGTACACATAATAAAGAAAATAATAATAAAATAGAGAAGGAAGTAGAAGACCTAAGAGACAAATTGAAAGAAAATACAAATAACGCGTGTGAACCCTAAATTAGTAATGGATAACGAAATAATACGAGTAATTAATAGTCATGATAAATTAGAGATGCAACAATTTAAAAAATCAGACCCAAGAGAAATTATAAATAAATTTAAAAGTACAATTGTTACAAGTTTGAATTGGAAAAAATTCAAATTTAAAATTTTATCTCATTTTAGTGAAATTCCCCTTGGCGTGCTTAGTGGAAATAACATGAAAATAAACAGAAGGAAGGACTTAAAAAAAAAATTCAGGGATACTTTTTAGGCTATAGAGCATAATTATAAAAAGAAAAGTAAAAAGAGCTATACTTTGTTATTATGAAATAATGGTAATCGGATAAATATAAAAAAGTAATCTAAAAAAAATAAATAAATAAAATAAAAAATTTATAATTAATAGAAAAATCTATTATTAAAAAATTCCAATTAGGCACGTGTAAAATTTGAAAATTAAAGTTTATTATAGTGTACAATCAAAGTGGAAAAAATGTTAAAAGATATTGAAAAGCTTGAAAATTAAAATCAATTGAAATAATTTATTATAAAATAACATCAATAGGCACATGTAAGAATTTGGAAATTAAAGTTTATTATAGTGTATTAAAATGTTAGAATATTTAATTATACAGTCAAAGTTGAAAATGTGTTAAAGTCTATCTAAAAACTAGAGAATTAAATTTAATTTAAAATCTTATTATGAAAATAATCTCAATCAAGCAATGTAAAGACTTGAAAATGAAAAATTATTGTAATATAATTAAATGTTAAAATCTCTGTATGGTACATGTAAAATTTTGATGACACACATTTTGGTATTGTAATTTAGTTATAAGCAAATCCAAATGATGAACAAGTAAATGTAAAATCAATAGTAAAGTGAACAAAATTATTTTTTAGACAAGCTCAAAAAATTTTTAAATCGGAGCGGACCCGAATGTTGTGATATTTTAATGTTGATTTTTGATGGTGTTTTTGAGATAAACTCGACATTAACGAGCGTTGATGAACAATATACGACTAGTGTACCACTCAATGTGTGTAAATAAACAATTATTCCTTTTGCCAGAATTATCCTATTTTTATTAACAGAACCTCATTTAAATATAAGATAAAGAAAAAGTATAATATAAAGAATAAAAATAAAATATAAATTAAATAAAAAGTATATAATTTAAATATATGAATAATAAATATCGTAATAATATACATA
This sequence comes from Acanthosoma haemorrhoidale, assembly GCA_930367205.1. Classification (NCBI taxonomy): domain Eukaryota; kingdom Metazoa; phylum Arthropoda; class Insecta; order Hemiptera; family Acanthosomatidae; genus Acanthosoma; species Acanthosoma haemorrhoidale. The sequence goes on from OV884009.1 coordinate 121,542,743, forward strand.
ATCAAACGAAAATGTTTAAAGATTGTTAAACAATTCACAGTGCAATCTTGCTAATTCGAACTTTAGTAACCCAAACTGCCTAACTTAAGAATAAAAAAAAAATATACAGACTTTTTTTTCTATTGATAGAAAAAGGAGAGTTGTTGAATGAAGTGATATCCATGCAGGAATGGGTGGCTATCCTTTTTAGATTGCTTGGGTGAACCATTTTCCAAGAATTTTCTTATTTATGTTGTTCGAGCCCACATAAGGTGTTCTCAATGGCCCTGATCCTGGTCTCCGCTTTGATGAGGGTTTAAATTTACTCTAGCAAGTCTTTTAACAGTGTCTGCACATATTGCTACTCCCAGAGTTGTTGAGCAGTCTCAAATAGAAATCAAAATAGAAATTTCTGTATAATTTTGTTTAAAATAAATTTTTTGAATATTTATTGGGGTTTATATTTATAGCCTCTTATCATCGAACATTAAATATTAATTAAAAAAGAATTGAAAGCCGAAATAATGCTATTAGGAAGCAACTATTTCAATTTTTTTTAAGTGCACCACTTTTTTTTGTGGGGCAGTGTATAAGCAGTGCATATGACTTCAGTTTATTAGTGACTAGTTTCTTTGAAAGAAAAAGTCTGTATGCAAAACCATTTCTCTTGACAAAGTATTACACACAGCTCACAAGATTAAAACGCTAATTGGTTTGGAGGAGGTAATGAGGCTACCTACCCCTAAGATTTCACTCTGGGGTGCCAGGGATGAGATGGGAGAATAGAGCGTTAGCATGCGGATTAGGATGGCCAAGGAGGTGGTAATGGAAGTTCTGATAGTGGCAGGTTCCTAAGTCTTGCATAAATTTTAACGTTAACCTACAGTATGTTGCCATAGAAAATAGAAAAGTGTGCCATTTTTTTTTGTGGGGCAGTCTAACTCTTGTCTATTGATTGTTAATTACTGTAAAAAAAATTTAATTAGACAAGTTTTATGGTAAAAACAAGTATGAGCTAATAAGTATTGCTAGCAGATTACAAGTCACTATGATTTAATTGTTTTAGACTCATTACTGTACTCTTTCTTCAGGCCAGTGCTCATATTTATTTTCAAAGAAGTGTAAAAATTATCAACTTTGTGTTATTTAGCTAAATACATGGTATTAATAAAAAATCAAATTTTAGTTGTAAATTTTTTTTTAACAACGAACCCATTATCACCCTAAATTTATATTTTGCCATGTGATTAACAACAACATTATTCAAGGAATAATTGTAAACCATTTTTAATATGTACTTATTTAAAAAATTTAAATTAATTTAATTTTTTTGATTTTGACGTTTATGTTAGGCTATAGTGCATTGAAACAGAGAAGGACATGAAAAATAATGTAAAATGACACCTCTCCCAGCTCTTTTAGTCAATTAGGAGAGCTCCTAAAGCAATTAAAAAAATTTCTGTTTGCTGCTTTTGTGGAAACTATTTAAAACTTTACATAGCTGTAATTAAAAAATGAATAGACTTATTTTGATGAAATTTTGTATTTTTTTTTCAACTCTATATAAATAGTACACCTGTACAAAATTTCATGAAAATCTGAAATGGTGAGGTAAATTTTGTTTTAAAATTGTGTTGATTTGACCTAACCTAAAAAAACCAATGTGTGAACGCGGAGAAACTAGCTGTGAGATCACCAATATTCAATTTTAGGTCACAATTAGAACGAACGAGTTTTCAAGTTATTTCTCTGATAGAGAACCAATAGTGGACTGTGATATAAAATAACGACGACAAATACTGAAATCGAGTAAAACATAACAACAAATTATATTAATAATAAATAATTTTAGATTCAATAAATTCCAAACTTACCACCAATAGCAGAATCCCGTCGCCGCCGACCCGTCTCTCTGTAAGGGAAAAGGGGTGGTTTTCGGGATCGGATAGATCAAAATTGAAAGGAAAATTTTAGGAATCAATCCCCTTTTACCTGTCCGGCGATCGGTCCAGCCTCGGGCAGAGTTTTCCTCGATTTCAGGCGAAAAATACAAAAAACTTCCGAATCATGTATCTGTTATGACTACCATCAGATTAAAACCGATAACTTAGGATTCGACAAATTAATCTCACAAGTTAATCTCGGCACTCGACAAATTTTGATGCTACTACAACGAAGCTAAGATCCATAGTGCCCGGTCTCGACAAAACCCCAACGGTGTCCAACGCGCGAGGTCGTCCCTGCTGTATCTCCTAGGTAGCAGCAGTAGCGATAGCCAACAAAACAATTCTTCTTATCATTTGAGTGTTTTTCAATAGAGCCTTGTATTCTATATTGCTCAACCAAATTTAGTTATTAAATTTTAGATTGGCTCAAACACAATGTTATGGGCCAATTAATGTAAATAGTCTGTAGCTAGGCTGTTTACAATAGTTACTAACCTAGTTACTTGAAATAATTTGTTTTTTGTGTTATTTATTGTTTTATGGCTTTTATATTATGTTACCATAGAAAAGAGCATGAAAAATCCTGTAAAATGACATCTTAAGCAGCTATACAGCTCAATTAGGAGAGCAATTCAAAAAATTTCCGGTTTTTGTAAAAACTTTCCATAGCTGTAATTCAAAAACGAGTTGATATATTTTGATTAAAAAACTAATTAATAATTGATTTATTTATTTTTTGTGGGGCCCAGTGTGGCCAGGTAAAGTGCTCGACTCTCTTAACTCTGACATCAGCTTTGAGGATTTGAATAATATTGCGGATAAAATACTTTCACAACTTAAATTAGTCTCATTTTATCACCTTTAGCTAAATTAAAAGTTGAATGATTAAAACATGAAATTAGGCATTAACAGACAACTATTAAACTACAATTTCGACAAATTAATGCCTATGAACTTAGTAAAAGTTGAAAAATACCATTAAAATACTTTACAAGTATTAAAATCAAAATACAAAATGATCTTTCCATAGTTAGATGCCCACACACTAAACTGGCTAATAAAATACAGAAAAAAAGGGATGATAAAAGTTCTATCCAAGGTGAATATATTTCTGCATGTTCTGCAAAAGCAGCCATAAATAAAAGAAAACTTTAAAGCTTTCTCAAGTCAATGCTAATTAGCTAGGTTCTGATTTTCCCCACATGATTAAGGAAACATTAAAGGCAGTTCCTCAAAAAGAAATAAAAAAAATACTCCTGAAAATAAAGTATGGACACTTTAGCATACGCAATACAGTATTTTTTTCACACATTTTTGAACGATCTGGGAGAAACTGAAAAAACAACCCTGTTTCGTCAGTGTTAAAGATGTTCTTCAGTTCATAATTTTTCAACAGTTTACTCAATTTTTCTTTCCATTCTAAACAAGCATTGTCACAAACACTCGCCCTTTCGCCACATAGTTTCCAAAACGTGAAGTGTCTTTTTTTACAATGGTCATAACATTCCGTCACTCCCTCTGAAATTTTCTATGCCTAATCTCTCTGCGAACTGGTACATTTATTGTCAGCACTGTGAAAACTATGTGACAAGTGATCATTTAAGTTCAGGGATGTCACCGGTTTTTTGTCATTTTATTTTACTGCTTGAAGTTACTCCAGCGATGATTTTCATTAAAATCAACATCAGTGTAGATGGAGGGAAAAAAAAAAAAAAAAAGGCTTTAATAAAAGCATTTGCCACATCGACATTTTTCTTGCCAGCGGCAACAGCTTTACAATCCTTTTTTTCACAAATGGTCACACTTATGGGTACACTTTGAACTCATGGTGCAACCACACTGAACTAAAACAAAAATAAGGGATATCAAATCCAATCTAAACAGAAAAAAATGTAAGGAAACATGATTAAGAGAATTGAAGAGTGGGAAGAAGGTTTATTTTTATTTATATTAATGGGACTGTCAACAGAGTTTTACGAACAATAAGACTTGGGGATGTGGTGGTTTTGGGTACGGAAATCATTAACCACATCACGGAATAACCGTGATTTTTCCAAGGGATAAGCAGTTTATTACAAATAAGTGGGGTTTATGAATTAACGGGATATGAATCATCAAGATTGTACTGTATCGAGCTAAGTGGACATAAGTGTATAAAGTGCGCTTATTTTGATCAGAGGAAAAGCCGGTACATATTTGTATTCGTGTTTTTTGTGCTATTTACAGTTTTCTAGATTTTTATTTTTTTTTTCAGTTTTTTATTTTGTAACTCACAACATATGCTTTTTATTTTGACCATAATTTATAAATTATATCTCCTGTTTTCTATATTATGTCTGTATTACCTAATCTCACTAAGCCTAATAAATGACATAAAAAAGTCAGCCTTATTTTTCATTTCGCTCCATTGTTAAGTGATTAATGACGGGGATTCTAAAATATAGAAAGGAAATTAAAGAAAGGATGTTATCATAAACAGTATGATAAACCAGCTCACAATGTAGAATTTTTTCTTAAACAAAGTTAAAAAACTTATTTTGGTTTTTAGCCATGTTTATTATAGTAAAATTTCTGCAAGATGCGTTCCATTGTGTATTTATTTTTTTTACCTTTTTTTGTATATTACGTTAAATATAGAAGTTTTTCTTAATCATTGATAAGGAAGCAAACATTTTTGCAAGGAGTATTAAGCTAAAGCAATTGGATAATTAAGTAGTAGCTAACCTCATAGAGTTCCATAGCACACATGGAAACCACAAGGCCACTCCGATTTCAGCTGTCCTGAATATTAAATTCATCAAGTTCCTCTTGTGGACAGGAAACCTAAATTGAAAAATCATCAAGATAAAATAGTTTAATATAGTTGAAATAGTTTAAATTAAATAATAAAACTTTGATGTTTTACATTACATGATACAATAATTTTTAATTAAAACTGCAATTTAAACTAATGATGTGCAATACACAAACCTTTCGAAAATGCATCAATATGTTATAAAACAATCCTAGATAATTTCACCTCTCAAAAATAAAAATATTTATGCCTACATAAAAAATGGCCAAGCAAAACTTCTTTCAATAAACACTCAACAAATCCTCCAAATTAGGTTTCCAATATTAAAATAAACTAATCCTTTGTGACTTATTAAAGCTGTCAATCCCAACTAACTTCCTCCATTCCCAAAAAGAATCCTCCATACTAATTTAAAAACTAATAATTAGTAACTCTGGCAATGACTAACTAAAAGTGTTAATAAAAAATTGGTGAAAACAATATTTTACAACATCCTACAACACAGGTATTTTACAGTGCCTGGAAAACTGCAAAGGTTATCACAACATAACAAAAACCCCAGAAAATAACCAGCTACAGGTCCAGCAATTTAGTCAATACCTTATTTAACATAATCTAAAAATGACATTATCTTAACCATGTTACCAGAATACAGTTTTTTGCATAAATTAATAATACATAAATTCCTCTCTTCCCATTTTCCAATACTTTCTCTCTGACAGACAATTCTATATCCACATATCAGAACATCTGATTATAGCTGGTCTCCTTCAAGGTTCCTCTCTCTCACCCCTCTCTTTGATCTCTTCACGCATGATTTATCAAATCAACTAAAAGTGGTAAGGTATCGGAATGCTAACAACCTCGTCCACAAGCTGATGTACCTAATTTACACCATGGTAAATAGACTACAACTACATTAAAAATTATTTAGCCATACTAGGCATAAGGGCAAGAGCATTGTTCCTTTGTGAGAACAAAAACAGGTATCCCAGTTCTGCCCATATTGCTTCACATAAATAATTTAATCCCTACAAAATTTTACATTTCCTTCTTCCTACAAAACAGCGCAAATGTTATCCCCTTGAATAAAATTACAAGCCTCATCCTTCATAATAGCTGCTGTTCTACATAATCACTCTCCAACCTGAATTGGGACCAGATACAGGGCCAACAATACAACAAACCAAAATAGAATTTGGTAATTATACTTAAAATTAGGCAATTATCTTTGGCTCAAGTCCCCTCTTCAAAACCATAAATGACATTCCTATTCCCACAATCAACTCTTGTTCTATAAACTCCCTCACATCATTTAAAAACCTCGGTTAGTTAGGTCCATGACCAAACTCAATTCTGGAAATAACAAATTTCTCAAATCGCCTGTCAATCCATGTCCACCCTCAAACTGCTACATTGCTCCTGTCATCTCCCATTATAAGCATGTCAAAGTCTAGTTATCTCTCTTGTCTTTCTTCCCCCATTTTGATTATGATAAGTGTGGTGAATGGTAGTATCTCTTAAGATTTCAAGCACCTGATATTGAGAGAATGTTGGATGTAGACATCTTATCTTTTTCTGCACCATATGGATTCAGAGTCCTGGGAAGCATGGAAATTCCTTTTTCTGGTGTCTTTCTACTTGCTTTGTTTAAGACTAAGTTTACGATAATTTATTTAGTAAGAGAAGTGTTAGCCTTCACAGTAGCAGCATTTGGCTTTGAAGCCATCTATTACTAATCCACAGGCAATATTTCAAGAAATACATTTTTAATGGTGATATCAGGCTACATGGTTAAATTCCAGACAAAGAAAACGTTGTGTTTTATAGTGTTGGGCACGCCCACCGGAGGAAGTCTCTTCAATCTAGCCGCTGCCCGGCAGGTGTTATAAAGAGATAAACCTGTGGGCTTTGGTCTTTGCTGGCAGCCAGCTTAATTAATATTTGTTTACTGATCCATAAGATCTTAAAAGGTGCCCCCCCACCAGTTCTATGTTCAGGAGAAGAGGTACAAGTGTTGTATTAATGGTTTATAAATTAAGTCTCCAGTCATTAATATAAATTTTTTTTTTCTAAATACTTGAATTTGAAAACTGATGAAAAGTTCTTTTTTATTTTACTAATTATATTAAGCATTATCTTCAAAAAGAGTAAAAAGCAATACAAATTCTTTTTCTATTATTAATTGACTGTGTTAGTTTTTATTAATATTTGTCATCATTAACATGTTATTTTCAGTATTTCGTTTTTAAATGCTAAAAATAATTGACATGCGCACACAGTGCATACTTAATGCCTTGTCACAATAAACAATGAAATAATATAGTATAAGTAATAATAGTATAATAGTATAAGTAAATAATATGAATTAAGACTTTTTTTTTTCAATATAAAAATAAGTTATCCCCAACTACAAGAGTTCCATAACTAATGATATCTTTGCAGGGTAAGGACTGAAGCAGGGAGATGGTGTTATTGGCATAACCTCATGTAACTAACTACAGAACCTTTGCTGTAATTTATATTAGCTTCTTAACTCTGCAAACCTTTCTCCCATTAAAAGATTATTGAAATATGTATGGTTTTTGTGTAATTAAATGTTTTTTTTAATAGATAACATAAATATTCATTTCTTACTTGATTTGGAGATACTCTCCAATGGTTTCAGAAGATAAGTACAAAACAATAGCAATCATCATTGCAGCCTGACTGAGGAGCCCTAAACGTGACTGGTGTAGCTGGGAAATGTCAACAGATTTTGTTCGAAGCATTACCTATGCAAATCAAATGAAAAATATTCTTAAAACAAACTAAATTTAAAAGTATAAGTAGTGTAATAGATAGCAAAGATCAGGTATAAACTTTTATTGTTTTTCCAGACAATAAGTAATTCAAATAAGAAGTAGAAGTGAAGCAGAGCATAAATCTCTAACAATTAAATTTTCAGTAAGTTTAAAATTTTAATGAATAAACATTTAGTGAAAATATAAGTATTAAAATAAAATTAAAAAATATTTGAATACTTCGCTAATTGCTGAATGAATTAAAATAATATATAAGGGTACGTAAAAAAAAATCTTCATATTTTATATTTTCTCTTAATTGCAGCACATTTTCAAATGCAATAGCTCATCTTCAGCCCTAATCAATATAAAAAAAAAAAAAATGTTTTTACAATTAGGCTTACTATAAATAATAATAATATAAAACAAAAAAATAATATAAAACATAATAAATAATATATACATAAAACTAATAATTAGGAAAAGATATAGACTAGGGGAGAAATGGAACCAAGGGCCACCTCCTAATATCCAGTCAGGTGCTTTTCCAACTGTCACTCCTACAAATCATTAGCTTAGTTAATTTCTAATCTCTTTAGTTGGCCTTATGAAACTTCAGAAAAATCAGACATCAGAGTGACAATCTTTCAAAGGAGTCTAGTTTCCTTTTTATGGCATTATATGTATCAAATAATTAACATATATTGACTTTATATTCATAAACAATTTTTGTGGTCTAACATTAGTTATTTTATAATTATTATAAAATATAGATATATTGAATACCACAACTTGTGCACAATATCTTTTTGAATAAATTTTTATTATAAATTCATAAAATAGCGTCTCATGGACGAACTGCAAGGGGACTAGGCGAGGACTTTTTGCAGGTGTACATGGACGACTTAATAGTGTTTAATAAAACCGAACAAGAACATCGGCGTCAGGTCCTCGCCAGGGTACACGAGTTCGGACTGAAATTATGCCGGGAAAAATCTAGATCGGGTTGAGGGAAATTTGGTTTCTGGGTCACGTGGTCTCACAGAACGGAGTGCAACCAGACCAGGAGCGAGTGAAGGCCATCCAAGAAGCCCCACTACCAAAGAATACCCGCGGAATCAGACGATTTTTGGGAATGATCAATTACTACAAGTTCATTCCCGGGATAGCGGACTTGACAAACCCATTTACCAAGACTTTAAAAAAGGGGAAGAGTTTTTACTTAGGGCCGGAGCAGTTAGCGTGTATTGCAAAATTCCGGGTAATTTTGACCACCAGGCTGTTACTGGCCTTCCCCGATTTACTGAGGACCTTTAGAATTACAACAAACGCAAGCGAGATCGCTGTCGGGGCTGTACTTTCACAGAACACCGAGGGAGGGGGGGGGAAACCCACCGCATATGCTGGACGACAGCTGAGCGACGCGGAAAAATGGTACAGTGCGATCGAACGGGAACTGTTAGAGGTGGTATGGTCTGTGGAATATTTTCATCCCTACGTCTTTGGAAGACAATTTGAACTGTTCACGGATCACAAACAGCTGATATATCTGGGCACGGTAACTACAGCGCGGGTGGCGCGGTAGAAGGAACAACTCGCAGCCACCTGGTGCACAAGAAAGGAGTAGAAAACACGGTTGCAGACTGGCTCTCGCGAGAACTAGTCGTGAATGCGATCGAGGACCATCCGCCTCAAGCCGAGTCTTTTGTGTTAGGGTACTTGCGCGAATGGGTAGAGAGCAGACCGGAAATTCCTCTAGTCCAGAGGGACCCGGAGGAGAGCATGACCCAACCTGAGCGACCTTCGGAGTTACCAGAAATTGACTAAATCATTAACGATAAGAAGCGTCAAATAATTATCAAATCCAAGCAAGATCCCGGGATGGAGACGCGGGTGAGCGTATACGAGGGACTGTCCACTCTTGTGGTACGCTCGCAGGCAACGATATTGAGAACGGATATTCGGGGAATTCACTTCCCTGGGCCACGATCTTAAGGACAACGACAGGACAATCTTGGCTAACAGCGATCGATACCTTTAGCAAATTCACGATGGCCTATCCAGTGGAAGCAAAGACCCCTGGGGCCGTCTAGGAGGGAATTCTACACTGGTATGCAATTTATGGGGTACCCGATGTTATCATCTCGGACTGTGGCAGGGAGTTCTATAATGCTCTCATCTGCAACCAGAGTAAGGAACACAGCATCCACTGGCGTTTGAATACCCCCTATCACATCAAGGGTAGAGGCGTGGTGGAACGTCTCCACAACACTTTAGGGGAACACCTCCAGTCACTTAAACTCGGCCGTCATCTCGAACCCTACAATGCTATGCCCGGGCACTGGTTTCTTACAACCACACCATCCATGCAGCGACGGGACTATCGTATTTGGACCACGACCGAGGGGATCTGCTCACCGCAAACAACCATGAGCTGCGGGCACAGTTGTCCACGACAAGAGGGGAGTGACAGGCGATGTGGGGGAAGGTAAGTGAGGCTAATACGCCGAAAACAAACCCGTGTGGATAGGGCGAATAGTCGACCTGGACTATATAACACGGGCCCGTTGACGTTGGGGACAATCGTTTATAGACAGATGCTTGAGGACGGCCAGGACTAAAACAGCTGCTCACTACGAGAGGCCGTATAAAATTACTGCTATCAGGGAACATAATCTGTTTACTATGAGGGACGTCAACTATCCCTTTCGGTCGCGTGCAGTCCATGCTAGTGCCTCGTCATGAGCCGGATGGCGGCGCTCAGCCGGACACGCCACAAAGTTCAGTTGTATAATTTTTCTGTTATTTTTGGTGGATGTCATTGGATCACATTATGTTTCACATTGCAACATATTGTACAATAAAGGAGAACCCTCTCATTATAATTTTGTATGTATTAATGGTTTACCCATTTTATTACGGGCACAGGAACATGTGGTGCTGTGTGCCTGATCGTGTTATTTGTATGATTTTATATAATGTTTTTTATTTTTATATTGTGGTACAAAGTATTTCAATTTTCTTTTCTCTTTATTACATGTATTTATTTCAGTAACAAATTTGTTTAAGTATTTTTATGTCTTGGTACGAGTTATTTAATTTTTCTTTCTTAAGTCTAAGCATGTATTCTTTTCCATAACACAGTTGTTTACGTTTTTTGTTATAAGAGTTCCTCCTCCAAAGGAACTGGAGGGAGGGAGTTAGCTGTTGGTAAGCCTACGAAAGCCGTAAACAAGACGTATGTAGCTAGTAAGTCGAACTAGGAAACTCTATATATACACAGGTGGTCTGAAAAGTTTCCAACCTCAACATGAAGATGATAATAAAATAAATAAAAGCTAAAATAAAAGCTTTGTTAGGTCGGGAACTTTTCAGACCACCCTCGTACCTGCTGTAATAACAATAAAGCCAGTTCATATCTATCTCTCGCATTGTTACTCTATCCAACACCCCCACTTTTTACGTAAGTAAGTCAGTCTAATCGTAACTTATACATATATATAAGTATACTATTAGCATATAAATATTAACTAAATCTTAGCTATTCATAGATAAATGATTAATTCATATAATAGGTTTAAATCATTCATTAATAAGTTAAAGAGATAAGGAAGGCCTGGCGATCATGGCAGGATACCGCTTTCCAGTCAGTTGTCAGGAGGTTCTCAGAAGATGCTGGGAGAACACCGCTGAGACCCTGGATATTTCACCCACACTACGCATCAGGTGACAATGCCTGGCCAATAAAATCCAGAAGTGGACATGTGATCTTTCTTTTGGCCAATAGAATGGGGATAAGAAGATAAAGTTCTAAAAACAACGAGAAGAATAGGAAGGATAGGCAGAGTCCCCGTTTATCTCCAAATGAAGGAGGTTGGCTCCTGTGTCAAGTTTAACGGTTATTTCATTTAGTTAAGTATAAGGAAGTTATAAGTTAAATTCAGGTGGTAATAAAAAGTCAGTGTGATCATAGAAGAAATATTAAATGCATAATAAGTATTCAGTCAAGAAACTCAACAAAGGGAAATGATTTGTATTGACAGAATAAAGGAATATCAAACGACCCTGCTATTCAAGGAACTCTCAATGAACAATAATTAAGGTACCAAATACTAGTTCAAAGATAAACTGATTGGTATTATTTAAATATTGAATGAATTCCCTCATAATTTAATAGGAAATAAAGATTAAGGATAACGAGCTCAATTTAATTCATTTGTATAACAATAGTTTATATAATTAGTTTGTAGGCAATAAGTTCATTTTTTTCATTAAAAATTAGATTTCCAATAAGTTATGTAGAATAAATTTTATAGTAAATTAAGTTTGGATTATATTAACCATTTTTTAGAATTTTTAACTATAGTATAATTATGTTGTTGGAACCATGCAAGTCTAACCCCATAGAAAAATCCACACAAAAAAAATGCGCTTTAACACATCTGGGACCAACATCATCTGATTCATTAAGCCAACTCCCGAAAGTCACAAAACAGACAAAGCTGACTTTACACCCCTGTCAAAAGACGATTAATCATCCATGTTGGAAATGTTGAAACAAATGCAACAACAAATGGTACAAATAAATAGTTGTAGTTGAAGGATTTGAAAAATCAAATTGATACGAAATTAAATCACCAGTTACAGATTTGCGACGAGAAAACTACGAATGAATCAGCAACCCTCAGTTGTTAATTTAAGAAAATGTTAGATAGAAAATATCAAGAGTTAAACGTATGCTTAGACAAAGAAGTCAAGAAATTAACACAACATAACTGTTTTCAAACCCATACAGATGAACAAGAGTCATAATTATGACAACAGGTGAGACCGATCCCACAAAAGGTCGATCATGTATTTTATACAAGGACAGGGGATGACAACCGACTAGAATTAACGTCCAAGAGTATTCCTACCCACGAACAATTGACTTTTGTTCACGTTTGTAAATGTATTTCGCACCAATGTGCCAGTAAAAGGGGGTTAAGGTATGGACAAAAAAATTCATTTTAACAACAGTCTGGAGGATTTACCAAAAATCTAAATAAAGATTTTGATGCGTACGAACATAGTCGAGACCTAGAGTCGTTTGTTATGAAACTTCTTAAAGGCAAAGCCCAGGAGTGGTATATTGCCTGAATCAAAGGTATCATGACTACCCAACCTTTGTCAAGCTATTCCAAGAAGAATTCCATGGAACAAAATATAATCTTATGATCACCGAGGAACCACATACTAAAAAGTACTTGAGAATAATTTGCACAGGATGCCTTCTGCGTATTTCATATTTGACTTACGAAAATATTCTTAATTTGATTAGGAAAATTCTGAAATTGACTTGGAAATGCTATATAAAGATTGTATAAACATAAGATGGTTTGGCTGTTATGTTACCTGGCCATGACGAAATAGCCTCCTTGTCTCATCGCATCTTCCAGAGTGCATTGCCTCTTCTATCAAGAAACCTCCTCGTACCTACAATAAGAAACAAATCACTAAATATCCATAAACAATTGTTTATTATAAAAGTATAATTGTTAAACTGAAATAGCGTTATACCACAGGAACAAGCAATTGCCAAACTAATGTGGAAATTGACCTTTCTAGACAACCACTCCCTTAACGGGCAGAAATAAATTTCTAAACAAGAAATAAAAAACATTTCCCAAATCTACATACATGGAGAATTACTGTATTTATTGATGAAAATTGAAAAGGGCAAGGCAAATAATAAACCCGATGATTTATCGAGAGCACATACTACAATTGGCTGCATAAAGTTCACCCGAGTATGAAATCCTAGACCAAGAGTCAAATAGATATATTATTATTATTATTTGTTCCGGCATTTGTGCACCGCGGCCTCACTGAGACCTATTGTGCGCCGTCCATGTCCCTGTCCTATATATGTGACAGGCCCACGGCCTTTGCAAATCTGAGGATACTGAATGGATCGATCAGTTCACATAGTTTGGGGTCTACAATGCGATCACTACCAAAGTGAAGGTATCGCTTTCTAGCTAAGTTATCACAGTCACATATTATATGACGTGCCGTTTCTCCCTCTTTCTTGCAGAATCTGCAGATTGGTGATCCCACTATCCCCAAATTAAAGAGGTGTTTATTTAACCGACAGTGACCTGTATAGAGTCCTGTCACACTTTTGAGTGTCCACCTGTCCATTGATAGAAGTGCTGAGCTTCTTCTCTTACAGGGTCCATTAAGAAACAGTTTCGAGTGTTCCTGTTTCTTAGTTTCTCTCCAAGAAAGTCTTGCCTTGTCCTCTAAAGCTAATTTTATACGCCTTTTAGCGTAGCTGAGGCTGATACCACATATGGGTTCAGGTGCAAGAGGTGTCTGTTCTGAGCCCACCCTTGCAAGGCCATCTGCCTTCTCATTGCCTGTGATGCCTGTGTGTCCTGGCACCCAGTCGATTCTAACCTTATTGGCTAGCGAGAGTGTGTTTAAGTTGTTTTTACACTCCTCAACCAAATAAGATCTGGTCGTATAGCTTCTCAGGGCGCCAATGGCTGCCTGGCTATCCGTGAAAATTGTGATCAGTCTGTTTCTTACACCCTCCCCAATTAAGGTTTGGGTACAGACATTGATCGCCATCACTTCGGCCTGAAAGACCGAGGTGTGTCTACCTAAAGGAATAGAAATCCCAGATTCTGGTTTATCTTTCCTCCATATGCCGGCCCCTGACCCGTTTTCTGTTAGTGAGCCGTCTGTATAGCAATTAATCCCATTACACAGTTTATGTGGTTTGGTCTTTGTGTTTTCCGCACAGTATAAAACGTCTGTGTGTTTCTTAACTTGTAGGTCAGAGTGCATTGACAGCACCTCGTCCTCATCAATTCTTCTGAACAAGTTCCCATGTCGCATGTGAGTCATGACTTTGGATCTTGTTCCTGATTTCGCAAGTCTGTAAGCCACGTTCAAGGCTTGCGCTTCTACTTCTATGTGCAGTGGATTCAAGTTCAATAAGACTTCCATTGCAGCAGTAGGAGTTGTACTCATGGCACCAGTGATCATGAGACATGAAAGCCTCTGTAATTTGCCAAGCAAAGTTCTATTTTTACTAATACTACCTCTGTGCCACCACACCATAGAGGCATAGAGCACCATTGGTCTAACTGCTGCGGTATATAGCCAGAATAACATTCTGGGTTGTAGTCCCCAGGTCCTACCCACAGCCCTTTTACATGCATAGAGGCATCGAAGTGCCTTCATAGTAGTATTCCTGATGTGTTTAGACCAGTCCAATTTTCTATCCAGAGTAACCCCTAGATGCTTTACCTCACTACAAATGCTTACCTGTGTCCCCCCTATATAGGGTGGTCTAACTATAGCATTTCTTTTGTTAGTGAAGATACAGAGATTTATCTTCTGGGGATTGATTCCTAAACCATTCTTTTCACACCAATCCCTCAAAAGATCCATCGATGCGGAAAGCAACTCAGAAATGGTTTCTGAGAACTTGCCCCCTATGAGCACAGCAATGTCATCAGCATATCCCTGTGCGTAGAACCCTGCAGAGTTTAGGTTTGTTAACAATGAGTCAACGACCAAACACCACAGTAATGGAGATAACACCCCTCCCTGTGGACATCCTCCCACTGGCTTCATCCACAGTTTGGTTTGTCCCAATTGTGATTGTAAAATCCTATTCTCTAGCATGGTGTTTATCCAGCTAGAGGCTAAGGAACTAATCCCCTTTCTTTCTAAGGCTGATGCCATAGTGTTATAGGGTGTGCGATCAAAGGCACCTTCTATATCAACAAAGATGCCTGCCATTATTTCTTTATGAACTAGGGATCTCTCTATCCTGGAAACCAGGTGGTGGAGAGCAATTTCACAGGATTTTCCTGCCTGGTATGCGAATTGAGCGCTATGGAGCGGTCGTTCTACCAGTATTCCATCCCTAATATGTCTGTCTATGACCTTTTCCAAGGTCTTCATTAAAAATGAAGTCAGACATATTGGTCTGTAAGACTTGGGTTCGTCATAGGACTTCTTCCCAGGTTTTGGTATGTAACACACTTTTGCCATCCTCCAGCTTACTGGAATATAGCTCAGTGCCAAGCTTCCCCTTAACAAGGTAAGTATAAGGGGCCTAATTACTGGTAGGCCTTTTTGTAGCAAGGCTGGGAATATCCCATCAGTACCAGGTGATTTGAAAGGAGCAAAAGAATTAATTGCCCACTCCACTCTTGCAGAATTGACAATTTTATTTGCTTCTGCCCAGTTACCCTTGCAACTAGTGTGTTCACAGTTGGTAGGGTCATTATTAATCGTATCCATCAGTCCGCAGCCAGGAAAATGTGCGCGCGCCAGGGCACCGAGGGTTCCCTCCTCAGAATCCGTATAGCCCCCTCCCACCCTGACGGAGCCCAATACTCCCCTGTCAGACTGCTTGGATAAGATCCTATTTACTCTAAACATGGAAGTTGTATCGTTTATTTCGCTACAAAATTTCTTCCACGCCCTTCTTTTAGCCTTTCTGACTTCTTTGTGATAATCAGTGAGTGCACGTTTATAAGTGTCCCATCTGCCTGATCTTTTGGCCGCGTTAAAGAGTTTACGTGTAAGAGCTCTTAACTTGCCAAGTTCATTGTTCCACCAGGGACAGTTCCTGTTGGATCTAACATTACATACAGTGTTATTATCAGTGTATGACTTAATCATTGCCTCTATTAATAGATATATTAACTATTATATTGTAACAATAATTTTATAGTCAAATTCAGTTTTATTTTAAAATGAAAGTTGGGTTAGATGGAAAAGCTGGAATATATATTCTTAAGACCTTAGGTATAAAAGCAGGTACCCAAGGGGTTAACTCTGGGAAAAAACACATATATAATATTTGTTATTTATTAATAATATTTTAATTATATATTTTTTCATATAATTTAAAAAACTTGATATTTATAACTTTAGCGTTATATCAGGGTTCTGTTAATAATTATAGGAAACTTCTGGCAAAAGGAATATTGGTTTTATTTAAACACATTGAATAACTAAAATTGATATACAAAAATAAAATACGTACGTAATAAAGAATACTATTAAACTAACATTAAAAATGGTACCTTGTAAATTATTCGTAACTCTATACTAATACTGGCCAGTGCTTCTTGTGGATAATCTTCGTGTGGTTCGTATCAGCATGCTTGTTCTACGCGGCAGCGCGTGATTCCATACGTCTCATGGCCGGATGCTAGTCTGGGTGGGTACGCTTCTCTCCTATCTCTGATGAGCCACGAGGCCTTTAGCGTGGGTACGCTACGCTACCTCTCTCTGCTACCTGCTCTGCCCTGTACCTGACGAAAGAATGTGGGCCTTTTCGGTCTATGTCGGCTTATTTATATCTGCATCTCTCCGCTGCCTTCTTGACTTTCAACTCGTTATTTAATGCCAGTTGTTTTGAATATTTATAATTTGCTTAATTTACGTAGTTTATAAAATAAATGTTTACATTAGTTATGATATTATTTTTATTATAAATATTAATAATTAATATGACGACAATAAAAAACGTTCATACTTTCACAGAGATGAACCACGGATCGTTATTACGTTATTCAATACTCGCTAATTCCGAGTTTATTTAAACAAACATCATTAAAAATCATCATATTAAAATATCACAACAATATATATATATATATATGGTTAGTGATGTGTGGCTAATAAATAGCAGGTGTCTTAAATCAAAGGAGTTGAGTTTAAGTCTTGCATTCATTTTTCAGTTACTTTAAGACGTTCAGAGGAGACAAGCCAGCATGAAGGAGTAAAGATAAATACATTTATTTGAACCAATACATTAGTATTTTACACAATTTTTTTTTAATTGTAATAATTTGAAAATAAGAATAATTTAAAGGTCTTTATTTTCCTTGTCCTTGAATCTCTGTTGGATAGGTTTGCCTAGATGAAAGAAGACTGGGTGCCCCTGAAGATAATTTTAGACATTCATAGTACCTTTTTGAAAGCTTTATTGTGTGTTTAGATACTGGGGGCATTCCTGATGAGTCATAATGCTCTCAGTGTTAGCCGGAGTATTTTATTCTGAAGTGTTTAATGCTAATGCAGTACCAAACAGGACAGGTGTCAGTATCAGTAATATGAATGACTTGTAAAGTAATGTTGAACAAGTAAGTTTTAGTGATGTGTGTCAGTTGATGAACGGATACAGTTCCTGTAGTTTATACGCTGAGTTTAGTTCCCAGGTTAGTCGTGTGTCAAATACTCTGATCCTTAGTGCTCCAAACGATTGGTATACCATCAATTTCAATCATTCTTTATGTATCTTGATGATCTCTGCAGTGTGAAAAGTACTGTTTTACATTTTAAAGGATAAAGTTTTAACTTCCATTTTTTTAACCAGGAGGAGATAATTGTTAACTGAGTCCTGTAATGGATGCTTCAATATTTTCTCTATGGCACGAATTTAGGATGTCATTGGCAAACTTCGATAGGCTTAATGTTGTAGGTATTCAGCAACTCTGTGTATCAAGTTGGTGGTGGAGTGACAACTTTTAAAGCCAAACTGGTGCAATGGAATAATATTATTATCATTGAGGTGTCCTACAAGTGAGTTTTGACATAATTTTGAGTTTGTGTTAAGCAAGCTGATCAGTCAAAAGTTTGAAGAATTGTCTTTTGGTTTCCCCAGTTTGTGAAAAACAATAACAACGGTATTTTTCCATTTTCTTGGAAAATATCCCAGCCTGCAGCATGTGTTAAACATACTTACAAGGAGGGTACTAAGGTAGTTACTGTGATAGTAACTGATTTTCATTGCAATCGTTCATTTGTATCTCATCAACAAGTATCTGTTAATCTTAGTGTGACAAATATGGAATAACTAGAAAATCAATTATATAAAGCTGAAAATATGCGATTATAATAAATAACAAATTAACTATAACAGGGATCGAAACCAAGTTCAATATTTAAGACCATTATCGCACCTAAAACATAAAATGGGACACATTGCCTATTTAATAATAATAAATTGAAATGTATTCATACGCTTTGGAAATGATGACGGGAGAAAATGTATTTGCGCAGACATATATATCATTAGGTCATTCCAAAATATGGCATGATCCGAGTAAAAAACACAACAAATAAGACAAAATTTTTTTTGGCATATTAATCATTCTTAACTCAAAACATTAGTGATATATAATCCTCTTTAGAGAAGGATGACAAAAACTGGAATTCCACCATCACCAGGGAGAAAAAAATTGGAAAGGAGTGAAGAAACCACCCATTCCCCAACAACGCAGAATGTACCATTTTATTATAAATCATTGTTTTAAATAGGTAATTATTATTTTTATTATAAATAAATTCCTTTAGCTAATTATGTTAAAATAAAACAATTGAAATATACAAAATTATGCAATAAGTCATATAAAACCCTGAGATTATACTAAATGAAACATTATAAAACAAAATATGTTTCTTTATGAACTTTTTATAAATGTCTTTTTTATTTCTCATAAATAAGTGAGTAAAAATTATAACAAAAATTAATATGTTTAAAATATGTCGACAAAACATAAATAATATAATAAGGAATAGAAATAGGATTAGTAAGTATAGAAAATATGGATATTCTTCAACCATAGAATCACGTGATCACTTTACTTCGATAATGTGATTCATTAAGCAAGAAGCAAATTAGTGATAAGTCAACCGCCATGCCTGTATGTGGCAACACTGCGCCCAGTAGCTCCTTCATCCCAAGCATCTAATTTCATGACGGCGACTATAGGTGTCTCTCAACTCTCAACTTTTAATTCGGTTTTCTTAAAAAGAGTTAATTCATTACTTTTTTATTCAAGTAGCTACTTATTTATCCTCAAGAAACTGTGCTCGACAAGATCCAGCCACCATGAGGAAATAAATCCCTGGGCAACCGGGGTTTCAAACCTGGGTCTCTGCAGTTATAAGTCAGCACACTAACAACTAGACCATAGGAGGGGGTCATGAAGTGTCAAAATGGGAGCCAAGTTTCAAAAATCTGACTTCAGATTATTTAAAAAAAAAACATTATGTTTTGCTTTAAACACAGACAAAAAATTGGCTGTAACCATACTTGGTTATTGCCAGTGCAAATAGTGTGATATTTAATTAGGGCCTAGGCTATACAATTGTAAACGTAATGATTAAATTAATTAAAAATTAACCACCACTCACTTAGATACTGTAGTGCCTGACCACTTAGTGTAGCCACCAGTGACAGAACTCATTCAGACTTTTTAATATTTGTATTACTGTGGAACTGAACAAAAAAAAAAAAAAAATTTTGATCGGAAACGATAATTTTGTCCACTGTTCGTTCACCAAAGATATATTGTGGCAGATAGATAAAAAAATCATTTATTCGATATCTTCAATTAATAATTAAAAACTCTAATGATACTTCTTATTAGGTCCAACTATTGGCATAATAGAACATTAATGTGAATACATGTGCTTGAGAAATAAAAAAACATGAAGAACCATGAACCATGAAGATTTTATTAAATAAATAAAAAACATTATAGATTTAGAAAATAGTATCAATAGTACGCACAATCCACATTCACCCAAGAGGTTTCATCTCATTCATGTATAGCCAGCAAGTATAATTTTACAGCAAATTTTCAGCTTTGGATTAGGTGCAAGTGGGGGATAAAGGGTCTCTATTTCTTTACTATATACCAGCCACAATTAAATATATATAACTACCTGAAAGAACTTCAGAGTTGATAATTCAAAAATTTTCATACAGATTTCTTTTAAATTGTTTAATTATAACTGTTAAGGCCAGATAAAGTTTTTATTTTGTTAAAAAAGTAAAGTAAATTGAATCACGATATTTTTATCTTTATTTAAAAAATTAATTTGTTTGTTAAATTTAATTATTTATTATTTTTGTCACTGACGTAAAAAACTGTAAAAAAAAAAAAAAATCGTCATTTATTTCATGTAAAATTTGATTATGTAATTTATGTTCATTTATATTTCATAAGATTTAAATTGTAATCTAAGTTAAATGTGAAATAAGGGAAATACCTAAAGGAGAATTCCGTACCTTGGACCGTGGTACTTTGGACTTTTGGTAGGGGAACTTGTGGACCCAAGCCCCATTTTCGTCAGTGTTGAGGTAACGTCTGAACGGTTAAGTTGTACCGATCTTAGACTTGAATCGTCCAATGGCCAAAAATTTCACCTCTACGATATTTAACATTTAAAACTGTGTTTAACGTTCCTTTTCAAACGTATTATTTTTTACGTTGTGTCTTCAATGACGTGAGAGTGTTGGTTCATTCTCTGAATTTCCTAAAATTCACGACAGGAAATTACGAACTTTTTCCGTTCCCCTTGGAGCTTGGAAGCTATTCCATCTTCTTCTTCCCAAAATGTGGAGATTAGTGGTAGTTGGCCAGTGAAGTTACCCCAATGATGCTAAAAATATAATCAGCCCCTGAAAAATTACAACTCATAATTACTCACTTGGGAATTAAAAAACATATTTTTTCATGTGCTGAAGGTGTTTTATTACCCTAATAAAAACCCTCCATAATGTTGCCAGACCACCACTAATGGTATTGATTTCAGTGTTCTCATAACGCAAGAGAAAAGGTTGATAATGATCACATAGTAATTGAGAACTGTGTAATTAAAATTAAACGCAGGTGCCAAACAGTTTTGGCAATATTGTAACAAGTATCGAATTAATGGTCTCGTCTCCTTGATTAATGATATGTAATTTTTGTTTTGCATTTATGAACTGCTCTGTGAAGTTCTGGTAATAAATCAACTTGAATGAGCACTTGATATCTTGAAAACTTTGGGCCTACCAATCAACATATCTTCGAGGACGATTTACTTGAACTTCAATTTATTCATCTCTCCATTTCGCCCCGGACCTTTTCCTTGGTTAGGAAAATTGGAACCACCGCCTGGCGGTTGGTTATTTTGAGCATCAATCTGCCACGGCAGCGCTACGCTTTGTCTACAACCTAAACCCACGTGAACGCTTGACGTGCAGCCTGCAACTGCATGAAAGAACGCTTCATACGACTACGTGAATATACCCTTATTTTCACTTATTTCTTAATCAATTCCTTAATTGATTTATTACTAATTATCTTTTAATTATTATTGAAATGGCCTACTATTTTCGATTTATCAAAAGAACCATCTATTTGAATTAAAATTACGGAATATTTTATTGATAAATTTCATCGTCATTTTAAAGAAGATTATAAATTATACACTTTAATTTTGATTATTTATTTTATTTAAATGGCATTATATTTAAATTAGTTGAATTTATTGAAAATTTAATTATTGTGACTAGAATTTGGTTAATTATCTAAATTATTAAGGATAAAAGATATTTTTATTTTGAAACAAGTCTATGTCTTACATTGGTAAATTTTATATTATTACTAACCAGGCCTGGGTATTTTATTTTGCTCCTCATTTTTTTATGAAATTTTGATAACATTTTGTTTAATTTTGAATAAATGTATTGTGATTTGGCATAAATTCTTATTTTCATTCATGTAACCGTTCACTAGTTTATGCTAATGAACCAACCTGCTTTTGAATTTTCACTTGGAAGTATATAATACTCCACGGGTAGTTCAGCGTATACAATAACATAATGTGATGATATACATATGCGAAGAGAGAAAAGGCCGTTTGCATTTGTGCCAGCTAAGCCTTCTAATCCATTTACCACTTCGAGTAAATTAGATCTGATATTCTTTCTAAACCTCTCCAATCCCTTATAAAGGTTCCTCAGTATTAACATAATTTAACTTTTGACACGTCCACTGTACTAGAAAAAAATTTGTCTTTCAAAAGAAATTACAACACGTACCTACATTAATTATTAATGAAACTACAAATTCACAATTAACATAAAATAAAATCTTCATGAGATATGGGGAAACATATTTCCTCACATTGCAAAATCAATGGCTGTGCTCTAGCTTAAATAGGTCGATGCTTGCTATTGCTATTACTTTTATGATGTAGAAAAGAAATAAAATAAAAAAAACATTAAAATTGTATTTTATCCAAAACTGTGGGCTAGGATTCTTCTTAGTTATTGGGTACTTTTTATAGCTAATGGACAACCTAGAAGACCCTGAAAGATGGGAGTTTACTTTTTGTTCATTCTGTAACCTGTAGATATTTTTTCCAACTTAAGTGAAATACAAATATTAGAACAAGCAATACAACTCTTACAGAGCAGGCAACTATTAAAAAAGAAAATAATGGGGGGGGGGAAAGGATATTATACAAATAGATAAATATATAAACATGTGTTCGTATTTATACATACTTTAAAGAAGACTTCAACACCGTAGATAAGAAAAAAGATAACTACTATGAACAGCAACACTGCATAACATGTATTGAAAACCAGCATGTAAAACCCCTAAAATACAGGAAAACTCATTATAAAAATATAAATCAATAATAAGACAGTTATAACTAAATAAAGGAAATTACTAGTAGGTGTGATGTGGTCTCGTTATGGAGTAAATTTAAAATTACCACAAGATCCGATCATCTGCCTTAGACTTGATGGGTGGCACACAATTGTGGTAAATATGAGTATGGGCCAGATTTAGGAATTTTTTATTTTAAATGTTATTTGAATACAAATTTATTCATTATTTTTAATTTGAATTTGAGCTTCAAATAAACATAAATTTTTAGAATTGATGTTTAATGTGATTCTTATTAACAATTTAAATAATTTAAACAATTAGTTAGGTACAAACATAAAAAATACTCATGACTGACCATTAGTCGAGAATAACAATGAAAAAATAATTCTTAATTCACTTGATCCTTTTCTTCATTTAAGAACCCAACCCTACCTAACCTATGATTTTTCCAATAATGGGGTGGATTCATAATTTTGGAAAGAAGCTGTTTGTTTGTTATTGTGCATTGTTATATTTGTTACTGCTGAAGTATTTATACTTTCTTTTGGGTGATTTGATCGATTTCAAAGGTTTCTGATATTGTTTTTTTTTATGATGTTGATTGATCATTTTGCTATATCTGTTAATGTTACTAATTTTCCGAAACCTCAGATGGATTTATAGCCTATGATGGATGCCAGAAATTCTTTATAAGTGTGGGTATTGAAATGTCTTACTATAAATAATTTTCTCAACCTTGGACAGATTTATATTACAGATTGAAACAGATACTGATTTTAATTCTTCACTTGGTTAATTGGGGCAAGGGAATTGCTTTGTTAATTATTATTTAAGAGCGAGAGTGTGGGTGATAATGTCATATAGACCAAATTCCACGCAGGCGTCTAAGTAAGAAATAATCAATCAACCCTTTCATTCCCATGAACACAACAGTTATTATCCCAACAAAGAGCTGTCCATTGATGAATATTTGGTACTTTGGAGCGGCAGATTAATTTTTAGGCAATATATTCCTAATAAGCCTCATAAATACATTGTGAAACTGTACAAGGTTTGATCAAAAAGTAAAGATAATTTTATAATCACTGGTTTTTTCAATTTCAATGGTGTAGTGCATCATAAGTTCCAGCTAGAAGGTTGTATGGTCAATAAAGTATACTATATGGAAGTAATGCGCCATTTATGTGAAGCAATCAGACCGAAATAACCGGAATTGTGACAAAACAATTTGTTCGTAAATTTTTAGCAAAAACAACACTGCTGTGTTACCTCAGCCACCGTATTCCACGAGCATGGCTCCTTGTGACTTCTTTTTGTTTCCGAAGTTAAAAAAAACTTGAAAGAACGACATTTTGGCACCATTGATGAGATAAAATAAAAATCGCTGAAGGAACTAAGAGCTACAGTGGTGCCTCACACAACGAACTTAATTCGTTCCAGGAGCAAGTTCGTAATGCGAAAAGTTCGTTATGTGAAACGCGTTTTCCTATATAAATACATGTTAAAAAAAATAATTCGTTCTGTATAAAATATGCTAAGATGACATAAAAAAAGATAAATTTTTTGTTATTATTTTTATTTAGATACATACATCTAAAAACATATTTTTTTTAATTTTAAGACAGACTAAGTAGAGTCTACCGAATCTTGCACATCTTCATCCATTTTCTGCTTTTTGGCCGATGGTTTCATGTAAAACCTGTCCAAAGTCGTTTGTTTTTCTGCCGGAAATAACGGACAAGAGTATCGGAGTAAAGATTGTTGATCCTGTTTGCTTCAGCTGAATCCGGATAGTGGGCATTGGTAAACTCCTGAACTGCTTTCCATTTGACCAGGATGTTCTTGATGTCAGCAGTTGGGGTTGGTTGATTGTTTGACTGTTGATCCTCGTTATCAGATGACGCTTCCCTTTGAGCATTGTCCTGTTGCAGGACCAGAAGTGCTTGGAGCTCTTCAGTTTTATGTTTTTCATTAAATAGTTTTGATACTCCTTTGGCTACTTTGGCTGATTTGATTGCATCCTTATTTGTCAAAATGGTGAAAATGGTGGTCTTGCTTAGGCCAAACTCTTTGACAAGGTCACACTGTTTTACTCCACATTCACTCTTTCTAATTATTTCCTGTTTCATTTCAACAGAAATCACCTTCCTGCTTTTTTTAGAACCCATGATATAAAAAAAATATTGAGTTTAACTTAAAAGGACGACTGCCGTGATACGTGCATAAGTTAAGCGCAGTGACTAACGACTGCAGTGCCTGCGCGGGAGGATGCAATACATCGGCAGCGATCGTGGAAGCTCGGGCGACTTCGTTGTGTGAAGCGAAGTTCGTTGTATGAATCATGAAATGAACGAATAGGAAGTTCGCTGAGTGCAGCGTTCGCTGTGCGAGGCGTTCGTTGTGTGAGGCACCACTGTATATCGAAAAGTGAGTTTGAAAAGTGCTTCAAAGATTGGAAAAAGCGCTGGCACAAGTGTATTATATCTGAGGGGGATTACTGGGAAGGGGACAAAATTGATATCGATGAATAAATAAAAAATGTTTAAAATAAACAAAAATTCATGTTACTTTTTGATCAAGCCTCGTATACGCTTACTAACAGTAAGGCCATGGTACTAAAGTTTATTATTTACTCGGGATCTAAAGATGAAGATATCGGAGGTAAAGGGCACCCTGAAAAAGTAATAAAGAAATTGTTGAAAGGGAAATTAGGCAAGGGGCATTCAATTTACATAGATAATTTCTGTAAATTTAGTTCAGTATTTGTTTCAAAATGATAAATACAGGAACCATGAGCCTGAATAAGAAGGGTAAAACATCGGAAGTAAAAACCGCTAAGCTCAAACGAGGAGTAAAAATAGTTTGGCTAACAGATTATGGTCTTTAAAAGAATAAAATAAAATGGGAAGACCAGAGAGACATATTAATTTTATCCTACGAGCACACAAGTGATGAGGAGATTGAAGCCAGGAGAAAAAAATGCAAAAACCTTTACCGATTTTTCAGTGCAATAAATATATGGGGGGAATAGATAAACATGATGATGATGTATTATCCCTGTGAAAGGAAATCTTCCAGGTGGTACAAGAAATTAGAGGGTCAAATCTTACAAATTTTGTTAATTGATTCGTACTTTTAATACAATGAAAATATACAAAATATTTCTTCACTAAACTATATGGCATTAGTTTTTGAAAAATTACTTCCAGTAAAAAGTGAAGTTCCCCAGATTGCAAACAATTCCTCATTATGCAGCATCTATTGTGGGTCAATGGGAAATGAGCTAAAAAAGAAAACAGTGTAAGTACTGTTTTTAAACAAAGAACAAATGAGTGGATACCTATTATTTATGTGCTGATAATACAGCCTTTTGTATTGAGTGCTTTTGGTTATAACATGAATATTCGTAATTTTTAAACTATTGTTTTGCTCAAATATTTCTGTTTATATAATTTAATGTGAACATATAGAATATTATTACAATTGTTATTATCAAATAAGATCTCTTAAGTTTGAATTCGTTCTCATTTTCTTATTTCTTCTATCCTATAACACAATAACAAGTGCAATCGAAAAAGTAAGTAAATAATCACAATTGGCACCCAACAAAACCTAATAATGCATTCTAAGATAATGAATATCAATAGTAGCAAATAATATAACAATGCATATACACAATAGAAAAGAATGTATAAGGAAGCCAGCTCCCTTCATAATTGTCCCATCCACTTAGGCAACTCTCCAAGCTGAAATAGCAGCTAGAAGGAAGCTTGCTTTGAAGATAGGACCCAAGCAGCTGTAAGGTGCTTGTTGCTTTGTGAATAGGCTTGTATTGAAAGATGGCAGCTGGGCTATTTAAAGCGCTTAGCTAGAGTTTCCCTAATTCGGTAAAAAAACATAGGCCAGTTGAAGATCAAAAATAAATTTCATAGGAATTACCTTGAGCTGCGGTTCACCACTGAAAAGGCTGACAGCAGTGAGCTCAGCCAACAGCAGAGAATATGAAATGACATTGAACATAACAAAACCAAGAAAGGATTTGCTCAAGAACTGTCTATGTTTCCAACGAAGGTCTCTTAGGTGAAAGATCTACCAACAAAATAAATAAATTTATATTTTACATAATGACAATTATGTTACTTACTTATTTACTAAAATATTAGAAAAAAATTATATGCATTTATTGCTTCAGTCTAAACTAAAAATATGATATAGTTAGTGTTGTGTCAACCTCTTTATTACAAATAATTAGAAGTTTCCCTCTTCTCAGTCCAGAAAATATCTATCTATAATTCCGTATTTTTTAATAAAGACTTAAACTGTCAGTTAAGAGAGGGGGAAACTAGTGTACGAAATAGCCGCAGGTGGGGGAACCCCTCCCCCCACCACTGCTGGCCTGCCTATATAAGCAGCCCGTTTTGTTGCATTAAACAGACTGGTAGCACCTGGCATCTGGAACACAGCTCTTTATCTCTCTCTCTCTGCACTGGCGCTTGCTTCTCTACTCGAACCATGGCTTTCTTATTCAACTACCTCTGCATCTCTCTTTCCTAACCTCGCTATGTTTTAGTCCGGCTTTGTCATCCCCACACCTTCCTAGGAAATTGTGAATTCTTAGGGAATTGGGAATTGGGATTTTCTGCCTTCGTCTCGCTAAAACTAGCACCTCCTTGGGAGAGACCTCTCCCTCGCGGACAACTTTGGCCGTGGCCCTCCAAACTTTACCTAGTAGCGTCTCCCACGGCAATCCAGTCTGCCTCTCTCCGGTTCACACTCGCCTTTGGGATCCGGACGGTTTTTGCCTACCCTTAGATACAGAGTGTGAATTCGTGGTCATTCCAAGACAACATAAACTACCTATAATACCTACCCATTCCTCTTCTCCTGAACATAGTGCACTGTCGGGGCACACCTTCTAAGATCTCATGGAGTCAGATCAATACAAATTAAGCTGCCTGCCGACTAGGCCGCCAGCAAAGGTCAAAGACCACAGGTCCACCCATTTTATCTCTTTCTTGACGCTTGCCGGACAGCAGCTAGGGTTGTAGTGACCCTAGCCCGTGGTGGACGCCCTCTCCCCACACAATCCTTAACCCGACAACTGGTGACCCCGACGTGATCTGAAGAGTGTAACAGACTCCATACCAGCATACACAAAAAAAAAAAAAAATCAACGCCATGGTTTAAGTATAGAAGTAGGCCCAGTGCAGTGAAGAATAGCACTAATTGCTGAGAGTCACTGATCCAGTAAATAGCCGCCAAGTATTTTCAAAACTCCGAGTAAGCATAATCTCGACCACTGCTCGAAGCAAGGCAACTGGTGACTCCTCAAGAACAATTCGCCTATGCAGGAAGAGTCAATACATCAACTTAGACTTCACGGGACCGTTACCACCGCCTAAGAAGATGCGATATGAACTCGCTAAGATTGGCCGAACTCTAGATGGCCAGAGCCGTCAAACTTCGGTGACATAGAAGCTACAACCGTAGCTATCGTATTCTACAATGGCTGGATAACAACCTTAAAACGACTATCATCTCTTCGGAGTGCCTCAAGTTCATCTACTAGCTTGAACCTGCCCCGGACGCCTGTTAATCGACTACGACAGGACACACAGAAAACCGGGGGAACTACTCACTGCATAGAGACAACCTGTGACACCCAGGAGATGATACAACAGCGAAGATGCATAAGACAACTCAAAACCCATCGAAATCAACTAGCAACCCTGGGAACGAGTACATCCGGATTGGCACTACAAACTGGGGAGACAGTTAAATTAATTAAGTAGACATTATAGATACACTATGTTAAGTGGTTCCATGGGATGGTGGAGGAACCAATATAATAAGAAATTGTTTATCTTAGTAGCTACTTAAGGTAAAGTAATGTTTCAGAAAGCTAAACTTTTAAATAATAATAAAATAAAAATTAACTTCATAAAAGCTAAATCAAATGGAATACATACAATTTGAAACAATACTTATTTACGTACAAGAAGCACGTCTTCCCTTACTTTTCAAAGAAAATACTCAGAAAGAAAAAACAGTAGAAAATCTTCACTGTTTACTTTATTGCACAAAGAGAAAACATAATTGAATTATTAGGAAAATGAATCAAAATCCATTCAGTGTATAGACGTGCCTTTTAGAAAAAAAATGCATTATATAAACCTTTAAGTATGGTACATGAGTTTTATTCTTTTTTGAAAACAATTTGTAGAACTCTAAAGGATGGACATCTCATTCCATAATTTTGCATTTGATTCAGACTTGGTAAAAAAGAGAGTAAGAAAAGTACGGGATATATTTTAGGTAAGGAGTGTTTTTTATTTATTTGTATTCAATGGTATCCCTCATCACCCAAGCTATATTTCCTTCCCTACTTCAGATTTACGTTTCTCTGCAGAATTCTGCCTTCCCGCATCCTGGAAAAAGGCCACCCACTAAATAAGCAATCAAATCCCACCAATCAAATTTTTATTTTTCCTATTCAGCATTTCTTGTTTCTCCACTGAAGTGAGGCATTTTTAACTTAAAGGATACACTAACTTCTGCTAATATAGAATATGAAGTGTCTAATAGGGTCTTCAGATTACAGAAAGAAATGTGATTATGCATAGTAAGCCAAATTAAGAGAATTAGCTACTAAATGCTATTATCTTATATTCACTTCAAAACAAACTGGTTTTCAAAACAAAACTTGGAACACATGAAATACACACCTCAGCCCAAAAGCAGACGATAAGAGAGGATCCAGATAGCAGAAGAGGATAATAAGCAGACAATATTCCATGGGACCAGCCATCATCAAAAGCTTCCTAGAAATATAACATAACAATTGAATAATAAATATTTTTCATTTTCAAATTTTAAATAACTTTGAGGGAAAATAGCTCCACAGCAAGGTAGATGGGTATAATTATGATTAATATTCAAATAGGTTAAAGCAAATGAGCACAGTAGCTATAGTTGTGAACACTAGCCTAACATTTTAAATACTACTGGTTTTAACATGAAACAATTTTGGTGAACATGTGAATGTGTAATCACCGTCTAACCCATCTAATGGGAGCCCAAAATAAAAATTTTTTTTTATAAATTTTACCGGGGATGTGAAATAGGCGGCTCTTATTGCAGATGCTAAGAATACCACAAAATATAAGAGCTTCTGTGTAGTAATGCGACAAGCTTTGAGCAAAGAAGGGGATTTCATCCTGTAACAAACAATCATTTCAATGAAGTAACATTAAGTATCTGCTGTATGGATGCAATAAAAATATAGTAACTATAATTACAAAACATTGAAAAAGATACTTTAAATTTGTAGTAATTGTGAGTTGAGAAATTTAAGCAAGGATGTTTTTCTAACCCAATGACTATTTCTCTGTATCAGGTTTCAAACCATGTCACTTTTTTAATATTATTACTAAATTAGAGGTTTCCACTTAATTATTAAACTTGTCCACAAACTGGAGTTTTTTGCATCTTCAACTAAGTAGTCGTGTTTTCTTCATAAATTTGTATCCATGTTAAGCTTAGTTCTTCCTATCCCTTCCTTTCCTGGGTAAGTAAATTGCATTAATTTTGTAATTCTCTTTTCTGGCAACTGTTTTATGATTCTAATTTAAATTTTCAGCAGTTTGTCTAACTTACACACTCATGTTTTTTATTCAATTTTTTTCAGACTAGGGACCTTTCAAGTAAGAAAAACTATAATTCTGTAACTGCTAGATTGGAGATTCTTCTAACCAAGATCTCAGCTACCATAGAAAAATTGACTCTTCATCTGACCTTTTGTCAATCATGAGGTCTTAGCCTGAAGCGACCCTTTGCCCTAATATATTACCATTCCCCAGTCATCTAGAGGTCGGTGACTTTTTTAACTGAAATTCTAGCTGCCTTGCAAACATTGCATTCATTAGCCTCGAATCATCTATTGACTTTTGATTTAGCAATCATGAGGTCTTAATTTGAAAAGGTCCTTTCCGTACTCTGTTACTTTGTGGTAGTCATTTAGGTCTGTGGCTATTTTAACCGAGAACATCTACCTTGCAAACATTGACCCTTCAATCTAATGTTTGGTCTATCATGAGGACTTAGCCAGAAGTTTTCATTTTCCTACTCTATATACCCTTAGATATCTGGCTAAGGTCAGACTCTTCTAATCACAATCCAAGCTGCATTGCGGGGATTTATGTTCCATCTAACCTTTGGCCTATTAAAATGTATAATCAGTAATATTAATAGTATAAAGATATTCCCTACTTTATCAATTAAAACCATCTAAATTTCAACATAATAGTAACTATTGATTATGTTTTCGGCCTTTGGCACAGGGATGTGTTCTCGCACCTATTATTTTCTATGTTCTTCTTTCTATATTTTTAATTTTTCAAACTATATAATATATTTTCATGTGGATCATACTTACTCTACTTTAGGAAACTTTGTCACTGATAAACAAGAAGTATATGACAACATGAATATCAAAGAGAACTAAAGGAACTTTCACCCCATGCGGACATGCTAAATATACTACCAATATTAATAACCCTTAGAGAATGTCATTGGAGGAAAAATATATGAAGGTAACTTAGTAACAAAAATAAAAGTTTAGTAGTAGATCCAAGTTTACCATTTTAGGGCAATTCAGTCACATTATTGGGATTAGTAATTATTTTAACAAAATAAATTACGCTTAAGAAAAAGAAAGTATGCTATTTCTAGCATACGTCACCCATAATGCAATTATGAACAATACTAATTTAAATTATCAGAAGAAAAATAATGTTGCATTAACTTTTGTTAAACTAAGAAAAAAATAGAAGGCAACTAATAGCAAGATTTTCAAATTAAATTAAATATTTACCAATAGTGTATTTATGATATTTCAATTATTGTTTGGAAAAATTACAAGGGAGCCCTGACAGAACCTGGTTCACACTCTGACTATCCATTGGTGATTTTTCTTTATGTATAAAAAATATATATATATAATGAGGTTTCACCTTTGGTGGAAATAGAGACTGAAATGCGGTTCTGAAAATACAACAGTTTATTTATAATTCGTATTTACAATTTTAAACAAAATTACAAAACATTCATCTCACCTGAAAATACAACAGAAACGACATTAAAAGTCCTTATATTGGTATTTCAGGTTCTTCTTGATAACTAAATTAAAATAAAATCCTTCCATGTGGTTAACAGTCTATCACAGCTGTCCGACCTGACATCTGGTGTCTATAGTTAGATGCTCAGCGGCGGCAAATATAAACTTAAGAAAAGCATGTGTTTTCTTTACATCTCCCCCCCCCCTTTAGAAAAAAAACAATCACAAATGACACCGTACGTAACCGTTCATTTATCAATGATCACTGGACACAGTTTTGTAATATAGTAGAGGTTCGATTCTGCTTTCCTGTGTCCTGTATCAACTTCATAGATTGAATTGGAGATCTTCTTCAGAATATTATAAGGTCCAATCCTCAATTCTTCCAATTTTCTCCTATTTAATCGGTTTCCATTTTCCACGAAGACTCTGTCGCCTACTTCCATTATGTATTCTTTCCTATGCCGGTCGAATATTCTTTTATTATAATTATGTGATTTTATTGTGTTTTCAAGAGCAAGTTTCCTATCTCTTTCCAGGTCTTCTTTTGAACTTTGTGATATCAATTCGAGTGGTAGAATATTCACATTTTCGCCTTCCAAAAGATATTTTGGTGCAAACTTAGTGACTGTGTGTTCTGTTGCGTTATATTTTTCTACGCATTTCTGTGCAATAGTAGTCCACGCTGTTTTCTGATCACTTTCATTTATTTTACATCTTATCCTATTGACTAAAGTTTGATTTAGCCTTTCGTTAAGTCCGTTTGAAAATGGTGCATCCACAGCAGTGAAAACCATTCTTATGTTCTCGTTCTTCAAAAATTGTTTAAACTCTTTGGAATTTAAGCCAGGGTATTGGTCTGTTAACACCACACCAACAGTGTTATCTTGTGTGACTTTTTTTATTAGTGTTATAAAATCGCTGGAGCTTTGTGTTTTTGATGTTGTAATATAAGCGTATCTTGTGAAATGATCAACTAGGAGATGTAAGTATTTGTTTGTTGATCGTGATCCTCCAAAGCCTCCAATGGTATCAATAGATATAATTTCAAAGGGGCGTGTTGATGGACCTAAGTATGACATTAAACCATATTTTGGTTTCCTCCTTGATTTGTTTTTTAAACAAATTTCACATTCATTACAAATTTGTTTAATGTTTTTTATAATATTTTTTGATGTGTAGAATGGTGTTATTTTATTTGTTACCTGGGTTCTCCCAATGTGGCAGTAAGTATTGTGGACATCCTTTATTAGAGTTTTGCTAAGTTCTTCTGATAGTACGATTTTTTTTCTTCTTTTATTCTTTTTGTAGTAAATTTCATTTTCCAATATAAGTTTTCTAGTTTGTAAGTCTAGATTTGTGTTTTGGTCATTTTTTATGTCTTCTAGGTTTATTAAATTGATTACTTTCAAAAAATCTTCAGTATTTTCATAGGGTTCTAAAACCGGGTTTCGGCTTAAACAGTCTGCTTCTTGGTTCAATTTTCCCGGGTTATACTTGATTTTAAAATTATATTGAGATAAATAATACATCAAATCCCCTAGTTCTTCATCAGTTCTGGCTTTGATGTTCAAATTTTCTAATGGTTTATGATCCGAGTAGACTATAAATTCGTTTCCCATAAGCCAGTGCTGCCAATATTTCACAGCTTCCTTTATTGCCAAACACTCAAGGTATATTGCTTTTTTCTTTTTTTGTGCTTCAGTTAACTTTTTTGAAAAGTAAGCAACCGGCTTACTGTCCCCATTTTTATCTTCTTGTTTCAGCACTGCTCCCACTCCTCTAATACTAGCATCTGTGTAAATATTTATAGGTAGTTCAGGGTCAAAGATCTGTAGAATTGGTTCTGAACATAACAATGCCTTTATTTGATCAAATGATTCCTGACATTCTGTGGACCATAAGAATTTCACATCTTTCCGTAACAAATTGTGTAATGGCTCCAGGATAATTGCACTGTGTGGTACAAATTTATGATGAAAATTTACTTTTCCTAGGAATTGACGTATATTTTTTTTCGTTTCTGGAACTGGAAAGTTCTTGACAGCGGTTAAATAATCTTTCAGAGGCCTGATTGAATTGTTTTCTATTATATGACCTAAATATTTGGCATACTTATTTGCAAAAGTACACTTCGAAAATTTTAGTCTAAAACCTTCTGTTAGAATTGCCTCCAGCAATCTTGATAGATTTAGTATATGCTCTTCAAAAGTTTTGGAAAAAATTAATATATCGTCTATAAAATTTACTGCAAAATCAGAAAGTTTGTATTTTCTTATGATGTTGCTCAATATTCTTTGGAAAATAGCCGGAGCAGTCTTTAATCCAAATGGGAGACATGTCCATTGAAAGTGACCTTGTTGTGTAACAAATGCAGTTTTGTATCTATCTTGAATTTTCAAAGGAATTGACCAAAATGCTGAATTTATGTCAAAAGTAGAAAAATATCTACAGTTCACAGTTTTTACCATCAAATCCTCAATCCATCCATCCATCCAGGGACGACAATTTTGTTCAATTCTCTGAAATCTATACATAGCCTTGATTTTTGTTCATCTTCTTTTTTATATGCCAGAGTAACTGGGGCAGCAAATGGGCTGTAAGATTCCTCAATCAAATTCTTCTCTAATAGTTTTGATATTTGGTTTTCTATTTGTCTTCTATCTTCCACTGTGCATCTGTATGGACGTTTATAACAGTATTTGTCCACCATCAAGTCAATATGAGCTTCATAATGTTTCACAGTACCAACATCATATTTATCTTTGGCGAAGACCGGTTTATATTTTTCTATCAACTTGTCAATTTCTATTTTTTTGTATAAATCTAGATGGTCTACTATAATTTCAAATTCATCTGTGTTAATATGTTCATTGAAATTGATTTCACATTTGTCCATGTGTCTAGTTTCTTGTTTTTCAGAATTTAACAAAACAAAATCTTCATTTTGTTCACCTAGTTTATCAGGAATGTAATTATTACCTGTTAAATTCGAATTGCTATTTTTTTTGTAGTTATTGTTTTTTATATCCTCTTCATTTGAAGCCATTTTCTTGCTTTCTGGGTTGTTACATTGTTTGATTTTTAATTCTTCATTTTGTATCAATTTGAAATGTTTGATACAATCCAAACCAATTAGAAAATCGTAGTTAAAGTTATCATTATCGACTACAAATATATCCATAACTCTCTCTATATTGTAAATTTTTATTTTTAGTGTTATCATACCTTTTGTTTTCTTCTCACCATTGATAGTCTTCAAGTTTACTATTTGTGTATTACTTGTAAATTGTTTTGGCTTTATTTTCAGTAATTTCGCATTAATTAATGACACATTCGAACCAGAATCATAAATTCCAGAAACTTTCAAAGTATCATTCAATAGCAATTTGACTTTGATTAATGGTGGCACCTCTAGTGTTTTTGGATTCTTCTCATTCAGTTCAATTTCCAATTCAGAGTTATTCACAGATCTCAGAGCTGCTTTTTGACTTTTCTCTTTAAACCAACAATTTTCCTCAGGATGGTAAAATCGTTTCCCTTTTTTCTCAACACAGATTCGGCATGGCTTTTTTTCTTCAATATGTTTAAATTTTGAGTCAGAATATATAACACTTTTTTTTCCATATTTATTCTTCTCAACAAGATGTTCTAATTTCCCTATTTCATTGTACAGATCTTCCGTTCCTTTTAAAGGTGCTCTGTCAATTTTATCAGCCACATTATTAGGTAATCCGAAAGCTATTAGGTCTATACATGTCCCAGTATCAATTGATTTCCTTACTTCAAGCAATAATTTTTCCTTTTTTAGGGCATATTCAAGCAATGAGCCCCCTTGATATTTAAAAGCGAGAGCATATCTAATGGGTGACCACCCTTTGTTTGCAAAAGTCCCACAAAAATTTTTTTCCCATGTGTCCCATTCAGATTCCACTGTAAGTTTCATTAACATGCAGCTGTACCACTCCATACCCGAGTATTCCAGAAAATGTTTTAAAATTTCAATCTTCTTTGTGTCGTCTTCGATTTTGAAACGTTGACATTCTGTATTAAAAACCCCAATCCACTGGTTTGCATCTTGGCTTCTACCCGAAAATTTATCTATCATGAAATCTTTTGATATGTTACCTAAATTTTTTGTTTCAGATTTTGTTTGTTTATCGTCAAGAAATTTCTCCAATAGTTTTTCTAGCATTTGACCACTAGGTTTATGTTCTGAAGTATCTGAATTTTCGATATTTTCCTCTAGGTAGATATCATTAAATTGTAAATTATTTTCATTATCTAAGTATATTTTTGATAAATTCCCCGTTAAGGTTATCCATATTTTTCTTGTTTGATGTCTTTTAGTTAATGATTTATTTACCTTGGCATAGTTTGGAGTGTTTGTGATTTCTTGATGTAGATTCGCAAGTTGAAAATCGGGTGGTATTTCAAAAATCCGTCCATCAGGCGTAGCTATCGACGTAATGCACATAACATTTGATTTTCCATCTGCCGTTGGTTTTATAGCAAAATCAAACCTCAATTTCTCCATCTCTCCTGAATTAGTTGCAGATAATGTCGTTTTATAATGAGGTTTCACCTTTGGTGGAAATAGAGACTGAAGTGCGGTTCTGAAAATACAACAGTTTATTTATAATTCGTATTTACAATTTTAAACAAAATTACAAAACATTCATCTCACCTGAAAATACAACAGAAACGACATTAAAAGTCCTTATATCGGTATTTCAGGTTCTTCTTGATAACTAAATTAAAATAAAATCCTTCCATGTGGTTAACAGTCTATCACAGCTGTCCGACCTGACATCTGGTGTCTATAGTTAGATGCTCAGCGGCGGCAAATATAAACTTAAGAAAAGCATGTGTTTTCTTTACATATATTGTAACATTCCTTAGTTGCTTTTCTTCTTCCGGTCCTCGGTAGGTCTAATATCCTTCAGGTACTGTGGTATTCTCTGAAGCAGCCCCACCATTATGTTAATAGTAGATAATTTTCTTCAAGTCGTTGAATAAATGTTCTTTAATAATTTTATCATAACCGATCACTATTGTACGAGAGTACGTCATTCACTCAAGAACTTGACTTAATCATTCTTTATGGTTTTCATTTATGAGAAGTCTAAGATATTTTAAAATATCTTGGTTAACCCGTTCTGAAACATTTCCTTGCGGATGTCTTATTGAAGTAAGGATTTTAACTATTTTATTTTTGCTTACCAAGTTTTTCCCATTTGTCCGATGTAAAACAAGTGGCGTTATCATTCAAACATTTATGTGGTATGTTTATTTCCTAATTTATTTAACG
The DNA here is from genome assembly GCA_930367205.1 of Acanthosoma haemorrhoidale. NCBI lineage: Eukaryota > Metazoa > Arthropoda > Insecta > Hemiptera > Acanthosomatidae > Acanthosoma > Acanthosoma haemorrhoidale. The sequence goes on from OV884009.1 coordinate 121,580,147, forward strand.
ATGTTATTGCACCTGTTATATTTTCTCTTTTTGTTGGATAGATTTTAATATACTTACAAATTTTATTGTACAAATAAACATTCCAACATTTAAATACACTACAATAACTTTAATTTTCAAGTTTTTACGTGTCATCCGATTAGCATTATTTTCTTTATTTATTAAATTTCATTTTGTTCAAATTAAACCAGCAAATAGAGATTTCACTGACATGAGCTGAAATTCCAAATTCCAATTTCCTCCAATCCAAACTTCTATTTATTGCATTTCCCAACTTATTTAAAAACTCTATTGGGCCAGATTTTTGAAATTCTAATTTATTCCCACCATCTATCACTCGCACCATTTCATGACCAATCACTAATTTAGACTCCCCAGAGCCACTTGACATATCAACTGTATTTTTCTCCATTCCATTTTTTAACTCTTCCACTTTACTACCTTTATCAATACTTTATTTTTTATATGTTCCTAATTTACTTATAAATTTTTGTTCATGGTCTACCAATTTATTGCCCATCCGTGTTATTTGTTTATCAAATTTATTTTCCATTTCTAACTTATATTCTTCTAAATCAGTTCTTTGATTTTCTAGTTCCGTTTTTAAAACCGTTTCTAAAAGTATATTTTTTCATCAAGTTTCACATTAAAATATTTGAAAGAGTTTTGTAACCCTTGTTTAATAATTTAAAATTTCTTGTTAATTTTTAAAAGTTTTGATTATTTTCTACTGACAACTTATCGATTTTATTAGATAATTTTTTTTAATTTCGTTTATTTTCTTCCAATATTAATATTAACATCCTCTCTATCCTACTCTCCTCCCAGCTTGATTCATTTACGTTTTCCATGACTGAATTTCACAATATAAATCTCTACCACAAATACAATTTTTCTTAACTCTATACTCCAACCTTTACACCAAAACCAATAACAATTTTTGTGACACACCTATTCAAACAATCCTTTAGCCAGATTTCCTCATTAACACGTTCCTTTCACGGGTGCCAAATGTTATGTTTTTTATCTATATTGCTTATTTTTAAATGTAATCTGAGGTTTTAAAGGTTCTGTTAATATAAAAAAGAATTCTGGCAAAAGGAAAATTGTTTAATTACAAAACTATTCATTAATTTAAGTACAAACCACGTCTGTGACAAATAACAATGGTTTATTAATTAAATTTTCTATTTTACCTTAATATCATTTTTGCGACTGGCCAGATTTACTAAATTTTACGCCCTTTTCTGTTTGCTTCATCTAGTTTCTTTGTCCTTCGGCGAATTCTTCCTTATTCCTCCTTTGTTGCTGTTGTGCCACGCTATCAGTAAATATCCACGGCTATCACCTCAATCCTTCTTCTTTGATAAAAATCCTCTTTTGTCAACTGTTCTCCTATATGCCCTATCACCATTAAATAAAAGTCTGTTAAAGTTCTATAAATTTCACTATCTTCATTTTTACACCTTGTCTCATGGGATGGTCAAAAAGAACAACGCTCACCTCCCGCTCTCTTGTCCTTTTTACACTCGTCTTTTATCTTGCCTTCTTGATTTTTTCATCTTTCTTTCTTCCAATGCCAGTTGTCTCATATTTTTAACTTTTCTTATTTTAAAGTTATCAAATCCAATATTAAACTATTTTAATTTAATCATTGACATAATTTATATGATAAATATTAATATTAGATAGAACGGCAACAAATAATGTCCATCCTTTCATAACTGTGATCCACGGGTCGTTTACCGTCCTTTTATGCCCGCTAATTTCAATTCAAAGGCAACATCATAGAGTTCACAATATCAAATATCATAACAATATATACATTGTTGTGATATTTAGACGCTGTGAGTTTGTGATATGACCTTTGATATAAACTCAAAATTAGCGGGCGTAAAATGGCGGTAAACGAACCATAGATCATGGCTATGAAGGAATGAACATCATTTCTTGCCGTTATATCTAATATTAATATTTATCATATAAATAATATCAAGAATTAAATATAAATATTTTAATATTACATTTGTTAATTTTAAAATAAGACAACTGGCATTGGAAAATAATAAAGTTAAAAACTCAAGAAGGTAGCGGAAAGGGAGAAGGAAGAGAAACCCTGCTAAGCAAGGCTCTCTTTCAATTTGACCCGGCCACGAGAGAGGAAGGTTGGAAGAGACGCTAGCAGTGGACGTGTACGGATCTCGTTGCGAAGTGACGACAACGAAGCACAAAGGCAACCACGCTATGCTACCAAGAAACCAGCAGAATTCGCCAAAGGACGTAAGAAGAGTAAATCTGGCCAGTTGCGATTAATGTTAAGGTAAATTTTAAGTTTAGTTTTTAACATTGTAATTTTATCACGTACGTGCTTAGATGTATATTAAATCCATGAATCAGTTTGTAATTAAACAATTTTCCTTTTGCCAGAATTCTTTTTTTATATTGACAGAACCTCTATAAAACCTCAGATTAATAAAAAATATAAACAATAAGATAAAAAACGTAATATTTTATATAGAAGTGAATTCACTAACCAGGATATTAATAATCAAAAACAACTTTATTAATGAATTCATTATTCCTTAAATAATTATTACAAAAAACTCTCAGGTTGGGTTCAGACATACTAACCTCCTACTTTTAATCTAATTTAATCTTAGCTACCTTAAATATTAATACCCTTATATCTAACAAGAATTATGAACACTTAAAAACTACCTCCAACAGCAGAGAATTGTAAATATCAGGTACTTACAGTTAATATGAAATACGTACATGTTCTGGGGTTAACACGTCGATAAGAGATGTTTTTCATCCTCGTCGATGTGCTCTTCTTCTATGGATATTCATCCATCACATGCCCAACATACTTCAAGAGGGGAATCTGAAGGGATCTCACCCCTCAATGCCCTCTCAACCATGCCTGCCGGCATACATCTTACGCATCTAGTTCTTCTCTTCCTGCCACTCTTACCAAAATAGGCCATTAATCTCACAGACCTTAAATTCCCCACTTCCATAAAGTTCTTATCATGGTCTGTTTCTATAAGTCCGTTCTTATCAGTTCCATACGTTGTGGGTGACTAACTCAATTAAAATTTATATATAATTTAAAGTTATATTCGGCACACGGCCATTACCAAGATTTTTTGCTTAATTGAACTTTATCCATTTAATCAACTTTAATAATTTTATTTTATCAAATTAATTTAATTAATCATAAAGTAACAGTACGTTTAAAATAACACTGCAATATATATTGTAAAATATATTTTTTTAATACAACTTAGTTTATAATTGAGAAAACCAACTTTTAATCACTTAAGTAATTGATAAATTTGATATTTTCTTCTTTAGCTGTCCTCTGTCCAACTACTTGATGTCAGGTTTATTTTCTGACAATGGCGAATGAGGTTACTGAGCGTTGGATCTACTAGTAATAAAATTATTGTTTTAATACCTTTGCCATTCAGCAACTATGCTCATGATGAGTTGGATAAAGCAGATAAGAGCCACCAAATAGAAAATAGTAGCAAACACAGCAAAGTAACTAGTGTTGGTACTACGACACTCATCTCCGATAAATTGAATCTATAAAAGAAATAATAAAGATTAAAAAAAAAAGGAGAAAAATAATTATGCAATTGAAGGAATAATATTTACCTCACAAAAGCAGGTCCCATTGAAGCATTCGCCATGTCCACTGCAGTTATCTGTACATGAGCCCATTATCTTTTTGTGAACGAACAGCTTCAGCCGCTTATTTATTAAGCTCACACTCATAATAGAAGAGCTGAAAAAAGATACAATATTTAATAATTAATATATGATACAAAACATTCATCCATTACTTTCTGAAAAGATCATTTAAGAAAACAGCAAATCCATAATATTACCTATAAACACATGAATGGTGACATAAATTTCCATGCAAACAGGCAAAGGACTATATTTTTTAGCACACTTCAAATCTAGAAAACCTTGCAGATAATCTAGAAGTGAACAAAGTAATAACAAAATATAATAGTAAATATCAATATAGTCTGCTTAAGTCCTTGTAAATATAATAAATTTACTTAAAATTTCCATCACCATAGGTTCAACATCACACAATGAATCTATTAATACTATCTATTAATTCTATATCTAATATATAGAGAATTAATAGATTAAGAGAAATTAATATATATTAATCTTAATAATAGATTAAGAATTAATAGATTCATGCTGTGATGTTGAACCTATAGTGATAGAAATTTTAAGTAAAATCTAAAATATAGATTTTGCATTGTTAATAAAAACTAGATTATACTAGCAACGTATACAAAATCTAATGGTGAACAAATATAATTGAATAAATAATTGAATAGGTTCAATATCACAGCATGAATCAGACTCAAAATCAAAAATGGGGATTTTCCCCTGTTAAATCTTACAAATAATTAGGATGACATTTATGACACAGAGTTTATATTTGTCGGGTTTTAGGACAGATACATTTTGAAGGGGCACCTTCCTTAAAAGCTTAGTAGACTTTCGTCTACAGTAACATACTCTGATGGGGTATAGTTGGATTTCCAGTTGTCACAAAATGAAGTCCAAATCTTCCGCAAAACTGAAAATTTATCATTCATTTTCCTTTCTTCCCGAGTGGTTTTAGTACCAAACCTTAATGAATTCAAAAGGGATTCAAGTATGTATCTTGACATAACAGAGCAGAATAGTGGCGGGCCCAAAATACTTGATATTTCGCTAAGATTTAGACCTGAGACTCTCAAAACGCCACTTAAAAAAAGTAAGCCAAGTAAAGTTTTCAATTCAACTTTAACCGTGGGCCTGATGTACCACTCTTCACTCTTGAATTTTGCTGCATGGAGGGTGATTTTCTCATAGGTGTACTCTACCAGTTTCTCCCATATAAAATCATCGAAAAGACAAAAAAAAAAAATGTTACCTCATCATGGGCAGACATAGACTTGGTCCACAAAGATGACTTATGAGGTTCTGACCAGGCACTCTTTCACAATCAGTCAACCACGATTCTTAAAATTCTGGATTTTTATATGTGAAGGATACAACTTCAAGATGAAAGAATTGAACAAATTTTAAAAAGTATATTTCAATCTGTTATAAATACATTGATAGATATTTAATTTTAATAAGAATATGATTCCAGTTATTGTTCTTTTTTTTCATCTGCATGTCACTGATATTCAGTACTGTTAGCTGGGGTCCCTATAATTAAGAAGTTCCATTTTCTGTCAAAACTTAACCAATAACAAGTCTTGATTTGTTATTTTTACCAGTTTAAGAGTTTTTCTTGGTTAGTTTTAAAAAAAACTGCCCATGTTATATATTTTACGAAATACCATAAAAACTGAACAAAATGACACAAATTTTAGCTCTTTAAGTCAAACCAGAGCTGTGAGAAGATTTCCATACGCTGCAAAATTAAAATTTGAAAAATTCATCTCATGAATAAAACATCAAAAAATTTTGTATGTTCACCTAATTTGCTAATACTAATGTGTCAAGTTTTTACCATTGGTTGATTTGACATGGAATTAAATGATGCAAAGTTGCAGCTTATATTATTAATAATTCTCCTAATTCTTTAAGTAGAACTCAGGGCCCTATAGATGTTCCACCAAGTGAGTCACTAACAATTGGCTTCATCTCTTGTCAATTGACCTAACCTTCTGCTCCAGGAATCATCTTCATGTTTTTCTCGGTCAATGCGAGTTCCATTCTAGGCACTTTTTTGAGGCTTCCTCAGAGTATGGCAGAATCGTCACCATGTAAAAAGTTTTAAAATATGAATTATTAGCTGAGGTATTGATCCCACTATTGTTAATAATTATTAGCTAAAAAAAAAGATTTGGACAGGGTCATGGTTCTTATCATATCTTTGGCCACGTGAATGTCACTCTGGTAGAGTAACCATTCTATCTAATGGTTTTACGCCACCATATCCTCAGATAACAGTTTATAAAAGCCTGCAGTTTTAATGAGCTATAGAGTGTAAATTTCCTCGTGTGACCTTAACGTAGTTATTGACAACTCTAATTTTGGTGCCTTTATTTGATTCTGTAGCCTGTCAAACTAGTCACAGCTGAGATAATTCATGTTGTGCTTACCTTACTCTGCTGTAAATGCCCTTACTTATCCCACAATCTGCATCATTACTAAGTATCCACCTTGTCTATTTCTTCATCTGCCCTCTCTTAGCTTCTAATTTCTTCTTACTTTCTTAACATTCATAAAGCTTTACACACATGATGAACGGGGCTCAGCTCACTCTGATTGTTTAAAAGCTCAAAGCTAGAAATTAGATGCGCACGGCGTCTGAATGTTCTCACTTAATTGTTAGGTAACACATAAATAAACAGACCAAAAAGCAACACTAGAATAATAACCACGACTTATTTTAAACAACTCTAGCAGACATTTATAGCAAAATGTAGCAAACTAGACTGAATCAATTAACTAAGATTTGTTATTGTACAAAAAATTGTTGTTTTCGGCTTACACAGGTGGTCTGAAAGGTTTCCGACCTCAACATGAAGATGATAATAAAATAAATAAAAGCTAGTGGAATAAAAGCTTTGTTAGGTCGGAAACTTTTCAGACCACCCTCCTATATCCCAACCATTCAGAAATCTACGACTAATTAATATATTTAAAATCCAAACATAAAGGGGGAAGTAAATTGTAAAAATCAATCAAGCTGCGTGATTTTTTAAAAAGAAAACTGGTTGAAGAATGATGTTTGCTCACAAGAAAGTACCGATATAAAGTCCTGACAAGAGATTAGCAAGTCCTGTGTCTAATCCCTGCCCTGTTATCATATTATTTCTTTAGCTAAAATTACAGATATAATCAGTTCGCTTTCACATTAAATTAAAAAATGACAATTCATACACTCCATAAACTCTTGTAGAAGTTATTAGACCCACAAAGCTAATACCATTTGTCATAAATTTAATTTAATATATTAAACAACAGTGAAATAAAAGAAATCACTTACCTCAGAGCTGGTAAGCCAGCCCAATACACAAAATAGACCACCCTAACGAAATTGAAGATAAGTCTATTTCTCTAAAATCCATAGAAAAACTAAATCAATTTATATTGACTGATAAAATACATTGACTAATCACCAAACAGCTAGAACCATAACAATTGAGTTTAGAAAAAAAAAAGAGATTCTATAAAAAATATAACGTACTCAAAATAAAACTTTTAGTTGATAGCTACAATTATGGATAAAGCATTCTAAGCGGAACGGATACCAAGTGGAGCAGGTTCCAAGCGGAACGGGTACCGAACGGAACAAGTTAAAGAAATATGGCCCATGAGCTGTTAATTATGGAGAGCAGTTAAATGAGATGCGAGTAGGTGTTTAGTTACAAATCAGCTTAGGTCGATGATAAAAAAATATTATGTAGGTTAATAAGTTTGGTTAAAATCTATTTAGCATATATTTTTCATCAAGTCCATTATTTAAAACTCGCTCGCAATAGAAGTAGTTACATCTCGACTGATATTAAACCAACAAGCCAGAACCTGGTTAATACTAATACTGGGTTGTTAAAAAAGTTCTTGTTCATAAAACCATTATTTGAACGAAAGCACTGCGTATTTCCATCCCTCCCTCACATTCTACCGAACCAATCTCAACAACTGATGGATGGTCTCATGTGTACAAAACACGTTTGCAGGTAAAGAGAAATCTACTAATCGGTCGTGGATCAAGATCCATCTTCATGGCGGAGGGGATGTAGAGTGTTAGGGAACGATAATATTCTTTTGGTAGCTGACCATAGCAAATGGTCAGTAGGAGCCAGTCGGTCAGTAAATTCTGTGAAAGTTTTGTCGATGTGCTTTTGTACCTCTTCCTTATATTGCCTTGTAAGTTGGTTAAATCGCTTTTTGTCGGATGAGTAATGAGAAAGTTTCCAGTACTATCTTGCCCTCTTTTATTTGTCAGTAGCTGTTGTGTGTGGGTTGTATATAACATCCTAAGTCGGGAGTGAATGTCAATAGAGGTATCAATACTATTTTGGAATGTCCAATCAACTGGGGCTTTAATAAGATTACCAGTCTTCATTAATTTGCAGCCCACTTACGAGTTTTTATTAAAATACGATCCACTTTCCTAGTCCATTCAAATTTTTCAGTTTTATATTTTAAGTGAGATTATTAGTGCTTAATTTGGTACAAAGTTTTAATGTTATGTCACTTTCCAGAGATTCAATTTTGTTGAAGAAAAGAAGGCTTGGGCCGTGCTAAGAGAATAAGTTGGTAGGACCATTGTACGTGCACTAAGCAAGCATAAGTAAGTTAAAGATATGGAGTATTCTAGTAGAAATATATGCGGCTAAATAAAAAAGAGGTAACACTTGTAGACATAGGTAGGAAGGAAACCATAAAAAAATTATTAAGCAAATGTAAGTTTTGGTGAGAACGGTAAAGACTACAATCGACTGTAAGAGCAAAGGGGGGGGGAGGCTCTTACCTATTATAACTGCAAACTGCATAGATAATTTGGAATTAAAAAGATTTGTTTCTTAACGTTTCTGCTCACATATTAATCTTCAAATCGAAGAGTTCTTCATTCACGCCACAGGTACAACCAAAACTGCTGTTTGGATATTGCATGTTGTATGGGGTATATTTGAGAATCATAAGGTGACAACACTGTCGTCACCATTTTTTATGATTATATATTATTGTCATGGAGCCTGTGTTTTTAGAGTCGTAGTTGCCCTGATCTGTTGTGATATAGTTATGGTAAATAAATGTGAATGCAAATGTAACAGTTTTGATTATTCAATAATAGCCACACAAATCAACTGCAACACCTTTCCCATCACAACCCTTTAATCCGACTTCGCATAATACCGTGTACAGTGAACTGTTAAAAGTAACGAAGTACATCCCATAGAAAATGAACCTCGCCGAAGTACAAAGACAAATACTTACAGACTTACAAAGTGGATTTGAGAATTCGTTAGGACCAGGAATTTCTCAATCTGCCATGAACATAAATTAAAACTAGTTGAAGAGACTTTATTGTTTACTGACTTGTTAGGTGACAACTGGCTATTTTATCCTAAATAAACTATATACATTCCACGGAGAAAGCCGGTGACGACAGGTAGAGGTTTTTAGGGGTGCATGGACATTGAGGATATTAAGGAGGTCCACCGTGGACTCCACTAGTCTCACTTGTTTTTTTGACCTTAGTGTAGAAGTCACTTGCAGCAGTGACCATTTCATTAATGTAAATTAACAGGTGGTTTTAAAAAATGGTCGCTACAAAACAATCCAATGCTTAGAGCCACGTTTGCTCCAACTCTCCTCTTTGTGTTTTTGACTTTAGGTAGGAATCGCTTTTCGCAGGAATCTCACTGGTTCTATTGGTTTGAATTGAAACATGGTGTATATATTAGAGGCTAAAATAGACCCAGACTACAGAACTACTTCCAACCCAAGCCTCCTCTTTGTGGATATGAGACACTTTTCGCAGGGCTCTGTTCCGTTCCATTAGTCATAATAAAGACTAGGTTTATATATCAGGCTACTGAAGAACTCACGTATTAAGCCACGTTTACCCAAAGCTTCCTCTTTGTGCAATTGACTTTAAGGTACAAATCGGGGTATGTCCCGTTCCATAATGTGAATTGAATTGGGTTTGTATAACATAGAATCCATTCCTCTTATCCACGCCCACCCTAGGCATCCTCTTTGTGGACATGACCTTAAGGTACGAGTCGCTTGTAGCAGGACTCTGTCTCGTCCCATTAGTGTGATTAATATGTTTATAAAAATTAAAATATATAAGGCTAGAAAATAACCCAAGCCTTAGTTCAACGTCCACCCCACTCTCCTCTTTAAGCTTTTGAAGTAGGGTTCGGTCCAGTTCCATTTGTGTGAATTGACATGATGAATATATTTTAGAGGCCAGAAAAGGACTTATGATTCAGAGCCAAGTAATTGCACAGCTGTAAACTAATGGTTAAGGTGAAATAGAATTTGCTATGGTCAGCTTAGCGGAACGGGCTTTTGAACGGTAATAAAAATGTCCTTGTTTGGAATCCTGCTGTATTTTTTTTCTCTTTTACTCTGTAATTAAACATTTTTTTTGAAGGGGTTAAGTAAATCTGTAAATTACATAAAGTAACATATTACAGACGATTATAATTATATGTGAGTTGATAGATAGGAATAGATGGTTATTTATATCGATGTCGGCGGGAGGGATCACCGTGGTATCGAATCTCCAGTCAGTAGCCATCCTTCTTTTACATTCTTTGTCATTATCATCTGTCTATTGTCATAATTTATAAAATGTAGGTATCTTTTGCTCCGATTAGGTATCTGACATACGTTTTTACAATCGTGCTATTGTGTTTTACTGTTGTGCTATTTCACTCCAACTACTGAGGTTTTTTTGTGCCTTTCTGTCCTTAGTAAGTACAGAAACTGTTTAATAACAAATTTTATTATTTCAATAATTTATTTTCTCTCTGTATTCCTGGGTATATGACTTGTTTACTAATTGTTAATGTTGTTTTTACTTATACCTTAACATATTATTGTATTTTGTTTACTTTGAGGGGTTCTTTGTTTTTTATTTATGGATTTTGGTAACTAATTATTACAATAAAAAATCATATCTCCGCCTTTTCTGCTTAACGATTTATTAGTCGACCAGCAGCCTAATGTAGCCAAAGTTAATTTTGGTTGATTTTTCATTTAAAATTAAACTGCATGATTAATGTAGTTTAATAATTAAATTCAAGTAAACTGATTCTCCACCATTTATAACCAAGCTTATTTTTTTGGCATTGTATTCTTGATTTCATAAAATCTCAGGGCTAATTAGGCTATATTTATGTATTCAGCACTGCTTTATGTTGATCTTACTTTTTCATACTGAACAGTGGTATTAATTTGCTTTTGTGTTTCATAGTTCTGTTAATATTATAGAATCATATATAATTTGCCTATTATTGTGAATAGGTTTTTTTTTTTTAAATTAGTCATGTTCACTTATTTTTTCAAATCTATTTCTAAATCAAGCTGTACCATCATTATGTACTGTTGTTTTGCACCTTGATTGGTTTATCGATACTTGTTGGGGGTATTATCTTTTTTAGTAGATTGTCACAAGTTAGCTGAAGAAGAAGCATTTTTAAAAAAGTTTGAAAAACAAAAATGATGATAAGGTAGATAGATAGTTCTGTTCCTTTCTAATTTAACCAAACCATTTCAAACCATTGCTGTAATATTCTTGTATAGTTTAGGTACTTGACTGTCTGAACCTCACTGATATATCTTATATAAATTAGTGCAGTAATTATCTGTCATTGATAAGGGCCTAAGTAAACAACCATTTTTTCTGTAAAAGTTATCAATTCTATTAATTTATACAATTATTTTATTAGGATATATCAATTAAATAGTACAAATGTGAGATAATTAAAAAATAGAAGAAAATATCAAGGAAGAAAACCTCCAGTTAATGTTGCCAATAATTTTTTGAAGAATCGTTGATTGTTTATAATTATTGGTAACCATTTAATTATTACCATAGTTATCAACTACCAATCAACATAGTTCTTAACATTTTAATGTGAAGTAATCATACAATGGCACTGGTAATATATTAATATCAGATAGCTAATATAAATTTAAGTGTTATACATTGAACTGTAACTACAATATAACTCTTTGGAATTTAGGAATATTATGATTTTACCATTAGTCATGTAAGGAAACTTGAGACACATTTCAGAAACCTTAATCTAACTGGATACATCTAATCTGATGCGGAGGACTAGATTAATAAATGAGCATTTTCAACTCAATGTTGATATGTTAGAAACAGGGAGAAGGGGAGCTCCTGAGACGAATGTTATCAAATAGTTCTCCTGTTTGAATCAAAATCCCTAATGCCCACCTATAAATAGTTTAGATAAGATAAAATAAAACGAGATATAAATAATTTATTGGTATGCTCAAAGACTAAATAATGAAATAAATTCAGTGTCCGATGACAAATGTTTTTTTTTAAGATTGGCAGAGAAGGGCTTATTATGTAATTGTGACAACAGTGTGAAGATTTTGGTCAATTTTCCTGTTTGGTATGCATGGTGTGATGTGGTGACTAGGCTTACCAACTTTGAATACTATTTACAGTTTACCAATTGTATTGCATTTCTTTTCTATTTCATTTGTTATGTTTTGCAACTAACCTTGATTACGGGACAGCCTGCAACCTTGTCTGTTCATTGCGCTGCTGTCTAGAAGTGGCAACAGTGGTTTAAATGATGAACTTTAGCATGTACTTCCCAGATCTAAGTTGAGAACTGAACACTACAGTTCCCATATTGGAAGCGAGCGCATGTTTTCAGTTTCTATATGCTTTATTCTCTCCCCTTTAAAGAGCAATTAGAGAAAATATAGCTGCCAGCAAGACAGAACGCCCAGAACCACGAATGATGGCTGGTGAACTGAAAAGGGCCTGCCCAGGACTAACAGAAGAAATTGCACCAACAGTGATTTAAGAATCTATGAATTTAAATTTTCATTTTGTATTTCCATTTTAGTTTATTAATGTCTTTCGTTTTTCTGTAAATATAGCACATCAGGGTTAACCTCATGGCTTTTATTTTAACTTAGATAACATTGTTCATAATCTGACTGTCAGTCCTGATACACACACATACATACATGATACATACAGTCCACTCTTCTAGTTTTTTATTACATGGAGTGGTGTGAAAAAGTCTTTGAACAACATGGTATTCTATTATTAAAATTAATTAAAACAAAATCAATGTAATATAAATAGTTTATTCACCTGATAATACATCTCCTTTTTGTAGTACAGGAAATAAAATTTTGGCAATGAAGTTCCGCCCAAACAGCTTAAGCCCAGATGGTATTTCATGGTGTGTAAGGATGCTATGTTATTTCGCATCCATTTTTCCATCTGATCACAAGATCTCCAACTCCAGATCCAGATAAACATCCCCAGGTCATTAAGGAGCCACCTCCGGGTTTCACAGTTGGTAGTACATATATATCAGAAAATTCCTCTACTGGTCTTCTAGCATACTGACTCCTTCCAGAACTAAAAATTTAACATTTAGACTTATCTGTCCATAAAACTTTGTTCCGCTCTTCTTCTGTCCAATTTTTCTGTTCCTTGGCAACCTTATGTCACTTGTGATTATTAACAGGGCAAAGAAATGGTTTTCACACCCTTTAAGGCAAATTGATCGAAGTTTCCTTCTGATAAAGGAGGATGAAACTTGGTCCCTGTAGCATCGGCTATTTCCTGAGCAGTTCTGTGCTAGATTTTTTGTGGTTGGACAAAGACAATATTATTAAATGTTGCTCAGCTGTAGGACTTAGTTTTGTAGGCCTGCCTGAACGTTTTAAGTCTCCAGTTGGCTTGGTTATTTTTATGACATAATGAATTCCAGAAGTGCTTCTTATTGAATTTCCGTGTGAGTCCTTGTTAAGGCAAAATTATGACCAAAATATATTTCATCATTTTCTGGGATAAAAGTGACATTAAGAAAAAATAAATTACAAAATATGAAATGTTAAATTAACTTACCGAAAAAAAAAAAAAAAGGTGCAGAATTCCAATAGTAGAACAATTTTTCAGATCCACTCACCTATTAGAGCTTATTCAACCGGTCTTGACCCTTTACCTGAACTAAAGACTAAAGTGGATTAAAAAGTAGAGAAATGTAAACAATAAGATAGCATCATTCAGAGGATAAAAAATTACAACACAAAGAGTTGCTCCCTTGGCTTGTTGTTAATTGAAAAGAATGCTAATTTAAAAGTATATTATGTCTACAATTTCTGCAAGTATTTATAAATTTTCTATTAAAGAGATAAAATTCTTTAAAATTGAAAAATTTGTCATTTTTATCAAAGTTTGGTTTCTTCAAAGACTTTTTTATACCGCTGTACATTAGTATCTGTTTTTACCAGTTCATAACCTACACATGGAAGGTTGCTATCTCACACTTTTTTAAGTGCAGCTGTGAAGTTTTTGGTATTAAGAAAGGGTACTTCTATAATTTTTAAGTCATTATTTCTTACATGCCAGACAATTTTCTAGGTCGGCTGGCTGCTGCTGATTTATTATGGTGTAAATTAATTTGATTTACCTGCTGTATCACGGCTGAAAGTGGCAGAATGGTGAATCTAGGACGGCTCTCTCTTGTTCCTGTCCTTCATGTTTTGGTTTGGCCGGCTGAAAGGTGAATTTGTTGACTTGGAATATTCTTAGATAGAATAGCTCAAACCGCACCCTTGAGCCGAGCTTGCCCAGTGTGTCTTCTTCCTTTCTGCTTATGTTGAAATTCACTCTGCAGTGAAGAGGCGGTGGTTTCAACGTGTTTCCAGGATGAGACTCGATTTCCTGCGGTTCCCTGCAGCACATCTGATTGACCTGGGTAGGTCAGCTGTGGGAGATTTGAGCAGTATACAAACCTTTTCCAGGCTGGGAGTGGGAGCCTTGTACTCCTTGTGTACTTAATAACTCTTGTCTTGAAAACCCATTTCAATGTGTGTAGTTGTAGGACAGCTTGATGCTGACAACCCGGAGTTGTTGCAAAAAAGCGATTTGTCTCTCTTCACTATAATAATTGAGGACAGCCTCAACTATTAGGAGTTGAATATTGCCTGCCCATTTTAGGTGCTTTGGGTATCTTGTTCATCTCCTACAATTACATCCTGAAGTTCCCATTTTAGTAATTTACTGTATAATCTTTATAGCAAATATAATTGATTAGCACTATATCTCTTTATGCAATTGTTCTGCAACTGAATGAATGGCAGTCCTTTAAAGGTATCATGCAGTCAGAATTTCAAAAGCGCAACATTTCTTCAAACTGTCCCAAATGGAGAGCACATTTTAGTTAATTTTTTTATTATTTAACCCTACATAATATAAACTACTGGAAAAAATTAGCGCATCACTTCATTATTCATAAAATGCGATAGATAAACAACAATCTCTTATATTTTCCTTTAGATTTTCATAATAAAGTCTATTTTTTGGTAACATGATCAAGATTATAATGGTAAGTATGAAAAAAACGAGGATAATGTTACCAACAGTTTTAATGTGAGAACGAATCATAAACACAGAATTAATTAGAAAAAATCTGGTAACACTTGTTCATGTGCATGTGTCTCTCAGCATTGACAGGATGACACAGGCAATGTCCTCTTGAGGCATGTTTTCCCATTCTTAAAATAATGCGTTTTGAACAAGTGTCGTTGGTGCATGATTCTGAGCTATGATACTCCTCTTCAACATATCCTACGCTCTATCAGATTAAGGCCTACACTTCATGCAGGAAGGGGCAGAAGATTAATGCCTACTTCCAGAAAGTAGGCAGTCATGATAGCAGCGGTATGTGATCTTGAATTGTCTAGGAGGTATAGGAAATTTTCACCAATAGATAGTGCTAATAGCATTACATATTGTTCCAGAATGTCCGCTCACATACCTCTCTGCAGTCAATCAGCCCCTATGTATTATATGTTACTCTGTGCGGGCTTCCAAACTTATGCCAGCCCGTAACCACTTCTAAACGCTACTCTTAGAGAAATTTTGTAGGCAACAAACCATTCTCCAGGGCGTCTTAGTACCCTTATCCCACCATTTGGAGAATGTAGGGCAAACCTTGAGTCAACACTGAGCAAAACCACTCTCCAATCAGTGATTGTCAAATTTTCATTCCGTGCGAAAATGCAAGTCTGCCCAATTGATGCTATCTGGTGAGAAGTGGACTAGTGGCAGGGCATGTGGTGGTCAGATAAGCTTCGCTTGGTCTGAAATCACCAAGTTTCTGGGCGAATGAAGTTCATTTTGAAGTTGAAAACTTATTTGAAACCTCTGTCGGGAGAGGGTTATTAAATGGTCATCTCTGGCTGATGTAGCTCTTGGCCGACCTTGCTCAGGCCTCCTACAGTTGTTGCCTGCCTCCCTGAATCGATGGAGTATCCGGCTAACCGCCGATTGGTTTCTTCCCAAGCGTATGGCCATTTGCCTTTGGGGGAAACCACCCAAGAGTGTTAGTGCTCTTAACTGCAATTTCTTCAAGCATATCTTATATTAAAGCTTCAAAAAACTCGAACTCAAAAAGAACTTACATTAAACAATGGAAAAATAGATAATAGAATTACTTAATAACAGGAAGGGACACATTCGGAAGTGTACCACATACTGAGCCATTTATTTTCTCTAAACCGAAGATTACATTAGAGGATTATCTATAATCCTGACTTCATTACTAATGTCAGTTCTGGTTAGACCGATTCTGTTGAATTCTAATAAAGATGTAAACAAACAAGTATAAAATACAAAGTGATGGCTAATTTTGTTCAGGAGTTTATTTAAAATTAAATACCCAATTAACTAGGGAAAGTCTGCTTTAAAGTTACTTATGACTGTGTCACTGCTATCAATTATACACTAAAGACTTATTGAAAATTACCTTAACCAAAATCAAAGAAATTTCACTTGATTGCTCCTTGTGAGGTAGATGTTAAAGTTTTGGGCACAATGTAACAACTCTAATCTTATATTATTATTTTGTTATTAATTATAAAATGCTTCCTGACCTCAAGGATCACCCACCCTTAACGAATAGCTAATACCCCAAATCATCAGTCTCATATGTTTATAAAAAAGTACTTAGTGGATTCCACATATTTTCTTGTTTGACATGTTATTAATTTGAGCAGTTAGACTGTGATTGCTTAGCCTATTTTCATTTATACTAAATTTTATTGCTTAATAATATTAAGGATTTACTTATATAAAAATGTTATTTTTATACTAATATTCTGGTTTTGTTTATTTTATATAATGCCTGTTGAATAAACTATATAGGTAATATTGATTTTAGAAATAAAACTGATTTGATCATGCGTCAGAAAATGGAAGAAGGGAAGGAAGAGCTGAGACCAGATTACTGTTACCTCCAGTTCCTAAACTGAAGACGGATGACTTTTCAAAGTCAGACAACATTCCTCAATCATATAGGATATGATATCACACATTCTATTAATGATATATCTAATAGGTTGGTTTATTATTTTTTTCATGTTAGATGTTTTTAATGGTCAGAGAATATTTGTGATTTGTCAGTAGAATTAACTTGAAGAAACAATTAGTTTCATTCGGTTTATATCCTAATGCACTCACATATGTATATAGATGTAGATACTTGTATCCAATGTTTAAGGGGTGCAAAAGGTCTTATTATGAGATGCACTAAATATTTATTTAATCCCATAGGAGGGGGGGGGGGAGAGATGTAAGCACTATGTGTTTTTAATTCGATTAAAGAAGACATTTTTGCATACATGTTGGTAAGTCTTTGTATATATATACCATGTATCCAACATTTTGATGACTGACAAAATAGTTAATTCAACATTCATTTCAGGCAGGTAATTAAGTTCTCTGCCAGGACTTTAACAAGATATATAGCAACAGCTCCTTGGTGTCTTAAAGAAAAATAAACACCAAGTTCTCCGCATCAATAAAGAAAGTTGGAGATCCTTTTATGGAAAAATGCAGAACCTTTCATACCATATTGGCTCTGATGTCAATAAATCTGCCTTATAAATAGCCCTCCATTATACATTAATTCTGATTAGGTGTCTCCATCTTACTAAAAAGTACTAGAAGTGATAGGCCTGTTAAGTAACCACAGAGCTCCTATTGAGGAAAACTAGCCTGCAGAATTATTCTAATCAGAGAAACCTGTTAAATATTGCTATTTTAAATTCTCAGATACGATGAAAGTAGAGTAGGCTTCAGGGATTGGGCTCTGTTCTTATTACTGAGACCTGTATACTCAAAGAAGTTGACTATCACTGAGGGTATTCAAAAGGAAAATTCTGAGGAGAATCTATGAGTTAAAGCGAGTGTGTAAGATTAAAACAAAAAAATAACTATACATATTTATTTATAACTGAAAGGATGTCATTCATCCATGTAATGGTAGGTTCATGTGGAACCAATGGAAAATATATGACGCTGATGGAAGATTTTCAGGGGAAATGACATAAATGATGATGCAATGGGAGGATGTGCCGAGACCGATTGAACAGTTTGAGGTGGGTAATTTTGGAAATGTGGTCTTTCCTGGATAGCATTTCATCCAAGACTAAACCTAGATTTTTGACTGAAGTTTTGAATAGGTCAAGCATTGATTGTGAAGGTGGGAGTATGGATTTTGAGGAGGGGGCATAATCCAATGATAATTTCCTTGGATTTCTTTGTATTCAATTGAAGATTAGGGAGAGAGGTCCAGGCCTCAATATGGTTTAGGTCTTTCTGAATCAATAGGGAGGTGGATTGGAGTTCACTAGGAAGAAAGAATAGGTAAAAATAAGAGGATGCTTGTTTTATCTTTGGCAATCGAAATTGGAGAGTGGCAATTAAAAATAGATGTGACTGACAGTTGAAGTACAGGAGGCCTTGATCATCCTTTCTGTGTTTCAAAGATAAGCAAGAAGAAAAGTAAGCCTTTATTTGTAATAAATAATCAGACAAGAATAAATTTTCAGTCCACATCATATTACTCCTGTAAATGGTGAAGTTGGATAGAAGAAGAAAAGATCGAGACTTTTTCAAAACCCTTAATTACCAGTCAGCACCTGCCAGGTCCAGTAGTCGGAGGTGACCTATAAAGCTAGGGACCCGACCAATGAAGAAGAATTAGCACAAGGTACTCCCCTGATGACACTATTACGTACTATCCCTCAACCTATTAACCTAAATTCCTTCCACTTCCAAGGGGTCTTGTCATTGGCTTCTCAGATGAGGGGTGGAAAGCATTTTAGTTGCCTCCTACTTACCTTGTCGCAGCAGTGCTCCATTAGAGCCATATCTTGTGGAGTCACTGCTGCCAAGAGCTGAACCATCTCAAAAGCCACAGACTTGTGGACTCATATGTCCCTTACGGAGGAACATAATGGCTTCACTGGAACTTCTGTGCTTTGTTTACATTTTCGGGCATTAAAACTACTACATATCTGATGATTCCTAGGATTGTTCCTGTGTAGAGGACTGCCGTAACCAGGAATCCTCCTTGGTCTAATAGGTTGGGACCCTCTCTTGCACGTACTCTATATTTGAGGGGAAGCCTAGATGCTTGCCAAGCATCACCCCTAAAGATGTGAAATAGGTTATTGGTATCACATCTTATACACTGTATATTGTGGGTAAAATAATTTAAGTAATTTTAAGGTGAATTCTCAAAATTTATGACAATTTGCAAACTCAAATTTTTTGTTGTATACTCAACCTGTATTAAAAACAACCTATGTAATTTTGTCTTAAAAAGAGCTAGTTGAAATCTGGTTTTTGTCTAGACCCAGTTTGATTAAAATTCATTTTTAATAGTACCTAATTTAGTTTAACTTAATTTTTTTCAGGAAGCCAAGGGCAACATACCGATACACCAATAGATGGTAAGATCATTGTTAATTAATTTAATGATAATTGTTCCTGTTGGATGTTTTTCTCAATATCGCTCAATTTCATATTTTTTTGAAAAAAAAAACTCCAAACCACATCTTTCCAAATGAACTCTTAGCAATACCTCCGCCAACTTTTGTCAAGTTGACCCTCCCCTCTCTGTTCAGTTCATTGCCTGCTTCTACAGAGTATCTAAAAAGTAGCAACACTGATTACATTGAACAATGCAGTGGCAATACTGATCACCTTCAACAAGTGAACAAACTAATGTTAGACTGTAGGAAAATCAAGTGAAAAAACAGTTAATTAATAGCAATGTGTAGGTCTACATCTCATATCACAAGCGAACAGGTTTTCTTCAGGTGATTTCTACCTTATTCATTCTCCTTCAATGGGTGAGTAGAAAGAATATAGCAGCCGGAGGGATAGGCGCTATATCGAGCAGGGATTATGGCAGAACAAGGTGAGCGAACAACAATGTAAGAGGCAAAACAAGCAATTGATCACCCACAGCTTCAGTAACTGCAGTTAAGAATGAAAATCTTTTTTTAATATCAGTTTATTTGTTCACCGTACTTTTAGTTTTACCAGATCTTTCCTTTTTTTGTAAATATAGCCTAAGGCCATAATTCACTTAATGTTTAATGTATTTCCTTCTTATTCTGTAAATATAATTGCATCAAGCCCATGACCCATGACAGAAACATGACAAACCTTATAGAGTAACTGATGACCCATGTAGCTATTCCAAGCCCTAAGCTACCTTCTTCACAATTTTACTTTAATTATTTGTACCAAAGCATGTTTCGATTTATTTTTAATTCTGCTAAAAATTTTGGTGGCCTCCTATTTGGCAGTGATAATATTTTATTGATGCATGTCAAATAGAGCTATAATGTAGGGAGAAAAATTGGTTTCAGTCTAGTTATTAGTTATAGAATATAATATGGCTCATTTTTCTGTGACATAAATAATTATAATTTTGTTGATTTTTTTTTGCAAAATTAGAAACCTTAATGTTTTTACCCAAGTGTGTATGTGTCTGTTCTATCAGGTTGGCCAAAAAGTCCGTTGGGTTTTTGTTGTCACGAAACTTCAAGCAGTCTAATATGTAGCTAACTTCAGTCCGTCCCTTGCGAGTGTGCTCTCGTCAGATACTAGACACTTCAACGTAGTTTGACGTGAAATTCCAACGAGACTGATTGTATTTTGTGTGTTTAGGATCATCCTAAAAATGGAAAACCAAAACCAACATTATCGACACCTCATGCTTTTTTATGCTAAAAAAGGCAAGAAAGCAGTGGAAACTTGCAGAAAAATATGCGCGGAGAGGATGCTGTTACAGAACGTGTGTGCCAGAAGTGGTTTTCAAGATTTTGATCGGGAAATTTTTCGGTTCAAAACGCACCTTGCTCTGGCTGGCCAACTGAGATTAACAGCGACAAAGTGAAGGAATTAGTTGATACCAATCCCCGTTATACAACTAGGGAGATCGCAGTTATCCTCTAAATATCCAAATCGAGTGTTGAAACCCATCTGCACCAACTTGGCTATGTGAGCAGGCTCGATTTTTGGGTTCCCCATCAACTTAGTGAGGCTAACCTCGCCCAAAGGATTTCCATCTGCGATTCGTTGCGGAAACGTGAAGAAAACAATCCTTTTTTGAAGAGAATGATGACAGGGAACGAAAAGTGGATCGTCTAAACAATGTGGAGCACAAACGCTCATGGGGGAAGTACAGCCAATTACCACTAACAACCCCCAACGCAGGTTATGCTCTCAATTTGGTGGGATTGGAGGGGTGTTGTCTTTTACGAACTTCTTCCCACGAACAGGACTATCAATTCGGATGTGTACTGTGTCCACCAGCTGGACAAATTAAATGCAGTGATCCACCAGAAGCGTCCAGAACTAGCCAACCGTAAGGGGATTGTCTTCCATCACGACAATGCCAGACCGCACACTTCTTTGCAGACGTGGCAGAAGTTACTGGAGCTTGGCTGGGAAGTTTTGCTGCACCCTCCATATTCGCCCGACCTTGCACCTTCAGATTTCCACCTGTTTCGGTCTCTTCAAAATTCATTGAATGGACAGGCCTCCAACTCTGAAGAAGATGTAAAAATCCACTTGGAAAATGTTTTTGCCAGTAAAGACAGGAAATTCTTTGAGCATGGAATTATGAATCTGCCCATGAGATGGCAGAAGATACTGGAACAAAACGGGAATTATACCATTGATTGAATAAATCGCTTTGTGTTTTAAAGTTGTCTTATTTTCGCTTAAAAAACCGAACAGACCTTTTGGCCAACCCTTTAATATTGGTGAGTCTCCTGTTCAAGCTAGAAACCCAAAATTTTCGATAAAGATCCCATTTGATATTGAAAAGATATGTAAAACAAAGACATCTCCATAATAAAGGATTTTCATAACATAATTAATAAGATTAATAAAAATATGTATTTTCTTTAAATTTGATTAGGATATCAAATTAAAGATATTAATGTACTAATTAACAACATGTAATTTTTGTTTTGGTTGTAGTTAATTTAATTATAAAAACTGTCTATAACATTGTGTTCGTAACTAGAACTCGAGCAGTGATTTTTATAGATGCATGATATTTGATATGTTTATTCCATTAAGTGACTGAATGATGCTAAAAATAAAACCAGGCCCATGTAAAATCATGAAGGGACATCAATAAATTAATTAGTAATAATAAAATGAATATTTTCCTATGATATTGAGTGGGGTATCAAATTAAATATTTCCATATCGTAATTATTAATGTCTCATATGTGTTAAGGCCTAAGGGGACTATAATTACATAAATTCATTAAAATTGTCATCCTATCCACAATTTTCACACCCTCAGTTTCATATAGAGCGATGATATTTTGCATGAAAGTTTTACTTGTTGTCCTAGAGATGCTAAAACTAAAAGCTACCTTACAAAAAATTACCAAGTCAATTATGGATCAATTTCTCATTATTAAAAAATAAATATGTTATGTCAAATCAAATAAGGTATCAAATTATTGATATCGGTGGCCTAATTAATAATATATATGTGATGGGACTTAATTGGAGTATAATTATGCAAAGTCATTAAAACTGTCATAAAAATAGAATTAGCTTTCCAATCCTAGTTTCTTATTGAGTGAGGGATGATGTTTTGCATGAAAGTTTTACTTGAGGCTTCAGAGATGCTAAAAATAAATGCTACTTTACCAAAAATAGTGAACAGGTAATTATTAATCAATTACTTGTAATTAAAAGATAAGTATTTTCCCATCAAATCAAGTAAGGTATCACATTAAAAATCTCGATCAATAACATTAATTACAAATGTATAATACTATGTATTATGTTGTTAAGCCTTTCATGGACAATTATTTATTGAAAGTATCAATAAAATTGGTTGCAATGGAAACCCTTAAATGTTTAACGCCTCACATTTTATTTTGCATTTATTTTCTAAAATACTTTTTTAGCACCTTAATTCATTATACTGCTTAAAGGCCAACACCCCTGCATAGGTCATTATAAATTTCAAAGCAGTTAAAGCAACAGTTTTTGCTGTAAGTGGTATCTGTCTTATAAGGTTTCAATGTGGTATTAAGTCCTAGTTAGGAAATAATTAATTTCCTCTTGAGTTTCTTTTGTTCATGCTTAATTGTGGTGTCCAGCGAAGGCTGAGGTATTTATAATGGCTTGCTATGTAAATTTGTTGTGTTTGAATATGATTTTATTTGTATAAATATATATATATTTATAATTGTCTAAAGATTAAAAATAAAAACAAAATAATTGTATTTGTCCATGAAGAGTTGTGGACTTCTGTATAAATATTTTCTAATTCCTATTTTTCCAATGAATTGCTATTGCTTGTTAGAAGTAGTGGATGAGAAGTGCTACCAGTTCACTGTTGGCAGATTAGACCAACTAGAGCTTTCATCTCCTAACTATCCTGGTCTCTACCCTAATAATACTGACTGCACCAGGGTTATCACAGGTATAATAATCATTTAAAATGTTTCTGTATTTGTTTAAAACATGTGAGAAAATAATTGATATAACTAAATTTAATCTTGAGTTTTAATACTTATTAGTTGTATGTAATCCTACAGGTGTAAATTAAATAATTATTTATTCAAAATAAAATTATGACCACTGAGGAACTTTGTTGTCAGGGGAGACCAGCTTCAGCCTGTCCTTTAACAAGGGGAAGTACTTCCTCGGGGTACTCCACTTTTTTGTATTGGTCCTCTACCTGCCATTCCAAGCCTTGTAGTCACTGAGGTAGGCCTTTCATATCCATGGTTCCTCTTTGATTCTCGCGCGAAGGGACAGGGGAAGCTATTATAGTTCTCCCCTCATCACTTTAGCTGTCAGGCCCTATTCCCGAATCGATTCTGGAGCTGCTGCTGCTGCTGGTATCGCACCACTTCAAAGGAGACAAAAGACCATGGTTACACGCAATAGTACAGTCCTCTGCACCTGTATTAGTCCCTGAGTGTCTGACCCTCAATTAGTTGAGGTATGTCAACTATGATTGGGAGGTATATCAGATTATTTCAATCACAATTGCCCTGGTAGAGAGACCATATCTTAGCGGATAGGGTGGGAACGATCCATATTCCCTGTCACTAAGTTACCTGTTGTCTTCTCAACTATTGTTGTTATGTTCCTTTAAGTGCATCACTCTAACATTCAAACATACCTTCTTTTTAGTTATTATTAATTCAATAGTAATATTATGCTATAGTCTTGATAGGACTTCAATATATATCCTACCCAAACTCAATTCCAATCAGATGCGCCTGGTTGGTAGAATATTCCTTGGTTGGTACATATTGAGAAAAATGTATATATATTATGAAGTTACAATATTACTTATAATAAAAAAAAATTAATTAAACTTGTAATTTAACAAACATATGACAACTAAACATATGAACATGAAAAAAAAATAAATAAAAATAAGATTTATACTTTTTGAATTTTTCACAATTTTTAGTCATTGAAATCATCGTGCTTCAGCTGAATAGTGTTTTTGTTGATCCTGGCATTCTAACGTTGCTTTAATAATTTCCTGGATATTCTTCTGCACACCTCACATCTCAACCATTTGAAGGTTAATGTATTTATGTATATGTATGAGTATGAGCAAATATGATATAAGAGGTCCCTCACGATAAATAAATGTATTTAAAATTTGCAATTGACAGTCCTCCTTCAAGCATCTCTTGGTAACTGACTGGCTCTCCTATCCAAGATCTCTCCTCCATTGGCACCAACCCTCCTTTTAAACTTGTCTCTTGTATCACTACACACTTCCTTCTAACGGCCAAATGGCCCTGCCCATTTTTTTCCCTGCACTTATTCGAATTTAAAATAACATTACAGGTGATGATGATATTGTATATGATTTTATATAAAAAACAACATAAATTTGGTTTTATATGCAATTTTAGTCCTCAAGATGCCTGAATAAGTGCAACATCAACTGAAAATGTAAAAATAAGTAAAAGATTTTGGAGAGACACAAAAGCTATTTTGAAAAATTTAATTTTAATACAATACATAATTCCAACATTTTTAGGTTTACTTCAGGGGTAGAGAGAACACACTGCAGAACCGAAATACAAAACGTCTATGGGCATCCTAATTTTCTAAATTACAAAATGTAGATGTGACAGAATACACAGGTTTACTTATGGAAAAAATAAAAAATAAATATATATATATTATTAATTTCTTAGTAAAGAGAATTTTTGGCTTCGAAAAATGATCTTATTGCACCCCTGTATGCTGCCAGTTTATCTGAATTGCAGTAATTTTCGTTTCTCCACCTATGTAAACAACAGTACTTGGTCTGTTCCTTTTCTTGATCGGTCTTGACAATTTCCTGAGATTCAAGCTCTGACACGACTGTGAGAATATAGGCAATATCTCGGTGCACCAAAATCATTGCATCACACGTGTTGGTTAGCATGCCACTTATAAGTGACTTTACACAAAAAAAAAAGAGTCAAGGAAGTACAAATTACCTCATTGACGGTATGGTAGCTGAGTCTATATAGATTATTACACACACACATATATATATATATATATTATTCAAATATTTATTATTTTAATTATATATTTTTTTATATAATTTATAACTTTATATTTAACTTTTACGTTATCTCAAGGTTCTGTTAATAAAATATAGGAAACTTCTGGCAAAAGGAATAATTGTTTATTACACATATGTTCATTAAAATTAATATACAAATTAACTACGTACGTAATAAAAGAATAATATTAAATCTAACATTAAAATGGTACCTTATAATTATTCGTTACGTGATACTAATACTGGCCAGTGTTTCTTTGTGTTGCTTTCTTCGATGGTCGTCTTCTATTGCGTGATTCGGATTAGCGTCTTGTTCTTGATGCGTGGCGGGTGAAAGTCTCATGCCGGTCCAAAGATGCACCACGAGGCAGCAGTCACTGTGCCTTCGCGTGGGTTGCTACCTGAGCTTCCTCGTCTCCTGCCGGTTCAAAGATGAATAGTCTCCTCTTGCTTCTAAGTATCCTATATATCTCGCATTTCTCCGCTGCCTTATTGATCATTCAACTGGTTATTCAATGCCAGTTGTTTCGGATATTTATACTTCGCTTAATTTACGTAGTTTATAAAATGAAATATTTATATTAAATTATTGATATTATTTTTATTAAAATTATTAATAGTTAATATAACGACAATAAAAACGTTCATCTTTTCATAGGCATGAACCACGGATCGTTCGTACGTTCTTCAACGCTTGCTTTTTCCGAGTCTATATTAAAAACACAATCAAAAATCATAACATTAAAATATCACAACAATATATATAATTATATAAAGGATTACATTTAAAAAGAGATACCACCTCAAACTATTACCACTAAACTGACCCTTTAATTGTTTTGTTATAAAGCATACATCTCCAATTCATCAAATTTTAATTAAATTGACACTTCTTTATATATTTCATCCATTATTATGCCTCTTTCTTGTTCAGCAAAGGTGTATTGTTGGGGATAGATAAAAATGTAATTGAGATATTTATTATCCATTAATATTACTTTTTCTTATTTGAGGACATATGTATGATATACGATCAATATATACAACAGTAAAAAAGAAAACCTATAATTTTATGAATAAGCCAAGCTTTATTTTCTCAAATTATTTTCCTTCATAAATGCAGAATAGGAATTTATAGACATTTAAAACTGTAATTGATCATTCTGATTATCTTTTCAAAATTATCTTATCTTCTCAATATTGATATTTTAAATGAATGTAACAAATTGTAAATGAAATATGAAGACACATACATTTGGGCTGCGTCCAAAGCCCATTAAATCTTCCTGAGCAATATTTTAGACTACTAACAACACGAAAAAACCCCAGAAACTGTGTCCAATGTAGTAGTAAAATAAAAAATTTTTTCCAAATATATGTTTCTTATTGTGGTTTTTAATTTATAATTATTTGCTCAAATGTAGAAGAGGAAGCGATAAAGTGAAAGTATTATGATTTTTTATTATAGCTCCTCAGGGATACACATTAAAGCTAGACTTCCGAGACAAGTTCTCATTAGAGCCTTCTGATGAGTGCAAATTTGACTACTTAGAGGTGCGTGATGGTGCTCATGGCTACGACCCATTCATTGGCAGGTATTGTGGTGAGTGCCAAATTGTAAAAGAATAATTTAATTAAATATTTATTTTAAGGCTTGACATGGAGGAAATTCCATAGGTGTTAAGAATATTTTCTTTTTAGTGTGTGGTAGAACAACTAATCTTTTACAGTTACTTTGGCAACTCAATCTGCTATTCCCTCATTTTACATCCCTCAGTTAGTATTTTAGTCATTTAATTGTACAGTTATATGTTTGTTTCAATACTGTCAGCATATATTTCATTCTTTTTTTTTTTTTTTGTATGTGTATGATAAGTTTTTGGTTGATGGGTCTCTGTTGTGGATATTGCATTGTATCTTCTATGTCCTTACTATATTCTAGGACATAAGTCCCCTAAAAATAACAAAAATGGTCAGTGTCTAAACATTGGTTTACAGATAATTATATTTTAAACAAGCTACATGATAAATAAACAAGCTTTGGAAGAGGTACCTCCTTGTGCTCAATGTATTATGAATAAACCATGAAATAAACAAAAAAGAAAAAAAACCATGATTAAATTGTTACTAAAAACAAATTAAGTATTGTAGCCATAATCTCGTTGACATTGAGGTTGCTTTAGTTAGATTTAGGTGTGGGATTTTGAGGAAAGAATAAATCAATAAAGATGGGATTTGAAAACTGTGAGGGCAAGGGCATAAAAATGATATAATAGTCGGAGATACAGTGTATCGAAGTTAATAAGCACAGTCAAAAAAGTAGTGGTCAAAAGAAGCAGATCTGTGAATGGAAGGGGGGGGGAAAGAGAGTAGAGGCCCCAGTACGCTGGATCTTTTGTTGGGGGACTGGATGGATGAATGATTTGAGTTAAAGGTAAGGTTCCCCATCGTGGGAAAGTAGCTATCTGGATTCAGCACGATGCGAAATGCACGAGTCCTGCGATTCTGAAAACAAATCTAATGGAACAGTTCATATGGTGTTATAAGTTTTCATTGAAATTCAAAGAAAGCAAATCATGAACAATGCAGAAGTAAGAATGCGAGAGGAAATATGAAGTTTGTGGGTTTGTTGCTGAAGGGATGATGTAAGTGATTTAATGGTTTTAGGGTGGAAATGGAACGTCTAGTAGTTTGTTGTGAGTCTTCATCTCTTCTCCAGGAACCATCAGTCTTGTCACCACTGCCGCACACATGATATAGAAATATCTCCATCACAGTCAGATACTAAAGTAGGTCATAGTCACTTAAAAAATTGACTGTTTTGCAAAAAAAAGCCCAGGTCAAAGAAATTTGAAAAATATTATCTGCTTGGTGGTGTGGTATATATCAAACTCCTCCCCCTGTGGAGTCTAGTGCAGCTTAGCAACTATACTGACACTTCCAATGGTTCATTTTGACATTCCATAAATGTTTAAATTATCTTATTGTCTCTTTTGGGGAGATCCCTGGAGAAAATCATTAACAAGATTTAACACTCAGAACTACTTGATTATTACAATTAAACATGAGCACATTACCCTTAACTAGTTATTAGTAGTTTGGTAACTATATGATACATTTTCCATACCGTTAACTGATTAACATGGCTATTGCTTTATAAGTAGGTCTAACATAGCTTCTAAATAGCGTTATATAACCTGTAGGTAAATAAAACCATATCACAACCTTCCCAAAACAACTTATCATACGCACATTAAATAAAAAGAGTACATCCAAAAAGTGAGAATAATTAGATTAATAATAGGCAACTGCTCTATGTACAAATTCTGAACAATATTCTGTTATTTCTATTACTTGCACTGTATGGATATTGTAGTTACTACCGAAAGAAGGTTATGTGTTCCATTGTGAACCCTTTACGCTCTTATATTCCCATTTTATTATCATTAATGGCTTTTACGCTTTATGGACTTGGAAGCAAGTACATTTATAAATATGCATTTAATTGGGGGAATTCAACATATTATTGATCAACTTAATTATTTTCTTCATATAAGTAACACTTGTGATTAGCTATCTTATTTGTTTCAATAAATATTTTTGACAATTGTGAAAATATAAATGAATTTTGTTGAACTAGCTTGTAATTATAGATGCAATTAATTATATATATATATGTAAAGAACACGTCTTGTAACGTTTTTCTTAATTTTAAAATCCACTGCACACGGATGACCTGGCTGGCGGCAGCAGACAACTGAATGTCATGACGAGAGGTTTAGAAAGATTGGTCAAGTGAAATTTTGTATGGTGCAAGTCAAAGTGAGTTATTAAAGATTTGAATATTTGAAATAAAGGCTTAAAATGTTGTTTCTTTCGTTTACAGAGAAACACAATAGTCTTTGTTCATAAGAGAAACATTACCTACATCAACGGATTATCCAGACAGAAAAAATCATATTCTATATGTATATATATATGTATATATATATCAGAAGAAGTCAGGGTCGAGATTTTAAGAATATGTTTTTAGCTTTCTGAGAACATGAAACAAAAATTAAAAAAAATTCCCCCTAAAACTAAAGACAATCAGAAAGTTTCTTTGAGTTTTGACAGAATACTTAACCACAAATTGCTTATAGGGTGTTTAACAAATGTTAAATATTAAAAAAAATTTAACCCGATTCTGAATTATACAAATTATTGAATTATTTTCCATGACCACTAATATGATGTTTAGTAACATATGGTATATATAATACAACACTGAACTTAATTTCTTTACTACCAGGCGAATCTTACCCTCCAGCAATTCCATCAACCTCTCGTTCCTTATGGCTGAGGTTCAGGTCAGACGAAAATATAGAATACTCTGGCTTCAGGGCCATCTGGGAAGAGGTACCAAAACCAGAATCAGGTAATGGAAGCAGCACTATTGAAGGTATATGGATTATCTTTTAGCCATTTATTTAACAATTGTTTAGTTTAGTTTATTGTATTTTATGATAGGTTGCCAATCTCTTATTAAGTTACCTTGGTTTGTTTGGAATGTCTTGAAATTAAAATTTCATTGTTACAGAAATGCAACTTTGTGTAAAGCTAAAGGTTAGTAAATAATATTAGATTCTAGTATTGGCCACTACTTTAATACTTCAATTAATGGTCATATCTTACTTATGTTTTTAAATAAATAATTTATATTTGTTTCTCCTCAAATTAGCTGATTTTAACTCTAAAAGAAGAAGTATTTCAAGAATTAAATTTATATTTTTGAATTTACATTTAACAAAATCAAATTATACCTTAAACCAATTATACATTATGCAAATTATATCATACAAACATAACATATATCACCTTAATGAAAATGAGGTCCGGGAAGAGGGTACAGAAGTGCGACCAAGTGGGTGATGTAGATGAAGCAAACTGTCTGTTCTAAGTTAGCTTATGTTATAAGATTGACCACTAAACAACTATAAATTGTATTGGCTCAAGATGCAAATACATTGCAGGTGATCTAGGTAGCAAAATAAACATGAGCCCATAGTGATTTAACAATCTTATTAATATCATCACTGTTAGCTGATTCTAAAAGAGTTATTAATTTATTTTTTTTGCTTTGTTAGTATGGATTTCATGTGATTTGCCATTGTTTGCAGTTTTGTTTCTTCCATGAATCACAATTTTTTGACTTGCCATTGTTGATTCCTCTGTTTGTGATTCTTTATTTGTTTATCCTATACTCACTCTTGGCAGATTTGACGCTATAAATATGCTAAGTTCTTTTATTATAAGACTGCAGGATCGAAAATTTTTTATATAAAAACAAAAAACAGCTTTACATTATCTTGTATCTAGTTTAAGCAGAATCTCACTGGAAGTTTTCTCAAACTATTTAATGTGTGAGTATTATTTAATAGATCTAACTGTGCTTGGAAGTGTCATATCAGTAACAGTGTATAAAATCATCAAATCAGTGGCAGTGCTTAGAACTGTCATCAGTGATAACAACTAATATCAGCTCATTAATTAAAAATTACTGCAAAATAATTTTAACTGTTTGCTTATGGTTGTCATCAGGTAGCACATCCATTACCAACAATTTAAGCTGGAAATTATCTTCCTTTTTTATTCTTAAGAGCCAGTGATTTTACTAAAAGGACCATATTACTCATACATTAATTGTACTTTTTAATTATTAAGGCCTTAGGAATATTTTAAGGAGCAGCATTAACTGCTGCTATAAGTGTCCAAGGATGGCGCAACTCAAAAATTTGTAATCGGCGTGTTTATTATATTGCTAGTAAGTAGTGTCCTTCCACAATAATTCACACACTTAAAATGTGAAAACTTTCCCATTTTTATTTCCTAGTGACAATTTGAGTTGGACTCCAGCTGTTACAAAGACAATGTGTTAAAAAAAAAAATTAAAAACAACTAACATCAGCACTACAACTGTGGCTTGCTTACGATTCCATACCTTAACATACTTGGTCAATTTGAGCCAATTTCATGGACAAAAGGTGTTCAGGTACAAATTAAAATAGACCATCTCTATTTATTTTCTTTAGCATTAAAATAAATTATGGATTGATTGTTGTCAAGGTTGGTGGATCAATTAGTAAATGAAAATTTTCAGAATCTGGTAAGATTGGATAACATCTTTGTTTGTGCAACTGTAATGAGATGGACATTGTGAGAAACACGCCATGTAAATGGTACATGGATAACAAATAAATTATATTTATTGCAATGACCATGCAATCCTAAGTAAAAATAAGTAAGGTAAAATGATATAAATTAAATCACTCGATCTGGAATCAGTTGGCTGCTCCATTAATTATTGCAAGGATATTTCACTTTAATCAAAAGCTTTACCAGATGGTTTGTTTGTGTGCTATAACAGATGGCAAAGAAGCAAGACAAAGTTTTATTAAATGAGAACACCAAGTCTTATCTTGGAAAGACAGACGCTTGTAGAGTTCGAACATAGCAGGAGAAGAGACTAGATGGGATTATGACAGCTTTAATCAAGTTATCTTTGAGGCTGCACATCTATAACAGGGTGGGTTTAAGTGACACTGCAGGTAATCATGCTCAGTTGTCAGTCTAAAACAAAGCGACATCTAAATGTTATTGAGCGGCTAAAAAAAATTATAGAATACATTTTAAATTCTATGTATGTGTAATTTTGAGGAATATTATAAAACAAGAAAATAAAATTAAAATGTTTTATTTTTATTGTGATCTTACATATCAATTTTAATGTATAAAACGTATCTGCTGAATGCCCATCAATAACTGAAACCTGTTTAAAGTAGTCATGCCAACAAACATCATCTGTGCATATGTGAGACTCCCTATGTGTTGATTTTTCATGATGGGTTTACTGGCAATACCCCTCCCTTGAAACATACTCTTATGCTGGAATATTTATAACATAGTTAAGTAATATCAAACCGTTAAGCAGGATTTAGAAGGTGTCTCCTCTAACCAGCACTGTCAACCAGCAACTAGGTTCCATACTGGAATGTAAGGATTAGTTTCATAGGAAATAAGGATAATTAGGTACACTCTAACTCACATTAATCTGTTTTGATTTTTTCATTAATTCTTATACATTTTAACTAAAACATAAAATCACAATGTTTTATTAATTTAAATATGCTTTTAGTTATAAACTTTATTTTGTATGTTGCTTCAAACAGTAGAGGAGACCAGTACGCAAACTTTTATTAAATTATTAGTTTCTTTTGGTTGAACGCCCTTATATTTATCAACATAAGGAAGAAATGGTGGTGAAATGTTAAAATCAATGAAAAATATAATTAAACAAGATCCTGATCTATATTACTTTACTATGTAGTGGAATTTATATTTTGCTAATTGTCTAACCAAAATATAATATTTTAAAAAAATTCTTAAGCAATTTTCAATGTTTCACTCCAGAAAAATGAAAAAAAAGCAATATCACAGAGAACCCGGGAAAAATTATTAAGAAATCTGACCTGCAAGTTTCATTTTTTGTAGGCAACACCTTCGTAAGTTTATTTCCCCCACCTAAGTTCTTTCCGACGTGAAAGACCAATCAAGGGTTCATGGTTTTAATTATGGGGGGAATGTATTAGTACATAAGTTATGAGAAAGATTTGGAACTTAAAGTACAAATATCAATAGCTTCTTCAGAGAAGTGACAGCCCCTTTTTCCTGCATATCCAAAACAAAGGCCGCTGTAAACCCCAACACAAAGTATCATTCTTCCACTTTGTTCATAACCAAAATCTTATTAGCAGATTGGAAGCATCAGATTCGCTCAGTAGTAGTGATTTTGAATAGAAAAGGTGGAATAATAAAAACCAGATCTTGACAGCATAAATCAGTGGAAGCACATGTGTTTTATTAATCCGCAACCCTCAATTGCTATTACTATATTATATATATGGGCTGATTTTATAATTTACATTATAGTAGATCTGTATTATGCTGTTTTATCCTTTAGCTTTGAAGAAGCTTAGATTACCTTCTGTAGGAAATGCTATCATCCCTTGGGTTTAGTGATTTTTACCAGGCCACCAAGAAATAGCATTGTCTTTCTGTCTAAGTGGTCATATTGGCTAAAGCTTTTTATTTTTTATAGGTGTTTTCTATGCTTTATAACACTATCTGCACATTAGAGAGTCTTATTTTCATTGCATGTAGATTTATTCTGGAACATTGTCCCTTATGAAAACAAAAAGGTACAACCAAATTCGTAATTGTCATAAATTTATAATACAAGGTAATTTGTCTATTGTCATTACCTTAAAAGTATTATTCTATACATATATGGTGGATTAAGATGGAACCAACAGCATAATAATAAACAAATAGAGTACATAGAAGAATAAAAGTGGCTAACTTTCTATAATAATTGTGCCAAAGCAGCATAACTTGAAAAGGTAGGAATAATTACTGGAGTAAAATTGGAAGATAGGTGTATGTACAGATTGAATTAGCGAAAGGATAAAATTGCAAAAAGGAAGAAATGCTGTGAGTATAAATAAGGTTATGAATTATTAAATTGATCAGAAGTAAGGTGCTGGTAAAATCTGGATTTGATGATGGGGAGCAACAAATATTCATGGCAATGAAGTTCCCCAGGTATGCGACATGAATTAGAAAAGAATGATCAAAGAGGCCCATGTATGGGACGGGAATCACAGATTGGATGAGCTGGAACTGGTATAACGAAATTTGGTAGCTGATTTGAATTAGAGAAGATTGTAAAAATAAGAACTTTTTAGTCTTTATGGTGCAATATAGGAGGGAAGTATTGTCAATGGACTGAATGAAGGGTACAACTATCCTAACTCAATGTAGCACTAAGAAATTGCGCAGTCCCTAATGATCCTGAGTATAAATCTTATAAAACAGCTCATCAGATGTTTAAGATCCTTAGAGAGGTGATTAGGAGTTAGTGCGTTTGGTATAGGAGGAGATAGCGGGTACAATAATGCAGTTAAAAGGTGAGTATAGATCGACAGGTGATCCGGGATATGAGATTTTTCCCTGATAGTGTATTATGATCTAGGATTTGATCAGGACCTAAGTTTTCATACATATCACACTACCATAGCCTACTGCAAGCTCATAGTTAGCTATGGGATGTCCTAAAATAAGTGATTATTTCATTAAGAAGAGATTTTCGTTCATATTAAATAGTGGACATTTCAAAACAAAAAGGAAACATGTATCTAAAAAATTATAAAAGAGATCAAACAAAGAAAAGATGATAACAGGTTTGTATCAATAAACATAAATGTTTTTTTAAAAGAATACTTGCTTGCATTAGGAGTCCCGAAAACATACCTTACGAAACAGTTCATGATTAGCTTCAACTTACAAACAAAATAACCATAGTGAAACTAAGGAAGAATTGTCAAGCATGCTAGGAGTTGACGTGAAGTCTTGGGGGAGGGAGGAGGTGGAATAGTTAAAGGGAAAGGGTTCCTATTGATCGTCGAGATAGTTGGGATACATGTTGGTTCTAGGAGAGGGTTTGGTCAATAGCACAACCCTTGGCTTTCAAGTATTGGAGCAGTAAGT
This sequence comes from Acanthosoma haemorrhoidale, assembly GCA_930367205.1. NCBI lineage: Eukaryota > Metazoa > Arthropoda > Insecta > Hemiptera > Acanthosomatidae > Acanthosoma > Acanthosoma haemorrhoidale. Next base: position 121,615,396 of record OV884009.1, read on the forward strand.
GTTGGGATTGTTACCAAGGGTTTAATTAAATAAACCGGCAAAGGCACTGATCTGGTCTAGGTCTTCCTAAGTCATGGCAAACGCTGCTACTAATACATCAAAGGGGAAAACAAAATTAAATATATTTGGGAGTTTTCAGTGAAAACGATTTAAGAAGATCATTTGTATAACAAATAATAATAATAATAAAAGCAATGATCAGTCTCTGTCTTGGCTTTGCCCAAGGACATATTAAGAGGAGTAGGTAGGGGTTTATTTGGGATAGCAACTATCTGTGTACGGTTACAAAGAAATGATACAGTTATTGAAAAAAGTTAATGATTTTAATTTTGAAAGAAAGGTTGAGTGGTCTATGTTATCAAGAGTTTTGAAGAAGTCATGGAGAATTAGGACTGTTAGTTTGGGTTGATCATTTGTGGCATGAAAGTCACCAATGATGTGAATTAGTGCTGGTACTGATTGTGTAGAGTAGTCAGCACAGAAAACCGATTGGAAAAGATCGAGAAGTTTTGACATTCAAAGGAAATTTCAGATTAGACTGATTTAAAGAGGTTTGGTTAGGTCAGAAAGGCTAGAGATTGGGTGATAGTCTTTTCGTGATGTAGGGCTAGGATTTTTTTAACAGTTGAATTAGGGCTTTTTGCGAATAAACTGGGGAGATGAAATTCTTTCTTCTTTTTTTTTGGAGGGAAAATTTGTACATACAGAGAAAAACAGTTAGGATAACTGGAAGTTATATTTTTGTTAACTTCACATCAGCTCCAAGCTGATCAGGCACCTTCGATAGAAGACTTGGCAGGGTTCAGTAAGCATCACTCTTTGGAACTGCCAGTTCTAAAACTCAGCAACATAAAATAATCTATACTTAACCCTTGATTAATAGTCCGGGTTGGTGAATATTCCAAGGAAGTGTGAAATTTGTAAACATGATGATAAATTAAAACAAAAGATGGCCTAGCTCTGGTAAGTAAATTAAGTGATCGATGGATTGACATATAAAAAAGAATATGTAGAAGTCTGTATAATACAATACAACATTAAATTACTAAAAAAAAAAAACCCAAGCTGAATGTACAATTGTAAAAACTAAGGAAAGTGCCAGCCAAACATCTGGATATGTATAGTAAACAATGAAATAAAAATAGAAATGCATTGAATAAAAGTATAATGAATAAATCGTTCGCAAACTAGCAAGTGTCTTACGGGATGGTGAAGAGGTGTTCGAATAGGATGCTTTTGAAGGTTTGTAAGAATGAAGCATGGCAGATATTAGAAGTTGGAGAATTCCAGAGGGTAGAGGAGTGAGTGAGAAAGGAGTGCTCTTATGCTACAGTTTTGTGGGCAGGAGTATAACGATCTGAGAGACGGGATCTTGTGTTCTGGGAGTAGACTGAGGATTTGAACTTTAGAATATTGTATCTATAAGAAGGGTTATGAGAATTAATGGTTTGGTGAAGGAATAAATAGAGGAATTATTGTACCCAGATAGAGTGGAGTAACCGGAAGGGAAAAAAAGATTGGAAAAGATCAAGACTTTCAAGGAAATGGGAGATTTGGGATTGGGCTAACCTTTCAAAAGGTTAGAAAAGATGAAGATTGAGTGATATAGATTTAGATCGCAAAAAAAAAAACAGGTTTTCTAGCTAGCACTTATTGTGGTAATCTGATACGAGGTTGGTATTTAGGTCATCGTAGATGGTAATATTGGGGTAGAGAGGAATGAAATTGTTGAGGGTTGACTCAAAAGGCACCTTTGCAAGGCAATAAACTAGAGCATGTAAGACAGGACAGAAGTTGTTGCAGGTAATCTCGATGACAAGGAATTCGATTTGTGAATGGGGGGGGGGCTGTGTTACTCCTATTGCTTCTGCACTTTCCATTCACATCACTCCATAGAGAAGTGCCATTATCCATATGACAGAAAAATAATAGAGCAAATAAATACAAGGATATCAGCAGGATGAACAAATTTCCGAGAAAAAGTGAGATTTCTAACAAATTAAAAATGACAGTTTTCATATCTGTGTTCACTCTTAAACTGAATCATGAATTGGTGTCTTTGATACTCACAAGCAAGCTGTAGAAACTAAAATGGTTTGAAGAGGAAACAAACTAGAAAAGGAACAGATTAAGTTAAGTAACCAACATGGCCTTGCTTGTATTCATATTTGCTGCTGTAGTCATCCAGTGTCTCATCTTCCTTCAACATGGAAAAGGTTTTTCGATTGCTCATCAGGCTCATCTCCATGGCTCTAGCTCGACAAAATAACTAAGTAATATTTTGTACATTAGATACTGTTGGCAAAAGATCACTGCATCATCTTCTTTCTCTATTCTCGCAGTTTTCAAGCCGATCGACAATCTAGCATCCTGCCCTACCATCTCCTATCATCTAGCATCCTGTTTCAAGATAAAAACATTGTTTTTTCAATCTTTGTTGAGCTCAAATATACTTATAGTTTTACATTACTTGGTTGCAAGTCTCCTGTATACCAGTCTGGTAACTCATTTAGTTATAGTCACTTTTAACTTGAAATGGTTATTTGTTTTTTTTGCAACCGTTGCTGAGTGATCTTATTTTGATATAGTGATCTTCTCCCTCGCAGATCGTTGTCCAGACTTCTCAATTTGTTTATTTTAAGCAATAGTCATGCTATAAGATCTCCACCTGACACTTAAATGTTATTGGAGTGAAATACACAAACAAAAAACATACAACCTTTGTTTATCACAATAATATTGTATTACTACTGATCCTAACACAACTGATATCAGTCAATTCATTACAACAGCCCTTAACTTCTTCCTATAATTTTCCATAATAATGTGAGTATGTCAGCTTTGACAGAAAGTATACCGACTTCACAATAATCCCTCCCTTTAGGTCGAGTTGTCTGGCTTTAATGCCGGCCCATGGATGAGGCGTTACCCATCTGCTCCACTTGAACTGGAACAACTCTTGCTGACATCTTCGCTTTATCATCACAGTGGCAGGCCATTAAATGATTCCACTACTGTGCCCAAAGAAGACTCAGCACAGTTGCGAGCCATCATCAGGCTGATGTGTCTAATGTAAGTATTGGACATATTATAATTGATGTAGCATCCACAAGAAATATGGGTTGAAGCTTTACTTAAGTTGGATTAGTAGAAAGCTCTAATTAATGTTCCAGGAACAGATTTCAAGATCTCATTTTGTTTGTTGTCAGTTAAGAAATCAGTTAATACGGTCTCTAGACTGTTGGAAGGCAGAACAAGGCAAGTTTTCTTACATTAGAATGACTCTCCTTTGTGCTTATTTTGGTTGATTTGAATCCTTCCTTGAACTGTTTCAGTGGAAGAAGTGGGGGGGGGGTCCTTTGTTTATTGAGGTTCTGGTCGTTAGTTGAATGGTAGCATTGTAGTCTTAACAGGCCAAGCTTAAAAAGTATAAGACTGCTCTCTCCTATAACCACTGATTTGATTACATCCTGTTTTTATTTTGGTATCACAAGATTCTAGTAGCTGTTTTCTTCGCATAACAGATTTCTCTTGAGCTGCCTACACCCTGATTTATTTGTGAAATGTATCTTTTATTAGTGGATCTAAACAGCCAATAAATTAAACGAAATATGCTACCTAATATGTTAAAAATTGAGTCAGCCCTTGCCAAGTATGAACCCTTAGTCTGATACTGTTTATTACCCTCCATGACACAGTCCGGACGAGAGCAAGTGGTTGAAATGGGATTCCTGAGAAGAATGAAAGAAAATACTAGAAGATACTGGATTAGGAACACAAATATAAGTATAAACTCCTTGACCTTAAGCCAGTGGAGACGATTTTGGGGGAAAATCATATGCAATAATTTGGCCATATTAGCAGGATGGCTGAGTACAGGGCCACCAGAATGACATATAAGACCTGCACTGAAGGTCGCAGACTGCGAGGAAGGCCAAGGAAGACATCTTAAGATAGTATTAGAGAATCATTCTCCAACCAAGGGATGGATTGTTGGAGCAGAAGAAGTTGGCTTCTGCTTGAGGCCCAGGCTCTACAGTGGGACCCTCACATTATACCCAGTTACAGGATGAAGATGATAGGATTATTTTATGTGTTATCAGTACGTTATCTTATGTTATTGTTATCATTATTAAGTTGGCTCAATATTCAATCTCAAGCCTGAGTTCTCTGGAAGCTTGTAAATGTCTACACACTAGAACACTAGAAAAAGTTTGTGACTGTGGGTTTTTTTTGACACGCTTCTTTAACCCTTCGAATACTGGGTGAAAAAATTGACCCAAAGTACCCCTCTGGGGTTCCTCATGGATCCCACTCTTTTATTCCCTAATTTTTGTTAATAACTGCATTAAACAAAGGCAAGTTCAATAAATTTAAAAACATTATTTATTAAAAAACAAAAAAAAACTTAAGAATTTTTTTAAAATTATTACACTCAGCATACAATGGTCGTGCTTTGCTGTCCTTGGAAAACAAATTTATTACAACTATGACACTTGACTTTAGTGTCAATGTTCTTTGGGCAGAAGTAACACCTTGATCTATCTCTTCCTCTGCTGATTGGTTAGAGGTGGTTGTTTAAGTCCCTCACCTGTGACAACACCCACTTGTTCTTCTATTAGTTCCTCTGTATCATTCAGAACAGTTTGTAGGCAACGTTCCATTTGCTTACGTAGCTCTTTTAGCAGCCTTTTTCAAACACCAGAGCTATTCATTCATTTCTGGACCATGGGTACAGCCTGTTTTTTGCATAGTTCCATTAAAATAACTGTCGTCAGTGATTGCTCCCATTCCAAAGGGTGAATGGGCAAGCAAAATCAATCAAATTCACCAAGATTGCAAATGGCCTCCTTTTTGTTTGTCGCTGGTACTAACCTATCATTCTGTCCAAATAGTCAAAACCTCTTTTTGTGTCGTTACGGTAGGTTTTGATTTTGGGCTTTTTCAATAGATCTTCTTTCAGTATATGATGTTTGTTTGTTGTTTATTTTAGAGTAGTTCAACACACTTGTTTGGATGAATTACACACAACATTTAAGGGGCTTCACACTGAAATGCAAAAATTGAAGAGTGTTGGGGCCGGCTCCTGGATGGTAGGACTATGGTGGGATGAAAGTTTTTATTTTTTTTTTGCAGGTTAGTACACCACCCAGCGACAAACAAAAAGGTGGCCATTTGCAATCTTTGTGAATTTGATTGATTTCGCTGCTGTTAACCCATTTACCCTTTGGAATGGGAGCAATCACTGATGACACTTATTTTTACTGGAATTTGTTTTCTTACAGCTCTTCAGTTAAATCTAAAGTTGTGAAAAAACAATCTGTTGTTACCCCATATCCAGTGCCAAGTACGCTTACCTATATCCAGAATTTTTCTCTTTAACTGTCTTGTTTCCAGTTATTCTGAGGTATATCTGAAAATTTTCCTGAATAAAAAAGGAAATTTCCTAGAATACAATGTCTAGGAAATGTTTGCAGACCATGAATATCGCAATAAATTCATTTTTATGCTGTAATAATATGATTCCTGATCCAAGCAATACAGATGGTTGGAGGATAAATGTCCTCCAGTTTGGTGAGGAAAAAATTTATCTTAACAATTTAACTATTAAAAAAACAAGATCGTGGGGTTGTCAGCAACCCCACCCGGTATTCCGAAGGTCAGTCTTGCATTTTATAGAATAAGTTTACTACATAAGGAACTGTTGACACAAAATGAAAATTCCAGTGTTAGTACAAAACTCCAACCCTGTATAAACAATAAATGGCTAAACATGCTGTTATGTTATGATAATACTTTATTTTTTAATAAATTCCATAAAAAACTATGTTATTCATTTGGGACCTCCTATAGCGTGCAATTTTTGTGGAGCACAGGCTCTGCTCTATAGGAGAGAGCAGTGTATATATAGAGCTATGTGATTTATTACATCTTGTTTGGCCCTATATACACTTGTAGAAACATGTGGGCATCTGATAGATTAAATACCTTTATGTTTTGAATGTATGATTCTTGGAAAATCCACTAAATTCTCACTATTCTTACACAATTGTTAAATACATTGATTAAATGTTCAATACAGTAGCAGTAACTGAATCAATAAACAAATTGATTATAAGAACAAATTTATTATTAAAAAGTATGCAAAGTTGATAATTATATTATGATTTTCATTTGTAATTATTAAAAAAAATGAATGTCATAACTAAACAAAAACTCCTTAGTCTCTCCACTATATAGTTTAATAAATAATAATGTTATCTACACCTCCCAGCTGTTATCCTCAGTTTATACCATTGAAATTTTAAAACATGTAAATTTATGTATGTATTTATTAATGGAATGATTAAAAAAGGGTTTTTACTGGTACTGATCTCACTCTATGACTGACTATGGTTGTAAAGTGAAGTCAGCAAGAAGCCAATAACAACCATTTTTTAACCGTTCTGATTTATACATAAATTTACATGTTTTAACATTTCATACCATTAATTGGCAACTGAGGATAACAGCTTAGAGCTGTAGAAAAGATTATTTTTTAATAAAATATATTGTGGAGAAACCAACGAGTTTTTGTTTATATATATCCACCAATGATCGGTATCAACCAACCATATAGTAATTTTATGACTATATTGTTCACATTTGTTTTGTTATTGGAAAATAGTTTAACATTGATGTTTTTTAAGTTTCATGCCTGATGAACACTATCTGCCTTAACCTGTTTTTTGTTTATGAGAGATTGCCAATCTATGATGAATATTTTTTTATAATAAATAACAGTTATATCAAACACTATTTGGGATGAGTCCATTAAATTTGCTTGCACATTGGTGAAATTAATTTCTTAACCATTTATGATAACATTTGTAAATTACAGTTTCAGCCAGTAGAATATTTTTATTTTATTGATATTATTTGTAGGCGATAAATTTTATGTTAAGTTGGAATTAATTGAAATAGTAATCTTACTGTACGTTTACATAAGTTTATATATATATAAATTTATTTATCTATCTATCTATTTATTTATCTATCTATCTATATAAATAAAGATGCATTAGGAAGGAGAGAATCAGGAGACACAAATTGATTGTGGTGAATCTATGGGGAGGTGGAGGGGATCTGACATCGGACAGCTCATTTTTTTGAGAAAAAAACTCACTGGATGGAAAATACTTTGATTTTTCAAATTTGCTTTTGTTCTTTTTTCCCTGTATTTTCAATAACTGTTTCTGTTATAAAAATTTTATTTTTTCATTCTGATCAATCAACAAGTTTTTAGAAGTTTGCACTTCTTCTCCCAGGGACCAAATACGCCCTTTGAGTGCGGGTCGGGTTTGCAGATTTGTGGAACCCTCATTTCTTCCTGCTTTAGTGCTAAGCAAGGAGGACATAGCTCATTTACTTTATGAAGAGATAACTATCAGTTGTATATATAAAAAAACAAAAAAATGTGATTAGGGTGTCTGATAGGATTTCTGAATAATGTTTGGCAATCATAGAATGTAGCTTGATTCCTCTTTTATTCTGATTAGCCAAATCTCTAATAAGAGTTGCCCACCTAAGCCGTAGAAAGTTAAGAATAGTAAAATATTCACTGATGGCAATCTCCAGGCCATGGACATGGAAAGTAAAAGGCAATAAAAGACGATACAAGACTAGAAATATCCTCATCAGGTCCAATCTTGATGTCATACCAGCATAAAATATTCTCAAGGAGCACTGGGTAAAGTGATTAGGAAACATGCTTTGCATGGGTATAGTAAGGATTGTTAGAAAGACCTACCAGGAAAAAGTGGAATAGAGAATACTAAGAAGAAATGCCCAAGATGGCTTGGATGATGTGTGAGAAGGAGGAGATGGTGTGTTACAGCTGAAGAGAATTGGCTGTAAAAGATAGTAACCTCACACTTCAAAGGAGGTAGAAGAAAACCTGAATATATCTCTTAATATAGGTGACTTCAGTGAAGTTCTATAGAAGGAAGGAGAAGATAGGGATGTAAGAGGAGAAGGAAAGAAGAGAATTTGAGGCTGTCATGGATCAGGTAGTACTGGACCAATCATAGCTAGAGAAAGGAGTAGTTTGGGAGGGACACAGGTAAGGGGATCTCAGGTTTGAACCAGGGTTTTAAAATGACAATAATGTGAGGAAAATTTATCAACAAAGAAATGGAAGAATTCGCTGAGGTTTGTTGGGAAGGATTGAGATTTAATGTAGTGTATTAAAACACTACTCTGGAGAGTTAATTTTAACTCCATTAGAGTTAACTCTCTAATGGAAGAGAAATGAAGAAATAAAATATAGTTTGTCGATTCAACAGCAAACTTACTTGTAGAATTTCTGGAAGGAGTTTTAAATAAATAATAAAAATCAAGGATGAACTGATAAGGGAACCAAACCATTTCAAGTGAACAGTAATATGTTTGATCCTGATCTCAGCTTCGGCTAGTATATTATAACATACCTTTTATAGTTAAATTAAACTGGGATTATTAGATGCCTAGATTTACCTTAGTTTGTATTTACAATTTAAAATAATAAGTATGGGCATTTAGAAATAAACAATTTGTTCCAAATTTACTTATAAAGCTGTCTAAACTGTTGAACCTCCTCTAAATGAAAAGATCTGCAAGACAATAAAGCATTTTTAATATACATTTGTATTAGCTGGCATAAATTGTAAGCTGTTTAGTGTTAGTGAGAACATTCTCCTTGCTTTGTGGGAACGTATGAATAAATCATCCTGGCCGAATAATCATGATTTACATTTATCTGACTTTACTTACTGCCCTTTGCTAACTAGTCAGTTCCCTGCTTAAGATTTTGTAGTGAACATGCACATTAGATCCAATAATAACAGGTAATTATAAACCAAGATTTTATTTTAAGCTATTACATTGAATATTTAAGCTCATTATTGTCAACATTTGAAAAAAAACTATAAGTTTAATATTTACTGATCATAAATAAGTATTCAAGTTATGGTGTAAAGGTTTAAAGTACCACTGAAATATTGCTTGTCTTTTTTCAGCTTTAATTTCTTAGTTGAACTAAACTAAAATTGTATTTTGTTATAGAAACAGAGATTCCAGATATTCCTGTTTGCATTCGTAGATTGTCTTCCCCATACGAAGGTTTTCTAAATCGCAGTGATATTGAACGCAAGTTTATCGACCATGCCTCAACATATAGAACTAAACTGGAATGCATGTGGATCATTGAGGTGAAGAAGGATTGGAAGGTATTACTATTATCACTAATATTTTGAGAACTCAACTTCTAAAATTATATGTTTTTAAATAGAAACAATGACAATGACTAAACTAGAAAGATTTCTAATCTAAAAAAGATTTAATTGTAAAAAGTAAATTAAAAGTTATATCAATGTAGTGTATTGTAATAGTCGTTGACTTGAATAGTTTCTTTTATTAAGTGATATGTGACTGTTTCAGATTCAGCTTCTGTTTCTGAAATTTAATTTAGCTGTCCCAAATGAATGCAATTCCAATTTCATCGATGTCTTCCCTGGCTCTACAGACCCCGAATCTCGTCTTTATAGTTTTTGCGGTTAGTACACAAATTATTGTGAATATTTATTGCAACATTATGTGTTATTTAATGTCTGGGCTCACAACTCGTCACATAATGTATTAGCACTTAAGTAATTAAGAATCATCTGTTTTCATTCAATTGTAGATAGAAGTGTTTAGTAATATTTATTTGTATCCCTTGATAAGCTCAACAATTGAAGTAAATTTTATGTTGTATACATCTAAATTTACTTTTATTGAAATATTTACGTAAGTGTAAGGCATTAGATTATGATAATTTTATGCCTCATTTGGAATCTACAAAGTTATTAGTGTTGATGAAATGCTTAATAAACCAGTTTTTTTTTTTTTGCCTGACCATGTAAACTGCATTTCGAATGCTATTCCCATATGGGTCGGTGTGTAATATTTATGCAATGACCTCACAATTTTAACTGCTCTGTTACTTGGATTTTCACAGGTTGATATACACTGCACCACAAAAAAATGTAACATTGAAATTCTTACTTAAATTAAAAAAAATTTAATTTAAGGAGTATAATAAAACCATGTGAAAGTAGAACACTTTAATTAGTAGAAAAATAAACAAAGAAAATATTTAAAAATAAACTTTAATTTTGAAAAAAGAATAATTGAAAGTTAAATGTTGATAGTTTTTCAATATTGTCTTACCTCCTATACCTCTGATGACTACTTCCATCCTTCTTGTTATACTACTTATCAAGTTGCTCACAACTTTTTTTGTCATTTCACTTTGGTATTTCCCAGCTCTGGTAGGGACCTAGCAGATTTGAAGGAATGCTACGAGGTTTGATAAAAAATTAATGAGAATTTTTGTTTATCTTGAAAATTTTTTATTTATTCATCGATAGCAATTTTGTCTCCTTCAAAGTAATCTCCCTCAAATATAATACACTAGTGCCAGAACTTTTTCCAATCTTAGATGCACTTTTAAAACTCACTTTTCGATATAGCTCTTAGCTCCTTCAACAAACGTCGTCCTTTCAAGGTTTTTTTTCAACTTCGGGAACAAAAAGAAGTCGCAGTTAGCCATGTCCAGCGAATACGGTGGCTGAGGTAACACAACATTTGGCGATATCCCCGCAATGTTTTTTTTGCTCGAAACTCAACAATTTTGGAACAAACTTTGATGCCACACGTTTCATCCCCAAAACATCGGAAAAAATCGCTTGGCATGATCCAAGTGGTATATTAACTTCATCAGCAACCTCTCTAATAATAATTCTGCGATCGTCCAGAATCATTTTCTTTACTTCTTCGATATTGTTGTTGTTTATTGAAGTGTTAGGGCACCCAGCGCAATCCTCATCTTCAACGTCTTCACTGCCCTCTTTGAAATGTCCTCATAAACTCTTGCTTTACTTCTCTGTGCTTCACTCTGGCCAAAAGTCACTGTAAACTTTTCAAAAACTTTGCTGTACTTAATTTCATTTTGTAATTAAAATGTATAAAATTTAATACAAATTCTTTGATCCATTTTTTCTCGAAACTAACAATCACCGAGAACACCAAAACCCGTATAACCTTTGCGACTGCTTCTAAAATAGTAAACATTAAAAACAGCTGAGAATTTCAACGTATTTCAGAGACATGTATACCAACATAACCAAACAAAATATTTACCATCAGAATCATAACGCCTGCGAAATTATAAAATTCTTGTTACTTTTTGATCAAACCTCGTATGGTGCAGAATTCAGAAATCCTCAAGCCTCTTAAGAATCCATACCTCAGGCTGGAAGATATCTTATCCTTGAATTGTATGATGGTGAAATGGAAACAAATGAATCACTGGATGAATTGAGATACCTGATGTTCACAAAATCTACCTTAAAAAGCAAATTTAATCTTGTTAGAGTGCCATCTGCATAAGATGCAGCTAAGTCTCATGCACTTTGAAGTCATCACCAGATTCAAAGTTGGTTGGGTTACAACAGAATTCCATTTGAATGGAGATAGGAACAAAACTCTTCCGGCCTAAGTCCAATTATGATGTCTAAAGATGCTCAGTCACTTCTACAGTTGGTTTCCTGCAGTTGCAGAAAGGTTGCCCTGGAGCTTGTTGCTGCCAAAAAGCAGGTCTGCATTACTCCTCAATATGCAAACACTGCAGTGGCCCTTCTTGCGAGAAGGTTCCAAAGGTAGTAGCTGTAGATCTTTTTGGGGACTTCACAATCATTTGATTCAAAATGCAGTAGGTGTGCCATGAGTTGTATTATCTGATGAGCAGGACTATAATTCCTACATGGGCAGCACACAGTTAGAAGTCATAAGCAAGGACCTTCACAACACTAAAGACTGTTAATGAAAAAGTCAATTATTAAATCGATTAATTTTTTTTATAGTATTTTATTAGTTTAAATAATTTTTATTATTTTAACATGTTCAATTTTCGTATATTTATGTTATTTTATTTTATTACTTTTCTTCTAAAATGCTAAAAATTGTAATGAAGTAATTCCTATTAGTTTAAAAGATTTCTATTTTCAACATGTACAATTTATTTGTATTCTGGGTTCTAGTATGACAGGATTTGATCGTGTATTTGAATTGGTGGATGTAAGGGGGCTTTTTAGTCATGATAGTACTGAAGAGGAGGGTTTCTTGTGAGGAGGAGGGGTATGTTGGTTTACATATGCGAGTCAATATACGTTAAGTAAAAGATAACATTCAATTTCACAATTTGTTTTCCTGTTGATCTGGTTGATGTAAGATATTCTTGGTCTAAAAAAAAACGTGTTGGTTCCTTAGTTTTGCATCCGTGGCATCTGCTTACTGTTTAGGAATAACTCAGCAAAGTAGTGCTTACTGCAGAACTGAACTAAAGAGTCAGTAGTAAGTAGGGTATCCTATGATGTTATTAAGATTTATAGAAGATATGTTTTGTTCCCATTTGTGTAGGTTCCATCGCAGAACCGGTGGTGTCCCCTAGTAACATACTCCAGATACGATTTGTTGCTGAAAAGCCTGAAGGATTTGAAAGTAACTTTGAGGCTATGTACACCGCTTTTAGAGACAAGGTCAAGTCAACTGAACCTACTGGTAAGTTTGTATTTCTCTAAATCTTAATTAAAAAAACAGCCTAACTGTGATACTTTTTTATTATAGCAACTTTATTATAATAAAATTACAATCTGCCTGATTGGGCTATAAGTAATTGTGCTATATGATCTCATTCATACCAATTTACAATTTTCATTCACTCACTCATTCATACTATATATACAAACAGCCCAGAGGCCCCCCAAGCCCACATGGTTGTCACCTCCCTCGTGTGCGAAGGAGGAAGCAGAGTCTTGGGAAGTCCCCCACACTCCTACGTCAGCCGCGTCACTGGATAAGAGCCAGCGGAGGCTGACCAAGAGCACGAGAGCCACAGACGCTCAGGACATGATTAGAGAAACTGGCCATTGCCAGGACTCCCACTGTCACTTATTTATAGCAGGTCACAAGGCCACTGCTGTTTTAGTCTCAGAGGAGGACTATAGGTATGCGTGGTGCAGTGCAATGACTGTGCTAGGGAATTAGGGTGGTTGGATAGGTTACTATGGAATTTTTTGAACTTGGAAGGGATGAGTTCAAGAATGTAGGGTATATTCAGATCAGATTATGGAGGGTTTTGTTGCTGACCAATACTCGAACTCATCAAGATGTTTTTGAAGGTTTTGGGATGTTATATCAGGGTCTGGATGGGTTGACAGGACTGCAGTGTCATCTGCAAATGTTGCCAAGAAGGTATGGGTGGTAGAGGGGACATCAGCGGTGTATAGATTATAGAGGATGGGACCCAGGACGCTGCCCTGTGGAACTCCTGCTTTAATGGGATATTAGTTAGAATATTCTAAACCACAGCGGACTTGGAAGAAGCGGTTTGAAAGGTAGGATTAGGAATAGGGTCTGCGGTAAATATCCTTTGAGCTTGTAAAGCAAACCTGCGTGCCAGACCCTGTCAAAAGCTTGAGTTATGTCCAGAAAGGCAGCAGTGCAATATTGTTTGGTTTCAAGGGCTGAGGATATGTGATCAACAACGCGAAGGCCTTGTTGAGCGGTGGAATTTCATTGGCGGAAACCAAACTGGTGAGTAGGATAAAGGTTTTTGGATTCGACAATTGGAAGTAGGCGTTTTAATAGGAGTTTTTAAATATTTTTGAGAGGATAGGGAGTAGGCTAATTGGACGGTAAGAAGAAGCGTCATTGGGCGGTTTACCGGGTTTGACGAATAGGACTATCATGGAGTGTTTCCAGAGGAGAGGAAAGTGCGTCGTTTGGATAATGCAATTATAAATGTAGGTTAGGAAGATTATGGCTTTAGGAGGAAGTTGTTAGAGGATTCGAAGAGTAAGGAGATCATATCCTGGAGATTTTTGATAAGGTAATTAATTTCTTTAGAAGATATTTGACCTCAGAGGGGTTAACGGCTTTTGGTGGCAGTGAGAGAGGGATAGGTGAAGTGAGGAAATCATTAACAGTTGGGCGATGATTATTGTTTTAAGGAGTAAGATGAGGAGTGAAAGTACGGGAAAGATGCAGTGCGAATTCCTCCGCCCTCTCGCCATCCGAAGCCACCCAGGACCCATCATCACGACGGAGTGGGTGTGAAACAGGATGATATTTTAGGATTTTCTTAGTTAAATTCCACAAGGAGTTATCCCTGGTAGACAGAGAGGAGAGATAGGAATTAAAAGAATCGGAACGGAAGGATGCCAATTGCCGCTTTACCAGCCTGAACTGTGATACTGAAAATGAAAATGTTATGTAGAAAAAATTGTTTGATTTTTAATCGGGTCATTAAATAAACTAAATATTTTATTTTATTTATCGTTATTTTTCTTTTATATTTTGATAATGAGTTTGTTACAGTTCACTAGCTCAATTTTCATACAGTTTATTTTCCTTGATAACTCTGAAGTAAAATTAATTTATCTTTAACTTGGACTTGTATTATATTAGATATTTGTAAAATTAAATAGGTCTCAACATAGGAGATGCTTGTATTTTTCTTAAGTGGAAAAGAGGTGTCATTTTATTGCTAATATTTTGTCTTGCATCCCTAATAGTACTTAAAAAAGCAGGTTTGAGCTGCTTGGAATCCCCGACCGAGCTGTCATCTATGATTGATGACTATATCAGGGTTGATTGACATAATGTTTGACATTTGACAAATGACTGATTTATGGTGATAAATGGTTCTAACTTGTTTCAAAATGTGTCAAAAACTGTTATAATGCCTATTTTAAAAACTGTTACGAGGGTGGTCTGAAAAGTTTCCGACCTAACAAAGCTTTTATTTATTTTATTATCATCTTCATGTTGAAGTCGGAAACTTTTCAGACCCTCTGTGTATAGTGTCTTGCTTCGTAGACTGATTTTACAACACTCACAAAATGTGAGAGGATATTTGCTCCTGTGCTATGGGCTTTAATGAATATTCAAGAAGAGATTAAAAAACAAAAGAAAACACAGGAGTTGTCGTCACCAAAGATAGAAACCACTAACACCTTTTTAGAATCGCTGAAGAGACCTTGGGTCAGGTCAAAACATTCTACTAATTCAATACATCTCAGCTGGGAAATTCAATTTTTAAATTCAGTCTAATAAATGATAATGATAATAGTTAACTAATAGTAAGAATCATTACAATATATATCAAAGTATATGCTTTGGTGATTGTGTGTTTGTTAGTGGGATAAATTTTAATTTTGGAGTGTCTACATACATATTTGGTTTGAGTAATGGTATCACACAATATTCTTATTTTGGCCTTTGAGCCTGCAGAATGGGATTATCGCCGGGAATGACACTATAATTGCCCAGTGGCGCTTCTGCTACAAGGCAACTGGCACGTCTAAGGCCGTATACTAGATTGGGGAGTACTGATAAAACTTGAGATTGATTACCGTAATGTAAATCGAGTATACATTCCTTATTTTTCTTTAACACAACCAAGAAGTCAATGGAGAATTGTTAAGAAGAAAGGGAACAGATAGCATTGTAAAAAACGTGGAGCGAATCGAAGCAGTGGCCATAAAGCCTACTCCACACTGAAACATTGTTGTGGAGCGGCCCTGATTCCATGTCCAGGGACAGCCCCGCAACAATGAGTCTTACCCACACTACAAGGGGCAGTTCTACTCGAAAAGTCTCAGGAGTTAGCCCACACAGGTCTCTCTGTTTCGCTTTTAATTCTAATTAAAAATAAAAATAAACAAAACCAATTAAAATTCAAGATAATGGGCCTATATGTTACACTCCGACATCAAAAACCATGTCCTATTACCATATTAATTAATTTAACATAAGACCATTCAAAACACGAGTTACGACTGGTCCACCTGCCTTCTAGTTAATAATTGTCACTAATCATCCTTTCTCTAGCCATCTATGGAGTCCTATTAATCTATTACCATTTGTAGTAGGTAATATCATTGCCAAATCTTAGAGTTGAAGCTCTATTTTCAATAGTTGCTTTGCAACAAATAAAACAATACTAAATTATAAAGTATAATAATGAAGGGAACACCATCATATAATTATAACATACGATTATAAACTACCCAAATTTTATGTCCCTTAATAGTTGGATACATATCAAAGCAAGAACCTCTTTCAAAACTGATTGATGGAGAAGTGAAAAAGTGTTATTGTTATTTGCTTGACACCGCTCTTTGCAAGTTGAATACAATATCGGTAATATATTTTTTTTCTTTGTTTGTCGTGGTTTCTGTAGTGGATATGTGTGATATATCCTACAAGCAGTAGTTAATTTGAAGATCTTCAATTAGTTCTAAAATAACTTCAGTTCTCCACTTATTGAAAAATTTTAAATATAGCAAAAACCAAGGCAGACGTCAATAACACTGTGAAAACTATATGCCAGACTAAGCCGAAATTTCTCAGAACATGTCCAGACTTCCAATGTTGCACAACATAGTTTCAGTGAATCCCGTTTCGATGGGACTCAACATTATCTTATAGACCCACATTATACTTCTGGAGACATGTTGCTGGCCGGAATCGCAGCAGTGCCCATTGAGTCCTGGTGTGGACTAAGCTTAAGAGAAAAAGCTATAAAACATTTTAATTATTGTGGACTCTCAAGAATAATCTTGTAATGATCAGTTTGATGTCTAATGTACCCTTTATTTAAGTGATTTTAAATTGATATATAGCCTTGCATAAACATATGCAACCACCTACGTAGCAGAATTGAGGATATTATCATTAATTGCTTATCACCCTCCCCTTATTTTTTCAGATTGCGAGGAAGATGAATTTGACTGTGAAGATACAACCTGCATTTCTAAAAGTTTAAGATGTAATGGTAGAATCAACTGTAGGTTCAGAGCCGATGAAGACATTGGAAGATGTCAGGTTAGTTATATTTATTTACAAGTTGAATTGACTGTTGGTTAACTTTTGTCGTGAACATGCTGAAAGATAAAAATTGGGTTAATAGTTTTCTTTTGTTATAAAAAAAAAATTTGCCTATAAAAAATAATAATGGCTTACCATGTTGCTTTTTATTTATTCTTCAAAATTTAATGATAAATGAATTTTTTTTTTCCTTTTTTGTGTGATCCTCTTCTACCTTGCAATGTTGCCCATGCTGATTTCCAATCAGAATCTGGTCACTTTTCACAGAAATTACTTGAATGGACAAAAGAAGTATAAAAATAAGTCTATCTGTGCCATTATTTTTCTTCCTCTTCAGGGTTTGCTGTCCTGATATCCTACTTCCATCACTGAGGAAGACATTCGCTTCCCATCTTCTGCACACGACCAAACCACTTTTTGAGTATTCTTTATAAATCCTTCGAACTGACAGTACATCTAACCCTAATTAAATAGTTGAGTTTGGATACAATATATGATAATAAAATTAAATGAAACTACTGCACTAATAAAAAAAATAGTAAGGAATAATAGCATAAGACAGAGTAAAATATCATTCTCAATGCTCATTTCTTTTAATTGCTCATAAAATAAGTTTGTGAAAATTTTATAGTTTGTTTATTTGGGTTTGTACCATTTTGCCATCACAACAGGAAGGTCAGACAAAAGTTTATTGTGAGTTAATAGTTAATTTAATTTTTTTTTATTTTGTTGGCGTGATAATAGCCATAGTCTGTTTGCACGCTATCCAATATAATCAGGCTGGATCACTCTTATTTTATTCATAATGCATTTGTTTTTCTGCTTATAGGCAAAAGAAGGGGTAGTTGCTATGATGTTGAACACTGAGCACATGATCATCATCCTCATAGTATTTTTTCTTATTCTGACGGGTATGTGCTGTGCTTTTCTATACAACTGCTTCAGTAAGCTCATCAGGGATCACCGCATAATACAGGTTCAATCATAAATACCAGTAATAATGTTTTTAATGATTCTGTTCCTTAATTAAAGCTAACAAGATAAGTAACCAAGTGTTGCATGTTTTGTTATTTAAAACTGCAATCGGTGGTTGTGCGCTAGTTCATTTCAATATTAGTATACCTCATTCCAAAATAAATTTCAACCTACAGCAGTTATTAGAAAGAATTATCTTTTGATGAACACAGACCTCATCACGTAAGTTTTATGGTATAATACACATCAATTAGCAATTACATATAACTTTATGACAAACGAGAGAGTGACAAGGCAGCCATTGCTGCATATAATAATAGAAATATGTATGTATATGATACATTTTTCATTTATACACTTGTAGATATACATTTAAATAAAAATCTGTATTAAAAAATTATGAAGTAACAATATAGCCATTGAAATAAAAAAATTATAAAGCCTCACATTGGTTTATACCTGTAAACGTAAAAATAACAGTTACATCTTGTATGAGTTAGAAAATACAATGACGGACCAAAGCTTCGAACTGATTAATATCAATTTCCTGAAGAAATATACCAATTCAAATCTCTAAGGCTAAACCTAACTCTAAAACTAATTACTTTTTGACCTGAATGAGTCAATACTTAAAAGTAACTATACTAATATATGATATATTTTTAAACAAACAGATATGTATATATATTGTTGTGATATTTTGATGTTGTGAGTTTTGATGTTGCCTTTAAGATAAACTCAAAATTAGCGAGCGTAAAAGAACGTAAAAACGACCCGTGGATCACGGTTCGTGAATGGCTATGAAGGGATGAACAATATTTGTTGCTGTATTGCCTAATATTAATAGTTATCAAATAAATAATATCAAGGATTAAATATAAATAATTTAATATTGAATTTGTTAACTTTTAAACAAAAAAAAGTTAATAATATACGAGACAACGGGCATTGGAAAACCAAAGAAGTTAACAAATCCAAGATGACAACAGAAGGGTATAAAACCAAGGAGACACCGGTAAGCTCCCTCATTCAATTTGACCCGGCAACCAGAGAAGTACCAGGAGACACGAGGGACTACGCTTGGCTATCAAGACAAAGAAACCAGAAGAACAAAGAAACAAGAAGAACAGCAAAGGACGCACAACAAAGAAAAACTGGCTAGTCGCGATTATAGTAAGGTACAATTTAACTTTAGTTTTTAACAGTGTTATTTTATCACGTACGTACTTATTTGTATATTAAATTCATGAATATATGTGTAATTAAACAATTTTCCTTTTGCCAGAATTCCTTCTTATATTAACAGCAGAACCTCTTTAAAACCTAAGATTGAATAAAAAATATAAACAATAAAGATAAAAAAACATAATATTATATATATATTGTTGTGATATTAGATATTGGAGTGTGTATATAAATATTTAATCCAACTTTGAATCAAGAAGGCAAACAAACAATTGAGAGTGGAAGAAAAAACAAAGGACAGTCTACTGGTAGTTGTGATGATAGAAAAACACACAGTATTACTCTCTAGTTTTTAGCCAGTGATAATAATATAGTTGTTGTGTGAGAATAAAAAACACACAGAGTATACTGGTTGTTGTGATGATAGATGAACACATAAAATTATTCTCTAGTTTTAGCAGTTATAATGAGTTGTTGGGGTTCTGAGAAAACATACAGAGCGTTATATTCACTCTAGTTTGGAATCAGCCTGATATATGAAAAAAGAAGACCATTGAAGAAGAAAAAGAATCAAATTAATAGACAAGTAATTATAAAATTATTAAAAAAGTATATTTTTTATGTTAGTAAAATTAAATTCATCTTTTTGCCAGAATTATTTTGTTGATAGAACCTAATAGTAAATAGTAAATAAAATATATTTAAAGTAACAGAACATAATATTTGGCGCTCAACGTAAGGAACGATAACGAAGTAATCTGGCTAAAGGATTGTTTAGATAGTGTCACGAAAATTGTGTTTAAATTTGATATAAAGGTTAGGTTAAAAATTGTATTTGTGATTAAGATTCATATTGATAGAATTCAGTCATGGAAAAAGATAACCAAAGTTTAAATTATGATCCAAATGAGCAAAGTATAATTGATAGATACGTAGATAAGGAGGAGAGTAAGATGGAAAATATGTTAAAATTAATGATGGAAAATATTAACGAAAAATTTCACGAAAATAATTTAAAAAGTGAACAAAATAATTTAAAACTTGAAACAAATTTATTATTACAATTAAAACAAGAAAGTGAGAAAAATAATTTAAAACTTGAAGCAAATTTATTAGAATTATCTAATAAAATCGATGAATTGGCAGATAAAAATAATGAAATTTTTTTAAAAATTGACGATAAATGTGAAAGAATTGAACAACAGTTACAAAATTCTTTCAATGATTTAAATGTAAAAATGGATGAAAAAACACATTTTTTAGAAACGGATTTAAAACCAAAAATGGAAAATCAGAAAATTGATTTTAAAGAAATTAACTTCGAAACCGAAAATAAACTCATAGATAATAAACAAAAATTAATTAAAAATGATTTAGGTTCATATAAAAAAGAAATTAAGGAGACAAGTAATAAAAAGGAGAAGGAAGCGGAGGTTATAGAAAGTATAAAGGAACAAAATACAATTAAAATTACTAGTGAAACTAAATCGATAATTAATCGTGATATAATACGAGTAAATAATAATCATGATAAGTTAGAGATTCAACAATTTAAAAAATCTGACCCAATAAAAACCTTAAGTAAATTTAAAAATACAATAGGTAAAATTTTGGATTGGGATAAATTAGAATTTAAAATTTCATATCAATTTAGTGAAATCCCCTTTTACGAGTTTAGTGGAAATAACATGAAAATAAATAAAAGGAAAGACTTTAAAAATAATTTTAGGTATGTTTTTAATACCATTATACCATACCATATACCAGAACATAATAATATTGTTGTGATATTTGAATTGTATGATTTGAATTCGAAAATTAGCGGGAATTAAAGGGCGTTAAAGGACCCCCATGGATCAGGAAGGCGATGAGAGAGGCGGGAAAAGGAAGATGGCGATAGTGGTTGTTCATTAGGTGATCGCGGTAGACGTAATATAGATTGAAGAAAAGAACGTTAGGAAGCTTGAAGAAATGTTGTTTGATGGCGATAGAACCGGAGGTAGGAACAATTGATGGAAGAGGATTTTGCCGGAACAAAAAGTTTGAAGAAATAGCAGTGGATGGAACTGACCGTGTGGCATACCAATAAAGGGAGCAATTGGAGAAGGACGAAAACGGTAGTGAACTGGCCAGTCGGGAGAGGTAGTGGGTGAGAAAATAAATTGTAAATAACCATGGTTAATTTGTTATGAACGTGCATGTAAGGGAAAAAATTTGAATTAAGTTTATAATTAAAAAATTGTCCTTTTGCCAGAGTTATTCCTTTTTGCTATTAGCAGAACCTTGAACCCTCAAATTAATTAAAAATAAATCAAATTAAATTAAAACATAACATTATATATCTCCTAAAAACAATGCACTATTTTGCAAACAAGCTGGTTATGTCAATTAACCAACTTACAGAAGATCTATTTATCAGATTTACTTAAAGACAAATTTGTTTTGTAGCTCTTTGATATCACACTAAAAAGTACATTGAATTTTCCAATCCTGTTAACGGAATATTTGAAATTTAAATTCAGACATTATTTACAAACTCTTATTATTTATCTGGTTACTCATTTTCATTTCCTTAGTATTGGTTACATTTTAATAATTCAAAAAGAAAACCATTCCTTAAAGAAAAATGAACCAAAATTTTTAAAAAAGACATGATTGCTTATTCTAAATATAAATGGCAAATACAAGAGTTGTTTCTGTCCTGAACTGGTTTCTTAAAATCCATCTTTATTCATTCAGCAACCTGATTTTTGTCTTTAATTTCAGTGTTTTCCTACTTAAAGTCTTAATTTTCTTTTCTTTAACTACATTGTTCAGATTGTCAGTGTCTATTTGTAACTCATCTTCTTCACTTATAGATTTATTAACCTTTTCTTACAAATATCCCAGATCATCTTTTTCTGAACTGATGTCTTCATCTTCTACTTTATCAATATCATGAATCTTATTTGTATCATTGTTTTCAGAAGTAGTCTCCCTTCATGTTATCATTATTTTCCACAAATTGCACTTCTTTTTCATTTAATTTTTTGGTTAAATTATTTTGTTCACCAGGTTTAATATTTTGATTCATTAATTGGTTTATATTTTCTGTTTTAACAGTTTCAAAATTATTTTTTAAATCATTTGTGTGTTCATCGATTATATTTTTAAGACTATTATTATATTTATCAAAATTTTTGTTTAAATGTTTTCAATCATTTTGATATTCCCTTTTCAGTTTAAAAAAAATTTGTAAATCCAATTCTCCCAATCTATCACCGCCATTACTTCAGTGTGTCCTTCAATCAAAGGGGAAATATTCATGCCTCCGTCATTATCACAATCTTATCCCTACTAGAAATTCCCAATATGTCCATTAAATTCTGTTCACTCGTCTCCATTTTTTTTAGCTAACCCATATAAAATCAGATTAATTTTCAAATGTTTGGTTGTTGTGGCTAATTATTATTAAAAAATCAAGCTTGTTGGGTCATCCTTCTAATGCATTCTAGGCTTCATGGTTTTCGAGAAGTCCTCATGTACACATACTTATATATTTAAAGGAAAACGAAATCTCTAGCAGCTTTCCAAATTATTACAGAATTCCTGGTCTTATTCCTAGCAGTTCGACGTCATTGCCTGCACAGGTCAAATGCTGCAACAATCTATTGTACCTTTTGGGGGTTTTCCTGTTGCTCTTTTTATTAATTTTTCTAATGTCGAATAGATCAGTTAAAATATCACCTTGCTTCAGACTGCAAAAGACCTCGAATACATCTAATATTACACTCTGCATTTTCATATCAATCATTGCTATTAATTTTATGAGTTTGTTCAATATGTTTAAGTCCTCTATAACTTTTAACCATTGTCCCCTATTAATACGATCATTAGTAAATAAACTATAAAATGACCTGAGATAAATCTCAAACAATCTTGTAATGCAGATAAAATACTTCTTATAATGATCACCAATTCTTATAATGTATTAAACCAATTCTGATTGTTTGATATTCAGATGAAATGGTACTGTTATCACCAAATGGAAAAACTGTTATTAGTTATTTGAAGTTATATTTGTGTTATAAACTAAAAGTAGGTTAAGTTGATAAAGAAAGTATCTACTGCTTAAATAAAATTTAGCTATAAAAGCTGATTAAGCCAAGTCTTTAATAATTTATTCAATAGGAGCAAATGAGAGCTTCAAGGGAGATGGGTCTTGACTCACCAGCACTGTGGAAGACACGTGCTGACTCACCTGAAACTCGCGAGTCGGAGTGCCAAACTAGAGAGTCGGTCTTCTCGGAACTTGGCTCTTTGCGGCCAGCCTCAGTTGAGTCTACCAAGTCAGCACCAGATGTGATCATATCTCATTAGTTTTAACTGTCAATTGTTGCCTGTTTATTATGTTGTTTAGTTATAAGTTTATTTATTCCTAGTTTCAATTGAACTATTTAATTCTAGTTGCTATGTGCCAATAAAGTAGTGAGTATTATTTCATTTGTTCAGAGGTCGAATGTGAGATAGATTAGTGTTATTGTTCTTAATGATTGGAATGGAAGATTGTCTGCTTTTTTTGAGAAAAATATTAATTGAAGTATTTTCTAAAAAATATAAAAATATTTTTTATTATTTATCTATCTTGAAGACCTTTTCTCATTAAATTGAACAGAATTAAATATTAAGTTAATTCTTGTCAATTTTTGTTAAGGTATAGATCCCATCATTACTAATAATTATTAGCTAAAGAAAAAAAAGGTAACATACTGACTGGAAAAGTACTCAAATATACCCCCCCCCCCCCCCCCCCGTCAATATGAATCTTCTTGATGGCTCAGTTGGCAGATCATCCAACTGTATATTGATGAGTTTCCTTTTTTGAGTTTTGATTCTGCCAATATATTTTTTCTTGGGCTAATAATTATTAATTTAATTAATTGCATAAATAAATTATTTTAAATACATCTAGTCATTTTATTTGTTTCTTCGAATTAATTAGCTTTTTTTTACTTAAGTTTTTTAGTATAGATTTGGATAGATGTTAGTTATTTATTTCAATTCATTGGCGAAAGACCATTAGATGTCATCAATGCCTGATATTTCAAATAGGGATACTGCACATATTTTCTCTCAAGTGCTTTAAGTGTGTCATTCACTGAAACAGATATTTTTCTTTTTTTAAATTTTACATTTATTATTAACTATTTAAAACATTTTTGTTTAAGCCATTAAGAATTAAATATATTTTACAAGGTACATTTTTTTTCTTTTAAATTACGATAAATATAACAATGCAGTTAAATCATTGATTGCTAACTTTTAATTAAATATTTTCCTTCTGAACCTATGATCGTTGTGTAACAGTTATAAATTGAAATATTGTGGTTGCAAGGAGAATGGTATTAGTCTGCAGCATGTACTACTCAGTAAAATATATATATCCAAATAATTGGTTTCCAGGAAAACCAGTAGTTGGCTTCAGGAAAAAGATAAGTGTAATTAATGACTGTTTGTTTTAATTTTAAAATTAATGTTTGAGTTACATCTGTAACATTCCAATCATTCCACCACTTGAAGCTCCTATCCCACATCCCTCCTGAATCATTAAATCTTTGCTGATCATGAGTTTCACCGTTTAAGGATGAATCTAACCTACTTATTACTCATTGTCAACCAATTTTTAATGACTGATTTAAAAAAAAAAAAAAAGAATAAAAGCCAATAATTATTTTATCTTGGTCTGGCTGCATCTCCAGATTTTTTTTGGTCATGTTATGAATACACTAACAGTCCCTGAAGAAACAGCTGGTCTTGTTCTATTCTAAAATAAATCTAAATCAGATGTCTTGTCAAACACTACTCAAGAACTCATTTAACTTAACAACTTCATTGTTATAAGCTATCTATTTATTTGTAAGAAAAAGTGACCGGAGCATTGTTATTTTTTGTTTAAGTTAGTTATATTTTCTCAACAAGAGCAGGTCTTCTTAACCCAACTTTATCATTGAATACAGTTTATTATTATTTATATCTGAGTTTTTTATGGATGTATGGACATTTATGTTGATTAAACGATTTTTTAAAACATTATATAAAAATTATGCATTTTTCAGTTGATACTGATGCATAGTTTTTTTTGTTTTTTTTAAAAGTATTTTATAGAAATAAAACATACTATTATGATTAATAATACATATTCCAGTATTGTACGATTAACTGCCAGGATTGATGATAAGAAGATAGTAAATAGAAATGTATTTAATTATTGGCAAAAGATAAGTTGTTACTATGTTTCATATTACCGTTGACAATGTTTTAACAATTAGTGTTTATACTGGAATTGATTGATATCTTTATACACCATGAATTTTCCCCAAATGAAAATGTGATAGCAATAATCCTTAGTTGTGGTATATAATCCTGCTGATGTAAATTTTAATAATTAGTGAAACAAAATTAATTATAAGCCTGGGATTTGAACCCTGAAAGGGTGCAATTTGCAATGTTTATTATATCAAAAACAAATTTTAATTATAATTAATTCAGAAGAGACAATTATTTATCAAATTGTGGTTAATTTAGATCATTAAGTAAACAGAAAAAGGGACTCAACTCAAAATTTGAAATCTTTTAGTTAAATATAGAAATTTAACTCTTTACATTGCTATTTCCAATTATATTAGTGTTAATAAATCAAATGTGTTCAATCAACCATTATTATTTTTAACAAGTGAAAAACCTGATTTATTGATATTTACTGTCCTAGACAAGTCATTAGTATCTAATTTTTAAAAGATACATTATAGCTTCTAAAGTTTCCTTTTCAAACTATTATTCAAAAAAAAATTTCACATCTACATATCTGATTAATTCATTTTTTCAGTGAAAGGTTTAGTAACACACTTCTAAGAAATTGATTATTTTGGGTTTTGTCACTTTTTTTTTTTTCAATCAAAGGATCACTATTTTTTGTACATATACTGTTTTGGTTAACTGTGATAATGTGCAGTTCTTTGCAACACAGCTCCCAAATTATATAGGTATTCAATTTTTCCTTACAAAGTTAACTCAAGTATATCTGTAAAAGTTGGTTGCCATAATTATAATTTTTACTTCTTTAAATTTAATAAATAAGCTAATGATAAGGGAAACATTAAAAAAATATGTTTTTTTCTGTCAATATTTATTGAATGTTTTTTTTCCATCTTTGAATCAAGGTTTGAATTGTTATATTGTTTTAAGATGTTTGTTCACCAGTGGGAGTACAAATAATCTGTTGTGCAACTTGAATCATATAAATGAATAAAAAAATGTGGATAATCAACATATTTTATGAATTTTGTTTATTTGTGAAATCAGTTGTTATTTAACTTTATGATATTTGTTAATAATTTATTTCAGTAATTACTTATGTAATTAATATTCACTTATAATTTGATTATGATTGATTTTATGTAGTTTTAAATGAGTTGAAAAAAATAAGGTTTCTTGCAAGCCCAAGAAAATTGGTGGCTTAGTAAATATTAAAGAGACCATAGAAAATCTTATATTTTAAAATTATTTATTTATAATCCTATAAATTTAAATTAAATCAGTTTGTTATGCTAAAGGCTTGTAAAAAATTATTACTTATTTTCTGAACCTCCCCTATTATTATATATGTAAATTTTCCACTTATAAATTAATTTATTTTTGTAGCTTACAGTGACATTTATAAATGTAATAAATTAACATTGTTTTGTATTTTAGATCCACTCATATCTAAATTAATTTGGTTAACTTTGGAATTATCTTAAAATAATGTAATGTATTTGATTTCACTAAAATATGTTAAATGATGAAATCCATAATTTAAAATATCCATGGAATTGTGTGAAGTAATATTTAAATAAATTTTTATTTGTTTAAATGATAAGTGCCATTTTTTCACTACGATATTGTAAAAATGTTCAGATGTAAAGTAACATGTGTGCAGGTTAATGACATCTATTCAGTATGAATTAATGCAAGTCCTCCATATTCCAATAATCACAGATAATTACTAAATGTACCTTATTCTCTGAAGAGCCTTCTTTGTTTGTAAAATAATTGATCTCCGTTTATTTATATGAATATATTTGTTAGCTACACTATTTTAAATATGTTTTTAATTCCAAGGAGTGAGTGTGATAAATTGATTTTGAATGCTGATCCCAGTTGCCTAGGCTATTTTTGTACCTTCATACTTTTACAGTAGTTATTCAAGTTTCCAATCACATTGTATTATTTAGACCACTAGACCTATTCTAGTTTGTAAAAGTGTATAAGTATATTTTAATGAATGCATTTCTTAATTAACTGTAGAAAATTTGCAGCAATATCTCAGCTTCAACGCAACCATTCCTCATTTTTAGCATTATTTTGAATATCATTAATAAAAAAGGAATGACATAAGAATAAAAGTAGCCAAGTGACAGAGCAGATAATAAATAGGGTATTATGGAGGCTATGCACATTTGTCGACTGGGAGACATAATAAGAAATGGCCAAGGTACCTAACAAAATTTATGATTACTAAAGCTTCTCCAAACACCCACTTGACAACAGAAACTTGCAATACATCTTTATGCACTGCAAAGTCATTGACATTATAGAGATGTGTGCCTGCTTCCAGAGCTAGTGGACCATGTTAAAAGGTTGATCAGAAAATCGGTAGTAGTTTGTGTTTTCTTGAAACCCTCTCCTGATTCTGTATTTCACTTTTTTCTCATCAATTCTGCTGCACACAGCTTAAGGCAATATTTAGTCTACAGTTAATCAAATGAAGAATTGTTATTGTGAGTTGAAAAAGTAATCTAAGATAACAGAATTTTTCAAGCCTGATAACCGATCAAACACATCCTGTAACAATATATTTTGTATTACGGTAAAATCATAATTTTCTTACTAAAATCATTTGATACTTTTTTATTACTCTATTTAAAGTTCACAGGTTATCTATTGAATTCTGTATTGATTGAATTTTTGTTGACATATAATCCCTCTGAATATGGAGCACTGTCTTTAGGGCATAGTTATTTTACCAAACCTTCCAATATGATATTTTTATCCATATAATTATTATAAATATGAAATATTAAATTTATTATTTAAATTCCAAAGCTGACTTAATTCTGTATAGTTTTATGTAATTTAAATTATATTTTTGTAACCACTAATTAAACATGTTGGAATCTCTAAAAAAAAAAAATCTGATTGGTTGGTCTAATTAATGTTTTTGGCTAAATGTTTGTTACTGTAGAGGAAAGATTTAATAGGCCGGATAAGGATATTTTTCTAGTTCTATATGAGTGTCAGTGATACCAAAAAGCATTATGAGATAATTAAGTTGTGACAATTTTCTTAATAGAAAGTATATAAATTTAGTACAGATCATATTCCTCAATAAAAACAAGTTTAGTTGTATCACTCTTAGTGGTCTGAAATATTATGTTTACCACATTCTTTTTTTGTAAAAAATTACACATACAGTGTATTTCTGCGCCAGGAGCTGATAAACTGGTAGCAGTTAAGATAATATAAAAGGAAAGTGGTGGACTCAAGAACATAAGTGCTTAAATTTCATTTTATTTAAGTGATTTTTTTCTTGTAGGAATCCTGGCACTCATCTCTGTCTGTATTAAACACAACTCATGCAACGGCACCATGTGTGTCACCATATATCGTAAATTATCCCACTCATTTTTCAACCATTTATGAAATATGTAAATTAATTTATATAAATTGTAATAGAACCAGAATAATAACATTTTATTTGTATCAATTATCTTTGAGTAATATACTTATTATCTCATTCGTTGTTTGCACTAAGAGCTCAATTAGATGTTAGTTCAATGTCTTGTTGAGCATTATGGCCAGATATCATTTAATGGTGTATTGTATACTCAATATTTTGACATATATGTACAATTTGTTAATAAAAGGAGCGTGTATATAATCAAAAATAAAATAAACTTCTATTTAAAAAGAAAAAAGTGATAAAAATGATTTACTTATTTGTCACCTATACCCTTGGGATTTCTTGTGAACAGATATAAAAAAATGAAGCATAAAATTCACTAGTTCAGTAAAGCAGGCTGTGTCATCCAACTATCCATTTGTGCCAATAGCCCAACGGAAGGTTTGCTGAGTATCTTACTGATGGGTGGATTGCGGACTATCTTACTGGTGCCCCGACAGTGCACTATATTCAGGAGAAGAGGAACAGGGTAGGCATTATAGGTAGTTTATGTGGTCTTGGAATGACCACGAATTCACACTCGGTATCTAAGGGTAAGCGAAATCCGTCCGGGTTCCAAAGGTGAATGTGGACCGGAGAGAGGCAGACTGGATCGCTGGGGAGACGCTACTAGGTAAAGTTTGTAGGGCCCCAGTAGACCGTCGTCCACATGGTAGAGGTCAAGAGACCTTGGAACACCAAGGAGGTGCTAGTTTTAGCGAGACGAAGGCAGAGAATCCCACTAGGAAGGTGTGGGGTCTGACAACGCCCGACTAAAACAGCGAGGTTAGTTAAGAGAGATGCAGAGGTAGTTGAATAAGAAAGCCATAGTTCGTTGGAAGTAGAGCTGCCAGTGCAGAGAGAGAGCAGTGTTCACTTCAGGTGCCGGGGATTAGTTTTCAAAATTTAAATATATTAAATACTTTCGTCGTAACGACGTATTTATTATTTTGTAAGGAGGATCTGGGGGTTAGTTAGTGAGAGGTTCCTAGGTAGGTGGTTTACGGTACGGATATATCATAAAAATAAACACGTGGTCGAAAGGATTATCAAAATGACTTTTATTTCCTTCATACCTTTCTAAACTGCTAAAATAAATTAAATTAAAATTTTTTATTCCATTTTCTGTAGGTCTCGCTGTTGGAAATCATCAGGTTATTTTATATTGAAAATACGATAAGATTATTTAATAATAATGTACTAGCTGATAACCTGTACTTCGCTAATTTTTTAGGGAAAATAAAAATAGAAAAGTGTATGTCAATAGAGAAGATTAGGCTATAGGTAATTGATTTGGAAGGTTCCATTTCTCAGCTTGACGAATTGTGGTATTATATTATTTATAGGAAACGAAAGTTGTTTAGTCTATTCATTTTGTCCTCCTGATCTGATGGTATGGTTGTTTGGTATACGAATAGGAGTTGATTTTTTCACTGTTTATATTTAGGGCTGCTCCCAATATTGGCAAAAACAATACTATATAGCAATGACAGTCAATTTTCAGCGTAAGCAATATCGATTTGATTGGTGGCTCTAAAGAAATCGGGATGAGTGGGGTCTTTTTACAGCTACGGATTACTCTTGATCGTACAATTGATTTGTACTAAAAAATAGTAATTATTAGTTGTTCGAATTTTTATAAGGCAAGGGATAATAAACCATTACAGTTGGAATAAATTACAAAATATGTTCGAAACAATGAGTAAATTTGGCTAATAATTTTTTTATTAGATTCAAAATACACTTATTTCAATGCTTTTTCACTGCCTAAATTGATTGCCGGCGTCGGTTTTGGCGAAAAAAAAAATTATTTCGGCCCAAAAACCAGTAAACATACCATTTCTTAACAAAATAGAAGCTAATCCAAATGACTAATTAGCCATGAATTACACATCGGCTCTCGGGGAACTCGAGGTTATTAAAAATAACAAAGAATTCACATTTTGTAATATATTAGTTTATAAAATAAAAAAAAACAATACATATACAATATATGGACATATATAAAAAATCAGATATTTATACTATAAGATTTCTATTACTCACTGATCTTGTGAGCCTTGAATCTATAATTTCCTTTTGTAAAACTTGTTCAAAACAAGTAATTTATTAATCATATTTCTTTGCCAGAAGTCTTTATTTATCTCTCCTTGTAATTTCGTGATATACATCTTGTGGCGTCCACACAATAGCAGTACTCGCCATCTGTAATTTGAACCTTGGACTTGGTAAAAGTACTTATGGGTTTTCTAAAGTTTCTGAGAGGTCTTATCCATACAGACATTTTTTAATTTTTAGCATGTTTCTGCGATTGTCATATTCTTTGCTGATCCTGGACCCCAATACGTTCGCCTGGTGGTGACACCCCCAGGAACCGGTATATTTTATGTTAAACATGCATAGTTCAACTTCAATACCAGTGCTTTTTTCAAACTGCCGCAATGGAATTTTCTCATAGAGTTAGGCATACCACATTGCACTGGTATTTACATATAAAATTTGTTTGGGCACTGGAGCCCACTCAGAGGTTGATTTTCTTCTGCAAACAATACTGAAATTGGAAGCTATCAGTCGATTTTTCCCGGCTTCATTGTCTGCTTGTCCGATCATCATGTTTTCAAGACGGATAATTTCTTCTTCTGGCAAGTAAAGTTCCTTCATTTTTTCAGCTTGTAATTCATTGAGGATAACATCTTCCATGTCTGATGACAACATTTTTCACCGTAATCTTATAAACCGTTTCTGTTTTTAAATACAAATTTATGGCAAGTTGGACGCTTATACTCCTTTATTAATCCCGCTTTCTTAACGATGAGACCTGGACTTTGCTTAGTCAGGGATTTTACGGATTAATAGTGCCAAGTAGCACCATTATGAAAATCCAACCCAGTAACTTTGGTTCTATACATAAAAGAACCTTATTTGCTGCGATTTACTTTTTTTCTTCCGTAAAATTTGGCGACAAGATTCATATAACTCTCTACAGCTTGGCTAGTGCTATTGCTTACTAGGTGACAACTCGTGGCAATTAATGTCCTAAGCAAAACGCGCTTTCTCACAAGCTTCTTTTTGAGGAGTAGTGAGTTCGGCTGATTCGCCCACGTTTGTACAAAAATAAGGCTCACAAGACATATGTAGGCCTAATACGTGAAATGACCCGTTTTCAGGTCACTTCTCCTGCGACGTCTCCAAGTTCAGGAGTGAGAATTTCTGTACCTCATGCAGTATTTTTGTATTACACCATTGGAAATAATAATTTTAGATTATTTTTGTAAATAATATAATCTATTGTTGTAATTTTTGATGGTATGATTTGTAGATTCCACTTTTTCTACGTACCGGCCAAATGTGAGGCAAGTTTTCAATTTGAAGAAAACACTTACTTGAGTCATCATCCCAGATAACAATATGGTATTTCAAGGCATACATTTCACGAATTTTATTTCAGAAATTTGATTTAAAAAATGTTTTGTAGTATTACATATTGTCGATAGAGCTTCTTCCATTTGTTCATGCCCAGATCCAATTGAAGCAAAACCTCATACGTTTTTTTTTTCAGTTAAGCTAAGACTCATCTCATTTGAATTTATTAAAGGCTACTCATATGGTTGAATACAAACTTTAGCAGTTGCGAAACAATATGGACATTAAAATTCCAACTTCCAAGTCAAATTCATGGTACTAGAGCCAACAAGCTGCATGTAGCCCTCGTTGCTCTTAGTTTTACAAATCAAATCTTTATTGTGATAAAATTACAATCCCCTCTACTCTATTGCATATATTGTAAATTGGTTATAATATGTTGTAAAAAAATGTAAATATTATTACCAAATCACAAGTCATGTCAGTGCAAATATTGTAAAAAATAAATGAAGTTGCTGCTGACGAGTTCAGAGGCAGCGAGGGGTCCTTAAATCAGGTAGGTAGCCAGCTCTGGTACCCTGGGCCCCGGTCAGGTCCCTCCCGGGCTTACCAGCAATCCAGGGACAGGCCTGCAATGCGATTGGTCAAAATAAAACCTCGCCATATTGGTTGGAATGTGATTGGCCAAAATAAGAACCCAGCTCATTGGCTACTTTGGGCTATATATACCCCCTAGTTTTAGCCGACTATTCAAAGGTTGGTGTCAACATTCGTTCGATCCAGCCGCCATCTTTCTCCAAAGAACGCTTCACCTGTATAGCGTCGTAGGTGACACCTGTTTAAGGTAACATTTTTTGTTTGTTTACTGTGTCAGTGATTAGTGGTGCATGGGGACGGCACCCCATTAAAATATTGTGCTGTTATTGAACTTGTTGTCGGAAGTAATGGATATGGAAGTAGACGCTTCCAGGAAGCGAGTGGCTTCCCAGACAGCCATCACGGACAGTGAAGACGAGGGTTTTGAGAACCCGAAAATTACCGTTAAGGTTCAGCGACCGACAAAAGGTAAAAATCCGACTAAGATCGGCAATAAATGTCAGGCTCTCGCGAGCGAGACGCCGGACAGCCCAAGCCCCGTGGCTACAGTAGCTAAAAAGCCACCACCAGTTATCGTGGCAGGAGAGACTACAACCAGTCTAACTCAAATACTAAAAAGAGCCAGTATCACAAAATTTGCCCTCAGGAAGACGAAAGAGGGCGTAATGATATACCCAGAACAGGAGGAAAAAAGACAGAAAATCATAGACTTAATGCAAGCTGGTGGTAAGGAGTACCACACCTTCGCCCAGATAGGCAATATAAAAAACAAAAAATTCTTGATTCTTGGATTGGATGTTGAAGAGGACATCCAAGGAATAAAAACCACGGTACTTAAAACAATACCGGAAGTTGTAGACGTAAGACGCCTTAGAAAAAGCGATCCAACAGGAAGGAAAGAAGATATTTCGCCAGTGCTTGTGACTGCCCCAGCAAGCGTAACTCTAAACGGCATGAAGAAGATACGGGCCATAAATCACGTCATAGTGAGAATAGTCACTTTCAAAGAACAGAGAGGCCCCCGCAATGCCACCACAGTCAGGAATACGGCCATACCAAGAACCACTGCGGTAAGAAACTGAAATGTGTCAGATGTGCGGGACCTCATGAGGTGGCGCAATGCCCAAGAAATGAGGAAGCCCCGCTCAAGTGCTCGAACTGCGGCGAGGCTCATCCGGCGTCGTACAGAGGCTGCGTGAAGAGAAAGGAGCTTCTCGCCAGGGATAGACTTGCAAGCAAGCTGCAGCCACAGCAGAAGAGACGAAGACAAGACGAGCCAATGATGAGGCCGGCTCCACCACCATCTACAATTGCTTGGAAAAACCCATTGTACAAGTTGTTCCAGAACAGTAATGAAGACAGAGATGCCCCCTCCACGTCGAGAGCTGCCCCCTCCACGTCTAGAGCGGCCCACAGAACTTCGGAGGACACTTCAGAAAATAATAACTGTAAGTACCTAGATCCTAGGCTAAAGTTTCAATCAAACGACCAGCGTCAAGACCTTGAATGCGCACCAAAATGGGTAGCTGCCCTAGTAGACTTCTGTAGCCAAATGCTCATGGCTATGATATCTGGTAAACATCAACAATGGTAGATTACCAAGTGTTTTAACGTTGATGGTCTCCTGACCAAAATAGATGAGGTAGAAGTGCTGCTAGCTCTCTACCGACCAGATATTGTAGTTTTGACAGACACTAGGGTATCTACACAATCGTTCTACATTAAAGGTTATTCAACTGTCATTGAAAGGGTTAACGGTTTCGGAGGCGTTTTAATTGCTATACGCCTTGTCATCAATTGGAAGAAAGTGGCTTCACCACTGACTACAACTGATCCCAAGCTTCACCACTTGACAGTTAAGGTAAATTTGGGGAGACCCATTTACCTTACCGCCCTGTACAGAAGACCGTACACGTCTCTGCAGCAGTACTCAGCCTTGCTACACGCATGCGCGCAGAGATCTAACCACTGGGTGGTGGGAGATCTCAACGCAAAACATACCATGTGGTACAACACCGTAACAAACAAGGCTGGGAGACTCATGTTGAGAACGCTGTCGGGAAATGTCACTAGGGGAGTGTCCAATCACTCTAGCCCTGGTGACAATTGCGAATTGTACAAGTTTGTAATCTGGACAATCGTTCCAGGTTGGCGTTAATATCTGACTCCATTTCTGATAGGTATGTGCCCCGACAATGCACTATGTTCAAGAGGTACAGAGGATTAATTAAGAATAAGTCAAAGTTTCAGAGTTCGAACAGAAGCAAAGTATCACTGAGTAACGGTCGCGAAAGACTGGTCGTCCGGGGCTAGTCGCCTCCGTTAAATACCTCCTCGCTTCCATGGAGGGGCTGAAACAAAAAAAGGTTGCTTAGTGCCTGCTAGATCCTAACATGTGTTAAGGACCGTGCCGGTTCAGGCAGCTGACGGGATCGCTTAGCCTGTGGTCTGCATGTGTTAAGGGTATCCCGCAGGCCTGGAGGCTGTAAGGGTCTCTTTATGACTGACAGATGTAGACTCGTCTACTGTTACTTTGCTTCTGCTTTTCTTTATTGCTAATAGATTTATAATAATTTATTTTTGTCCATGTTATTTACCTTTGTCTATAATATATCTGCACTAGAGTATAGGGTGATTTCACTTATATACTAAGAATCACCACAAACGCCATTCACGGTCGTTCACCCCCAGACTTTTACTTTTCGACATAGAGGTAACCCACAAGCTACCTCGACGATTGACTTACTACTGACAAAACAACCCCACCGTATCACTAGTGGCACCGCCCTTGATTTTATTACCTCTGACCACAGGCCAGTACTGTATGCGGTGGATGGTAAAGTGGCGACCCCACGCCCTACAAGATACGACTATCGTCGTGCCGACTGGGATCTGTATCGGTCGCAAATTTACCATAACCTGCATATGGTACCCGTTCTCCGCATGAAAGAAGAAGTATTTCTTCAACTAACTTTCATAACTGATGTGATCATAGACGCAGCAAACCCTGCGATCCCGAAGTACACTCCCATGCCACCGTCTCTGCGACCACCTCCAGACCACATTCTTAAAATTATAGCCTTGCGCAATAATTGGAAGAATAGATGGTACAGGACGAGAGATCAGCAAGCCAAGGTCGTTGTGAATTCTCTCACAACGCAAATCCGGGGCTTGATGAAACTCTGGAAAACAGCGCAGTGGCATGAGAGACTTCGTAGCACTCACGGAGATCACAGAAAGTTTTGGAAGCTGTTGAAGACTACAAAAGGCAAGACAGCCACTGTCCGTCTTCACGAAGGCGACATGTTCTGACTGCTGAGCAACAGGCAACAAAACTGGCCGACCATTACGCTAGGGATATTACGGCTAGGACGGGATACTACCACATGCCTCCTCCGGTAGATGCTGAACAGAGCCACATGTTTGTATCACCGAAGCAGCTCAAGGCGATTCTTCGCCGGTGTCAGGGAAACCGAGCACCAGGGCACGACGGGATACAAACAGTGCTGCTCAAACAAATGCCGAGGAGAGGGATAGTACAACTAGCAAACTTATACAACTCTTGTATAAGATTGCGGTACTTTCCTGACATATGGAAACAAGCCATTTTGTTTCCATTACTAAAGCCAGCCAAAAGTGGAGATCACCCAGCCGACTACCGCCCGATCAGTCTGCTACCACAGATGGGGAAAATATTTGAGAAAATTCGTTTTTCGTTTGAATTCAAACGAATTTTCTCAAAGATCACTGCTCGGAAAATGATATCATTCCGCCAGAGCAGACTGGATTCCAATCCAGTATGAGCACAGAGCACCCCCTTCTGAAGGTGCAGTCAGAAGTTAGCCATAACATGAATAGAAACATAGCCACGGCTATGATTTCCATTGATTGCACCCAAGCATTCGACTCGGTGTCTCACGGGACACTGTGTAAAATGCTCTGCGACCGGGAATGCCCGGAACAACTGTATTCAATTCTGGCTAGCTTCCTGAAAAACAGATCGCTGTGCGGGTGGGTGATAGCTTCTCCGAAGCTGTGCCATTGACCTGTGGAGTACCCCAAGGCACCGTCTTATCCCCTGTACTATTCAACGTATACACGTCTGAGATTGTCGGAATTCAAAAATACCACAGTTACTGCTTTCGCAGATGACATAGCGGTGTACTACAGTAGCAGCATGAGTGCCAAGGTAGCTCTAAGACAGGCTGAAGGAGCCTGTAACCAGATCAGTGAGAGATTGGGGAGACTCAATAGCTCTGTAAACGCGGGTAGGACTGACTGTGTAATTTTCTCTTTTCAAAAGGGAAAAAGCCCGCTCCCTACTAGTTACATAGTAGGAACGGAGAAAAATTCACCAGCCAACGACCTAGTATATCTGGGAATTAAAATGGACCGACACCTCCATTTTAGTAACCATTTTGCGAAGAAGTTGAAGCTAACACGCACGAAGTCTTACCGGCTTGCGCACTTATTAACTTCCCCCAATCTATCACTGCGTCTCAAGCTACTGATTTACAAGAGCATACTCAGGCCTACTCTGCTGTATGGTGCACCGCTATTTCGTTATCTGGTGTATATGACAGCTAAGAAACTCCAACAATTCCAAAACGGTATACTGATGAAAGTGGTCAGAGGTACTTCATTCGAGCAACGAAGAAACAGTGAGCTGCATGAGATATTTGAGCTGCCTACGGTGGATGAATTCATCCAGCGTAGACATATCAAATTTTTCGACTCATTACAATATTTGACAAACCCGGTGTTTAACCCCCGCTCCGTTCCCCCATCGATGGCAGGACGCTGTCGTGGCTGGAACGCTTTAGTTTTAGGTTCTAGGTATAGTTTTTAGTTTGTAAGTTTTTTTCTCCCATTTTTAAACTGAAGGTGAGCCCCATCACCTAGATTTGTTTTCAAGTTATATATTTTTAACCACAATCTGTATTGTTGAGTAACACGAACTCCTTCAAACGCATCTGCGCATAGCAGAATGAGGAGAAATTTGCAAAGTGTCTTATAAATATTTTCATTGTATAACTTCAAGGGGTTTAGAAAAAAAACCCCCAAAAAAAAAAACCCGACTATTTATTCAAGCTACGGCTCGCCTCTGGAATGGTACTTGCAGCTGCACTGATGTTTAAAGATTCGGCCTTCTCATTTATAAAAACCTCTACACTTCTAGCCTAGCCTTGCTATGTTTCATTCCGGCATTGTCAGACCCCACACCTTCCTAGTGGGATTCTCTGACTTCATCTCGCTAAAACTAGCACCTCCTTGGAAGAGACCTCTTCTATGCAGACGATGGTCCACTAGGGCACTGCAAACTTTACCTAGTACCTTCTCCCCTAGCGATTCAGTCTGCCTCTCTCTGGTTCACACTCCCCTTTGGGATCCGGACGGGTTTCTCCTATCCTTAGAGGCCGAGTGTGAATTCGTGGTCATTCCAAGACCATATAAACTACCTATAATACCTACCCTGTTCCTCTTCTCCTGAACGTAGTGCACAGTCGGGGCACATATCCATCAGATATGAAGTCTGATTGCTCAGTAGTTAGACCCATCATCAAGCAATCATCCAGGTCATAGCCTATTCAACTCTCACTCCGTCACTAAGGCTAGGTTAACTAGCCCCCCCCCCCCGTGACGACCCGACAATGAGCAATAAGTAATTGTGTTTAATGTTGTCATTCATACCATATTTACTACTACCACCATATCGTCATTCACTCGCTCATTCATACAGTATTTACAAACAGACAGAAGAGACCTCCCAAATCCACATGATTATCAACCCACTCGCATGCGAAAGAGGAAGTCTTGGTCTTGGGAAGTCCCCCACGCTTCTCCATCAGCCGCTGTCACCGGATACAAGCCAGTGAAGGCTGACCAAGAGCGCGAGAGCCACAAACGCTCAGGACATGATTGGAGAAACTGGCCATTGCCAGGACTCTCAATGTCTATCACTGCAGACACAGTCGCCAAGGAAACTGCGAAAGACCCAAAGTTGCAAGCATTACTACAGGAGCTCGAGACTACCCACAAGGATAGCTCGTACACTGTATCTGGCAACATGATATTCCGTTAAGATCGAGCAGTAATTACAAAGTCTCTCCAAGTGCCAATTCTCCAAGAGCTTCATCCATCGCATTGGGGAATAACTAAGATAAAGCAACTCGCCAGGAAATACGTTTACTGGGAAGGATTGGACAAGGACATATAACGTCTTGTGAAGAGCTGTGAACCCCGTGCCAAAGTCCGTCATGCTCATGATCCGTGATGCTCCGTCCTCTTTTTCAACAATCACTCTGCTTGAAGGCATCTTTTCGGTGCATGGTTACCCCTCGGTAATGGTTTAAGACAAGGCTGCCATCTTCAAAAATGAAGAGTTCCAGCATTATTGCAAAGAGCGTGGGATATTCCAAAAGTTCAGCGCGCCAAATCATCCAACCACGAATGGTCTAGCAGAACGCAGCATCCTGACGTTAAAAAGAAGACTCAAGGCTGCTTCTGATGATCCTGCTCCGCTGTGTTCCAAGCTGCGGAACATAATGTTCCACTACAGGGCAACACCCTTAGCCTCAGGTCTATCTCCTTCGGAACTGTACCTAAAGAGAAGGATATGTACTTGTCTCGATGCTCTGCTACCCAACAGCAAACCTCTGGCTCCAACTGCGCCTACTGTATTGCGGGTTCCTAGTCTTCAAGTGGGGGGAGAGTGCAGGCGAAGATTCAGTTAGGAAACCAAGATGTTTGGCACCATCATGATAAAACTCGGCAAATACCATTATATAGTTGGACACAGGTCGCACCCTTAAACGCCATATTAATCAGCTGGTCGCCACCTTGGTTTCGAAGAAAAAAGTCTCCTTTACTCTTTTGGTTTCACAGCACAGAATGGGTGTGCCATTCAAAACAGAAACTGCAAGCTTGCCACTATACCACCAATCAACAAGAAAATAACATACATCACCTCCTTCGTCACATCAAGGCCACCACCTGTTCAGCCTGGTCTGTCAGTGCCTCCATCGCCTAGGCCTACCAGGAGCAGGAAAAAGCCTGTGTATCTCAAGGATTATGTCTCCAACATGTGTTCAGTTCCTTAAATAAGTGGGGGAGATTATAGTGAAGAACCCTTATAAATAACAGTGTATTCCGACACACCTCTCCTGTG
This sequence comes from Acanthosoma haemorrhoidale, assembly GCA_930367205.1. Classification (NCBI taxonomy): domain Eukaryota; kingdom Metazoa; phylum Arthropoda; class Insecta; order Hemiptera; family Acanthosomatidae; genus Acanthosoma; species Acanthosoma haemorrhoidale. The sequence continues at coordinate 121,655,373 of OV884009.1, forward strand.
TTCGGGAGGTTTCAGTTAGTTAGTATGTGTTACAGATATCTATACCTGTGTCTCATGTTTTAACATGTGTTGTGTAAATAAAGTATGTTGTGTTATTCAGTTAATCATGAAATGTGTCTCATTATTCGGCCCTTGTCACAACAATATACACGTAAAAGCATAATAAAATAATAAGAAAGAGAAAAATATCCAGCGATCACCGATTACTTAGTGATCAAAATATTGTTTAGAAGTAATTGAATATCTTGCACGAGTACAGAAATAAAGCGAAGGCATTACGTATTATACTTACCTTATATTCAATGTCTTCTTTTTGCGTTATTTTAGGGAAATTTAGGTGGACAAAACTCGCATAAAAATAAATAAATTTTCCACACGAGTGAAAGAACTCGAAAAGACTGATGCGCTTGGCTTAAGACCATCAATAATCCTAGAACGTTGTTTAGAAGACACGTCTCTGCCTTTATGTGTTACTGTCCACATCTCCGGTTTATTAAGGTTGCAATAAACTTAGTCCTAGTCGAGGGGCACCGATTACTTGCTTGGCTATTGGTCAGTCACAGGTATAACCAACAGTCATCCAGACAAGAATGAACTGGTGCTGACAGTAATCACGAGCACACTACGGGCATATCGTATTCCGTCCCGTTTATCCATTCTCCCTTCGTTTGTTCTAGATTAAGAGGACGAGTGGCACATATATTGGTACAGGAAACATTTGTAACAATCCTGAAGAATTGGTTTTTTTTTTTTGGGGGGGGGGAGGAAAGTGACTATGTTTGTTAATTTTTTCTCTCAGAATGATCACCAGGATATTGCGTCTGACTCACAGTAGCAACTGTGACAATTTCCGCTTTGAAGATGGAAAATGTTCCTACATTTCTCAGCCAATAAACAGAAAGATACATCACATACAGTGAACTCCTATATCCTTAATGCAACTGCTTACTATGATATTTAAATTTGACTCTCACAAGCTACAGAAAATGAGCAAAAAATGATATCCTAGTAGTACTCATTTATTAACATTTACTCATGACACCAATAACTCTATTCTTGTGAAAAACCGAGAGTTCTACAACTGACTGACTATATGAATACCTGGTTTCTTAGAAGGTGAACTGAATTGGGCCCATAAAATCAAAAAATCATTTATATATTAATTTCTTCATTTATATATTAACTCATTTAACATTTATATATTCTATCTTCCTTTGCCCTATCAGTTGTGCCCTTTATGTACCACCCTTTCCTCATCTCTCTAAACTGTTATGTGTTTAACATTATTTATATGTTTTATCAGTTATACCTTTGTAAATTAGCCTAGCTTAATTTAGGTGGGCGGTATGTTCAGGCAAGAATTTCCTACAATCGCCAATTATTTGATCTTATAAGAATATGTATCATCAAACCATCTCCAATCAGCAATTACTCATTGACTTGTACTAGTTACCTATGAGAGAAGCTGAAGCTTCCAACACTACCTATGGCCATCAGACCACATGGCTAAGACCTTGAATACAGAAACTAACCCATTGGACAGTAAGCACAGTAAGAGACCGGAACAGTGATGAGAATGGCTCATCAGATTGGAGCTCAGCATAATCTTTTGGATAATCATCATCATCATTGAGTAAAGCCACTTCAACCGAGTGAAGTGATAGAGCAAACTAATGCGCTGGCAAACCTCTGCATTTATCACTCACCAAGTAAGATATTTGCAACATTATTAACGTGGATCTAATGAAAAAGAATTCATATTAATCACCATTATGACGTCAGCCTTGAGCCTTCAATTGCACTACTCCCCACCATTTATTGTTAATATTTATATTCAGTTTATTCCATGATTCGTTCAGAACACATAGGCAAAATTTATTTACAAAGTAACAAGAGTATACCATGATTTAGCTCATAAACCTCCTTTTTTTTTTTCACTATAAGCATGTTATCAGTGAATATATATATATATCATTATTTGTTCATCAACAATATCATTTTTACATTCCTTTTATATCATTTACTAGTATACAGTCTACTGCAACATTCCTTTAGTTACCAGAGCAGCCCATAACATACATAACATTTATGGTGGTAATGTCTGCACCTATTTGGTGATAACAACACAGAATACCCCATAACAAATCATACACAATTATTATAAATGTCATGTTAATTATATATAAAAAAATAAAATAAATAATGCCATTTTCCATTGAATTTATTTAAAAAATGTTCTAAATATAAGAAACTATTTACACAGCTTAAAAAAAAAATTTATAATCATTTAGATATCACACTTCCAGATTTTATTGACATAACTCACTCTTTGTATTATATTATAATTACTGGACATAAGAAAAAAATAAGATATCTGTGTGGAGACTAACTTTTTTAAGGTTGTAGGTTTTATTTTTTTCAAAACTAGGAACCCTTGGTTTTGTTCCTCTTCAGTGTCGATCTATTTTGGTGATGAATACATGGAGGCCATACTTGATGGCCCCACTACATGAAAAACAATGCCAACCACATTAAATGTATCTAGGAGCCATTAATTTATCAATTAGACTGTAATTTATTAATTTTCTTATCCCTGTGAGTAGTGAACGCGTTAGTAATTCCGTAAAAACACATCTCTCTCATTTCTAATATTGAATAAATTTTCAGTACCAGATTGGGAAGATGGGAACATACAATGTGACTAAAATCATTTAAATTTACCTACAGTATGAACAATGGTTTTACCCGGAGTAGACTAGATCTATGGGCCTTGCATCACACCAATCCATGTCCTCCAGTCCTGAAAGGTTAGTAACCAAAACCTTTTGCTGAATGGAAAATATTAAACATTGTTGAAGAATGAATGAATTTTGTTTCTACTTAGATTTTTCCCAAGTGTTTTAGAAAGTTTTGTTTTAATAAAATATTATTTGTTACCAGTTTGTGAGTAAACAGCACTGAAAGTGGTTTCCTGGTTCATAAATAAAATTTTTGAATAAAGAAGTAAATACTGTTTGCTTTCAGCTAAGAATAGATTTTTTTTTCACTGGTTCATACTCCAGTTCACACATTCTTTATTCAGTTCAAATTGGTGTATTGTGATGAAACGAACCTTTATAAAGAAATTATGTTATTTTGAACCTTATGATTCTCTAATGCCCAGTTTCAATGCTATCACATAATATTGTGTTATTTTTCATTAATTATTTTGAGCTTAACATATGTACAAATTTCTTGGAAAAGAATTGTCTTATGGACTGGCCTACTTCTAAAATTTTAATACAACATTATTGTTATTAAATTCATATTTCTGTTTCAAATACCTTTACAGATAAATATGTTCATTGGCACATAGTTACATAATATTGAATGGCACATAAGAATTGGCTGTGTTTGTGGAACTAGCCACTAAACGTAAGATAGATTATTTCAACAAAAATATCAATTAATATGGATAAATTGGTAGAAATACTCATATAAACTGTGACTATTTACAGATATAGACATGAAATTGTTAGATTTACATGTTTGCCAACCCCCCCCCCTCTGCCTTCAAGAAGCCACCAATCTGTAGGAGGCCATCAATGCTCTCTCTCTTTATCTAGCTAGGCATCATCCTCAAAGGGCCAACTGTGCCGAATGTTGAGGTGGGGTTGGACGTTGTATCATTTTTTCATACCTATGAGACAAAGAAATAATTAGCAAAACGACATATTGTTTCACCAACTTGGATATTTAATTTAACATAGGATAGTTGAATGTTTTTTATGTGTTAACCATGCACATTGAACCCAATAATGCTAGAACTTCTGTGATAGATAGGCTGGGCAGGCACATAGGATGATTGTCTGAGAAAGGAATACTCTAAAAAAGTTTCTTAGTCATTTGATTAGGACATGGAGAGGTACGTGTTCAACAGTGCTTGGAAAAACCCAACAACTAACCTAGGCTATCACTTAATATTGCTATGTATTGCCGTCATCATCACAAATAATAAGTAAGACTAAGGTAAATAAAATATAGAGTATGCTAATTTAATAATGATGCTATTTGAATACATAAAAAGTTTTATATTGTAAATCTTTATCTTTATGCTATTCTACCTTTATAGTTATTTTTTCTTTTTGGTATGCTTTTCTTAGATCAAATTTGTATTAGGGTTAAGTTTCAATTTCTTTTCTTTATTCATTTTCTTTGATTTTTACCTTTTGCACATAGTCCAATATCCTAGTAAATTATTTCTTATATACATAATTTTCTTATTTTTTTGTACATATATTTTTCTCTGTTTGTTAATATTGTAAATACTTCTTCTGTATTTAGATTTATAGGAAAATATTTGTCTTGCTGCTTTATAACTTCACCCAGGCCTTCTCCTTTGAACTGGCCAGATTTATTTTATGTGGCCAAATATGGGTATGTTATTTCCCCCCCCCTCCCTCATTGGTAGATTGCTTAAAGCCTGGCTCTAAACATAATCTTTATTTTATTGAAATATATTTTTTTTTAATTAAATATTCCGCATAATATCTATAGTAGCTTTTTGCCGGTGGCTTCGCCCATGTAGAAACTTTAATGCAGTAAGATTATTTTCATCCATCTTCAAGTTTATCACGAGTCTGAGTAAATCCGTGACCAAACCCATCCCCTAAAGAAATATTCCTTAAGAAAAAAGTTGGGAATAGAACCTGGGTCTCTGTAGTTAGAAGTCAGTAGTAGAACAAATTAACCATTGCACGATTCTTACACTCGTATTTAATTACAATTTCTTAATTGTAATTCTCCTTATAGTAAGTAGTCTTTTCAAACATGAGGAGCTTGTTTTCTTTGGCGGTCGTGATGACGTTTGGTCGCACTAAGATTTGTATAGGTCTGTATATCAGTTTTCAAGTAGACAATGGATCTTACGCGCTGAAAGTTATATCGTCCTATCATGGAAGGCTGGTAGGAGCCCTTGTCACTCAGGCTCCCACTTCCAAAGGTGGAACGGTTTCTTCAAGGCATTGCTGGGACATCATCCACAATGCCGAGATCAGCATACCTCAACAATTTACTACTTGGTATAAAATAGTCCCATTGGTTTGTATCCCAGACTATTTCACTCCTTTTGCTGTTGCCGTGTTGAAGACGTGACATACTAGAGTACTCTTCTCTCATCCACTGTATTATTGTTCTTCTATAATAAAATCACTAAAACAACTCCCCAAAAAGTATAAATATTAGCCTTATTAGGCCTTAGGCTGGGTTTGGTTGATCAAATACATTATTTTATAACCAATTTATAGCGACCGCTAACTATATATGTAAATTACCCTACACTCTGGTTCATAATGTATGATAATATAATGAAAATCTTGTAAGCTTCTTTGGAATAAATCAGGGTCGCGGCACGTAGTACGAACACCGACAGACGGTAATAAATCATAGAGAGGTCGGAAGTCGTAGACAGCAACTCAAAGGGTACGGCTATAAACCTACACGAATTAGCCACCTTCCTGCCATAAACACACCCTTTTTATCCCAACGGCCATACAGCAAAGTGGTCACCACGTATCATAAAACATGCCCCTGTCAGCAACTGCACCTCTCGCGAGGGAGGGGAGATGATATAAAAAGGTGAGGGAATAAGGAGAAAACCCTACTCTCTCTCCCTGCTGTCCTATGAGTCGTCACGCTGTCTGCCGAGTCTTCCGACCACCTGCCGCCCTCAGTCTGCTACGCAGCCGTGCCCCGTTTGAACTCTGAACCGGTATTATCATTTATGCTACCTCTCTACCTTTTTCTTTTGAACATAGTGTCTTGTCGGGACACATTCCTATCAATAAATGGAGTCAGATATTAAAATGCCGACATGGAACAATGGTCCATGTTATAAACTGCATCAATCCGCACTTGTCGCCAGGGCTAGAGTGATCAGGCACTCCCCTAGTGACGCCCCCGACAATTGGTAACCTTCGACGTGAATGAGAAGCTCAACGTGATCAAGACACCGCGACAATTGGTGGACTTGATGTGAACGAGAAATCCGACAACTGGTGAACCCGCCGCGAGAAACCACCGTGATCTCAGAAGAAACCTTTTCTTACGATGGCCAACTCACCAGCTCCGTCCGACGAATCATGCTGTGCGACCGTACACGCCATTTCTCGGACGTGCAAACTGCCGGAATTTCATGAAGAAGACCCAAGACTGTGGTTCCTGCAGGTCGAAAATATTTTTTTAACGAGCCGGATCTCTTCGCCTAAGGCCAAATCGGAGCATATTTACGCTCAGCTTCCGTTCAAGGTACTAACACAGGTCGCAGACCTAGCGTATTCTCCAAGCGATAGTCCATACGAAGACTTAAAGGCTCGGCTTATCGAAACATACAGCCAGAGCCACTACAGACGACTGATCCGGTTATTGGAAGAGACACACCTCGGAGACCAGAAACCTTCACATCTCCTGCGGCAAATGCAAGCACTGGCAGGACCCACGACCTTTGAGGACGTCATTCGCACCCTCTGGCTTCGCGCCTTGCCAGACAGGGTCCGCGAAATACTGGCATCGCACTACGAGGCGAAATTATCGAAACTGACGTTAATCGCGGACAAAATCATGGACTTAAGTTCAACAACCGCGATACACGCAGTCCAGCCCGCATCGACTCACGAGGTCAGCCTGCCACGCTCCAGCTGTGACTGCCAGACAGCCATCGCACAGCTCAGCCAACAAGTAACTGTGCTGGCCAATTCCATGAACAGACGAGAAGAAAACGGGCCCGCTCGGCGATACCAGCGACCGAAACCAACTACCGGATCTAGTAATAAGGCCTTATGCTTCTACCACGACAGATTTGGTAAGGAAGCATATCGATGTCGCAGGCCCTGTAGGTGGGTTGATGACGCTACCACACCGACGAGGACACTAAAAGTCGCCACGGTCAAAGCGGTACCCATGGCAGGCCTAACCTTTCGCCGCCTATTCGTGACAGACGTCCGCACTCGGCAGCATTATCTGATAGATACGGGAGCAGCTATCTCCGTACTTCCACCACCCAAGGTAAAAAAGGCTAGATCTTCCGACTACCAGCTCTACGCCGCTAACGGCAGCGCCATTCCAACGTATGGAGAAGTCAACAGGAACCTCGACCTAGGCCTGCAACGAATCTTCAAATGGAACTTCATTATGGCAGAAGTCCAGCAGCCAATCCTAGGTGCCGACTTCCTGGCTCATTATCACCTACTGGTAGATCTTCAGCACCGCCAGCTGATCGATGGCATGACCGGTCGTCGTACCACGGGAAGAACACACGTCGCTACGCTCTCCGTGATATCAAACATACCACCCGGCAACAAATACGCCGGCCTCTTACGGCGCTACCCTCAGCTAACACGACCACAACAACCTATGGGCTCAATTCCGCCGACAAAGGTAGAGCACTACATAGACACTCGGGGACCACCCGTATGCAGCAAGGCTCGTCGATTAGCGCCAGCAAAATATCAGGCCGCCAAGGAAGAATTCCGGCGTATGATGGACGAAGGAATTTGTCGGCCCTCCAACAGCCCGTGGGCCAGCCCCCTTCACATTGTTACGAAAAAGGACGGAACAATACGCCCCTGCGGAGACTACCGACAACTGAACAATAAAACCATCCCAGACCGTTATGGTGTGCCCAATATTTCAGACTTTAACAACCAGTTGTTTGGCACTACCATATTTTCAACACTTGACATCAAAAGGGCTTACCATCACATTCCGGTAAACCCTCAGGACATCCCCAAGACGGCTATAACACACCCTTCGGACTTTTTGAATTCCTCCGAATGACGTTCGGACTTCGCAACGCTGCCCAGTCGTTCCAGAGGTATATGGACAACATTTTTAGAGATCTACAATTTGTGTTCGTATACCTCGATGACATACTAATCGCTTCGGCCAACGAAGAGGAACACCAGCGTCACCTGGAAACAGTCTTCGGTCGTCTGGCGGCTCATAGTCTAACCCTTAACATCGCGAAATGCGTGCTAGGACAGCCCGGGGTCGGATTCCTAGGGTACCACGTCTCACCCCAGGGCATCGTTCCATCGCCAGCTAAAGTACAGGTGATCTTAGACTACCCCCGACCAACTACGATACGAGACCTCAGACGTTTTCTCGGTATGATCAACTTTTATCGCCGGTGCTTACCTAACGCAGCGGAACACCAGAGGGTACTTAACACCTACCTACAGGGGGCCAAGAAAAATGACCGTACCATAATCGACTGGACCGAAGAAGCTGCTAGCGCCTTCGAGGAAACCCGCAGGACTCTGGCAAACGCCGCCCATCTTGCTCACCCATCAACAGACGGGCAGCTCATCCTAGCCGCTGACGCCAGCGACACAGCTGGGGGTGCGGCACTACAACAGATGGAGGGAGGCGCTCTAAGGCCCATCGGTTTCTTCAGCCGCGCTTTCAACACTGCTCAGTCGAAATACAGCACCTTCGATAGAGAGCTATTAGCTATCTACGAAGCAGTCAAATATTTTCGACAGCATCTCGAAGCGCGGGAAGTAATCATTTATACAGACCACAAGCCGCTCACACACGCCAAGGCCCAACAAAGTGACACTTCCTGCCCACGACGCATGCGATACCTAAATTACATAGCTCAATTCACAACAGAAATATGCTATTGTAAGGGCGAGGACAACGTCGTGGCGGATGCCCTCTCGCGAATAGAAGCCGTCTGTGTACCTGAAAATTTTCAAAAATTACACACGGCTCAAGTAGAAGATCACGAATTAACACTCGTCAGGGAACAGAACACCACATGCAGGCTAGAGCCCGTTAACATCCCCGGCAGCGACATTTCTCTCATTTGCGAGACCTCACTGGGGGAGCCAAGGCCGTACTTGCCTTCGGGTTTTCGAAGATCCACCTTCGACCAGCTGCACAGCCTAAGCCACCCAGGAGTAATAGCAAGTCAGAAGATGATGAGCCAGAGGTTTTTTTGGCCGGGTATGAACGCTGACGTGGCTCGATGGGCGCGATGTTGTATAGCATGCCAGACCTCAAAAATACACCGTCACACCATCACCCCTTCAGGGCGATTCGCGGACGCGGGAAAGTTCGAGCACGTGCATATCGATCTCGTAGGACCACTGCCAACGTCAGAGGGGAAGCGATACATCCTCACCATGATTGACCGAGCCACGGGATGGCCGGAAGCAATCCCACTGGGCAACATGGAAGCTACCACCGTAGCCGTTGCCTTCTTTAGTGGCTGGGTCGCCAGGTTCGGCACACCTATGCAAATAACGACTGACCAAGGCCGCCAGTTTGAATCAGACCTGTTCACGAGGCTAACTCGCCTCCTGGGTGTCGAGAGAATACGGACTACCGCCTACCATCCACAGTCAAACGGCCGAATTGAACGATGGCACCGCTCGCTTAAAGCCGCACTAACCGCCCATTCACAACACCGTCAATGGACGCGAAGCCTGCCAGCAGTCCTGCTCGGCCTACGAAGTGTAATCAAAGAGGACCTAGGGTGCAGTGTCGCCGAGCGAACATACCAAAAACCCTTACGCCTTCCTGGAGAATACTTTACACCAACACGTGTAGATCTTGACGTCCGACGCGACATCACTCAACACCGGAAAGACACGAGGAAGACGTTCGTCAGCAAGGACCTCAACAACTGCACTCACGTTTTCGTTCGACAAGAACACTGGCGTAGCCTAGAACCGGCTTATACTGGCCCGCACCTCGTAGTCAGCAGGAAAAATAAAACCTTGGTCATAAGGGCAGATAATAAAGAGACTCGCATCTCCCTAGACCGTGTAAAGCCAGCCTATTTGCTAGACACAGCCGAAAGTTTACCTCCACCGGGTGAACCAGAGGAATTAGGAAACCCTCCACCACCATACCTCTGCACAAGGAGTGCGGTAGCACAACGGTAAATATAAAATGAACTCACTGATAAAATATAATTAATAATATTTTTTTTTCTCTCTGTTGTAGGTTGTTTCGAAAGATACGCTATAATAATTTTTATTAGGACCGAAAGTTCGCACTGGCTCCTGTAACTCAATTTATATCATATGTTTTTTTTTTGTTTTTCTCGTCGTAAATGTTAACAGCGATCAATAGAGTAAAATTATGTCAGTTGAATGTGTACGTAAATATGTGTATCTTAATACTTTTAACTGTTTGTAATTGTTACACTGTAATGAGCTAACTTGGTACTTAATCAAGTAAAATATGAATTCTTTTATTGTCACCCATGTGAAAGATAATTGTTTTTTTGTAGTATAACATATATTTAATTGTTTATTAGTAATAATTGTTCGACAAATAATTTCCAATATACACACAAGTGTAAGCATTTAAGAAAAATTGATAAAAATCTGTTTGTATCATGTACGTATTATGTAATGTAAGCAATGTAAAAAAAAAAAAAAAAAACTGTCAATAATTACCGAGTGTAGGGCAATTTGGGGGAGCTCTATAGCGACCGCTAACTATATATGTAAATTACCCTACACTCTGGTTCATAATGTATGATAATATAATGTAAATCTTGTAAGCTTCTTTGGAATAAATCAGGGTCGCGGCACGTAGTACGAACACCGACAGACGGTAATAAATCATAGAGAGGTTGGAAGTCGTAGACAGCAACTCAAAGGGTACGGCTATAAACCTACACGATTATTATTAGCCACCTTCCTGCCATAAACACGCCCTTTTTATCCCAACGGTCATACAGCAAAGTGGTCACCACGTATCATAAAACATGCCCCTGTCAGCTCTGCACCTCTCGCGAGGGAGGGGAGATGATATAAAAAGGTGAGGGAATAAGGAGAAAACCCTACTCTCTCTCCCTGCTGTCCTATGAGTCGTCACGCTGTCTGCCGAGTCTTCCGACCACCTGCCGCCCTCAGTCTGCTACGCAGCCGTACCCCGTTTGAACTCTGAACCGGTATTATCATTTATGCTACCTCTCTACCTTTTTCTTTTGAACATAGTGTCTTGTCGGGACACATTCCTATCAATAAATGGAGTCAGATATTAAAATGCCGACATGGAACAATGGTCCATGTTATAAACTGCATCAATCCGCACTTGTCGCCAGGGCTAGAGTGATCAGGCACTCCCCTAGTGACGCCCCCGACACAATTAAACTTTAAACTTGAAAATAAGTTTGACGACTAACTGATGGGAATGGGAATAGGGACCCCTGATTGTTTTTAATCATTTCTCTGGTCTATTATCTGTAAATGAAAGGTTCTTCGGGAAAAGTGTTTAGTAAAAGATGTTTTAGCGTTTGAACATATTAATTCTGGTGGCCAAAAATTTACAATGTCATTGATTAAACAAATTTTTCCGCTATTTCTGTTGCACCATAAAAATTCACACAACAATGAGTCTATCATACTTCTTCTTTTACCATTTTATTTTTTGTTTCTTCCCTTTCCTTGTGGCGATTCAATTCGTTGAGTATGACTACCTGTGGTGGGATCTACGAAATTTTTTGAATGATTGACAGTACAATGCTGGTAATTCATTCCTGGTATGTTAATAATGCGGGTGTAGGATGCCCACATGTCAGATATAATGGTTGTACCGAGGTGAATACATTCTGATATTGTTTTCATTAGCGTTTCCGATGTACGATCTGGCACGTAATACATGAAGCATTGCTTATCTTCCCGACAAACACCTCCGAAGACCCATTGATTAGGATAAATTCTACCAACGTGATTTTTGCACCGAGAAAAACTCGATTCTTCTATATTTCTCTATATCTATATATCTTTCCCTGGCCCTCAGATCTCTCTGAAATTATTTAATAAATGATCTGCCCAAACTTCTCGAAACATATTTTTCCAATCTGTAATAGCATCGGCTGCTAATCCTTGTTCCCCTTGTCATAATTTATAGATGTATATTCCTTTGTCCAGCAGTATAGTAAAATAACAAATTTATTAAATGGCAAATTACTGTTTTCCAAAAATGTTCCTTTTCTCTATACAAAGGTTTCTTTGCAGCCTCTCACGTTGCATCTCCATCTATCCTTTTCGCCTGGATAAAGTTTCATTTGATGGCCATTAGAACATATTTTTTCAATATGCAATAGATCCCCTTAGATTGAACAAACAAAACCGCCTTTTCCTTCGTATTTACTTCAGCAGCTAAATCAAATAACGGCATGATGTTTCCCTTCAGGATCACAAAACTGAACTGAAACATTATCAGGTACCAAGGTTCACTAAGACGGGTCGATGTAAACATGGTGGGAAAATAACCAAAACAATGCTAGATATCAGTGGGGCCCCTATTCCCAAAAAGACCCCAAACTGATTAATATATTTCAAATAATGTCCATGTAAAGAAATATCTATTATTAAACAAAAGGTAATAAGCTTTTAATGTACCCACTTTTTCTAATTTGAAGTTGATTTTAAGCCTAGTGGATACCGAAAACGATTTTAAATAAGATAATTGTAATATTCTATCACAAGAAAACATTTTGTTTTTAAATAACAGATATAGTGAGAACATATCCTAACTTATGTGATACTAATATTCATATACTGAGAGTTCATTGTTAGCTGTGAATTTATAAATGAGTGAGTGAATGTATGTAGGAGAGATTTTCGTCAAATTTATTAATAGACGTCAATTAATATTGTATCTCTCTTTTATCATCCTAACCTGATATCCCATCAAATTCATCCTCTCACTTATTAAAATTAATAAATGTACAATTTTCTTACCATCATCTTTCTTGGGGTCCATGCTACTAGCGCCTGGGTAGGCCTTCTCCAGCTGCTTCAGTGACTCGGATAGGTAGTTCTGCGTAAAGAAAAGAAAGAAAAAATAAGTAATATTTGAGGAAATAGGTACTTGGCTCAAAGAGCAATGTCTACATAGTTACATTCAAACCTATGGCGGGAGAGTAATAGCCCGTTACTTGCAGCAATTGGCTCGTTTCTCGACCAAAATATCGTACACGCGTCTTGAATATAGTAAATTGCAATTATTGTCACTCGGACCACAAGCTCAGTGGCTTTTTTTAAAAATCAATGAACGGGAGTTGTTTGATTAAATACAAAAACACTTATTTACGATTGACATTAATTTGGATATATATTGACTGGTTCGTGATGATGAAATAAACTAAATACTAATATGAAAAATATTTTTATATGGCTTCTATACTTTTTAGACTAGTGAATGATTTATATTGTTATATGTGGATCTACCACATATTTATAGTTAAGTAGTTCATAGTAGTCCTATTAGCCTTCTCCCTATCCTCTCCACCATTTTCCAGAAAATCCTAATATAATGTCTTCTTCTAAAATCATAGTCACTTCTTCCGACACACCAGGTATGGCTTGGGCCTACAGCTGTGAAGTAGACTGTTCGCATTGCGGACATCGGTCCCTCAGCCCTGGAGAGCAAATGTTACTGTACTGGTAGATTTTTGGATGTAGCTCAGTCATTTGACCGGGTTTTGTCACTCCGACTTGCTCTTCAAACTGAAATTCATTCTACTTCAAACATACCTACTTCATGCCTACCTAACCGCTATTTCTTAGTTCACTGCGGCTCAGAATAGTATGGGTATGACGTGGAAACCAAGGCGCAATTTTCGCACTTTTTTTTTTCCCCCCTTTTTGAGGCTGAGCCTCAAGCGGGCTAATTGTAGTAAACACCATTCGTGGAAATATTATCATGATAACGCTCCCGCTGACAACACTGTTGTGTTATCACAGCCACCGTATTCGCCGGACATGGCTTCTTGCAACTTCTTTTTGTTCCTATTACATATCTACATCTACATACGTGTCTTTGGCTTGGAGCAGCCTGTATATCCGCATATGTCCAAGTATTAAAGTCTCAGAGAGTTACCCATTCACTTTAGTTTTTTCTGTATTATTTCATGAACTATTTGAAACTTCAAGTTCACTCTTTCTATGCTTGTCTCAAATGGGTTCGTATCTCCAACTGTCTTAAAACCCCCTTCTTGTCATTACCTTTTTTCCTTTCGTTGGAATACAGCCAAACGTTGCAGCCTCGTGAATGTTTATGTTTCATTTGCTCTCTGATTATGCTCACCAGAGACCCCTTTCTTTACATATGAATGTCATTTGCCCTTTTTATTATCATTTGCTCTCTGATTATGCTCACCAGAGACACCTTTCTTTACATATGAATATCATTTGCCCTTTTTATTATCATTTTTTATTTCATATATCATATGTGGGTTAATACTCCAGACCCATGTTACTTTTACCTTAGTTGCGACCATCCATTAACTCTCTTTGACGTTCTACCCATTCCGACATCTGACACAGTTATTCCATTACATGCAGCCCTCATACATGGGACTCAAAAGCTTAATCCGAGATTTTGGTCATCTACATAAACTGATAAAGAAATAATCTCATCCAATAGATTAGGAATAACCAACACATGTAGGAATAAACCTCTTTATTCCTTATCCAATCCGAAGTCCTTAGAAAAATGTAATTGTTTCATTCTATTATATAGATTATTTCTTATTCTTATTTCTAAAGTTGAGGAAGCTGTTAATAATCCCCTTCGGCTCACTGCGGATGAATTGGATAAAGGATTGGCAGTTCTTTTGTCCCAAAAAATAGGAGACTTGTTTAGAACAGCTGAGCAGAACCAACAGTTTACTGTTACACAAAGAACCATATGCACTAATATTTGGAGTGAAAAAAGTTTCATATGTTGTAACATTTTTTTTTTCGCTTGTAAGATCGTCCGTCCGGTGTTTCGTTCTTTGGAGAAAATTTCGGCCATTTGCCTCATCACATCATGCCAGAGTTAGTTACGTGAGCACTCCCGTACCGAACGGCTCATGAATTTGGATTTGGTTAAATTAAATTTGTTTTGGAAATGTTTTTATTTTGTTTTCGGACTCAGCGGGTAGCGTTCTAAGTTTCTCTGTGAATATTGTTAAATATTATTTTTGCAAAATTAATTTTTTTTAGTTGGTGTTACGTTGACGTTAAGCTGTTACGTCTCTGTAGACAAAAATATCTGTTGTTTCACACAAGAAGAAAATATTCTTTTCAGATTTGTGTCTTATGGATTTTGTTTTTCTTTGAACCTCAAGGACCTCTGGACCTAAACCTTATCAACCTTGTTACAATGTATTTGTATTAACGTAAAAGGTCCTGGTTAATAATAACAGACCCTTGTTGTTAATATTCGAACCAAAACAGGGCCTACTACACTATTCCTCAAAAAAGTTCCCTCATTCCATGGGAATGGCCACTAAACCAATGAGAACGGACACATTGAATTACCTGGGTCCTCTCCACGGACGTTTTTTCCTGGTATTTCTACTTTAGATTGCCACTCAAAATGGGTGGAGTCATACAAAACCAGATCTATGGTGGCTGAAGCAACCATTAGATTTTTGAGGCAGCGGTTTGCTCCTCGATTTGGCCTCCCTCAGCCGATGGCTGGTAGTTATTTAGCATTTATGCATGACCCGTCCCAAAATTTAAAGTGATTTTATATTAAATTTAAAATTTTTCTTAAGAAAAAATCATTTAAGAAGGGTGCACCGTATTTTATAAAAGTAATGGAGCCACTGAAAATGTGGAAATGACAATGAAGAGGTCTTCAAAGCCATTTTTCGAAGAAACTGAGGCTGATAATCTAGAATTAGCGTTGCAAAGGTTTCTTTGGAACCACCACACTTCCCCTCACAATACGATAAATGTTTCACTACCCCAAGTATTAATTGGACTGATCTGATCATGATAACGCTCCCGCTCCCGCGGAGTAACACTGTTGTGTTACCTCAGCCAGCGGATTTGCCGTACATGGCTAGAACTATAAAAATGTTGAATCTATTGCACTCAGCAAAGACCTATTAGGAAAAGAAGCATAAAAAAATATATAACACTATAGAGCTACTGATAGCACTTCCAGGAACTTTAGAAACTGGCATCAACTTAGTGAATAGGATTTCAGATCAAAATAGAGAGTCATGGAGGAAGTCGAGATCCTGGGTCTCAATTATCAAGAGTTCAACTATTTGTTTTGGAGCTAAATAATTTGCACATACGAAATGTAGATCATTCGTGTCCAGCAAAGGGGAATTGTGAGCATCCGAGTGTGATATCAGCTTGTTTATCAGACGATCTTGGAACCCTCGGATGCATGTAAATGCAGAAAGAGGAGAAATATGTAATCCAAATATTTTGTTATTTTTCTTTTTTGTACATTGTATTGTTTGTTTGAGGTTTTGAAATAAAAAAAAAAAAAAAAAAAAAAAGGAACCCTCGGAATCTTCTAAGGTAAAAGTTAAAGTGAGATTATATTTTCAAGTTGTGTATTATGTAAAGATGTGTCGTAACTTGAGTGACACGTGCAAACAGTATATGATGAGTACAGTAAATAAATGAGCACCTGGACAGCTGTGAGAACAGCCACTATTGCTGGGGTGCCGAATCCATGACTAATGAGGGAGAAGTGTGTGAGGCTTCGCTGGATGGACGGTTCTAGGATTTGCTGAGGGCGGGTATTGCACAGCGGGGATCGGTCCTGGTTCAGCAACTCTATTAGCTCCTTCGTCATCTGCCTGCATCACAACACTCTTACTCTTCAGTTTAGCAGTACTGGCAATTGGCATAAAAAAATTAGGCATATTCATTTTAAATAAATCATAAAATGAGTAGTACCAGGTCACTAAACCTGAACAACAATTAGCTAATATAAATTCCCAATGATATCCTTCATGTTAAAAATTTAGTTTATTACTACATTATAAGTATTCTAAGATATAAGACAATAATATTTAAAATATAAAATAAATAATGATGCTGATAAGATAATTTACTCCTGGTCGTGGGGGGCTTAGTGGTTGGGGGAGTGATGTGGTCATGGGTTTCCATGTATGCGTATCTGTAAATATCCATAGTTTACCCGTTTGTTGAATGCATTTCATTTACTATCCTTACCACCTCTCTTCCCAATATTAGATTAACTTTGATTTGTAAGTCTATTTCTAAGTCCTGGAGAATTTGTTTGTTTCTGACAAACCAGGGAGGATTTACAGCAATGTTTTGTATTTTATTTTGGAAAATTTGCGGCCTTTTAAGCTTTGAACTGCAAACAACACAACAATTTTACAAGATCCGTGGTCAAAAAATGGCACGGAAGAGTAGAATGGCTACGGTTTCAGGTACAATTTCCTATTCATGATGGCGTATAACACTACTAGCCTAGAATATGCCTCGCTAAGTTGAGTTTCGATGGGACTCTTACATGTCAAACGGCGATCTAGTTCGACTCCCATTCGTATATCTATTCCATTCGTATACTCCCATAGTTCGGCGTCATTAGGTCATGGCCACAAATTTTATTAATTTTTTATGAGGTCGCGTTAACAAAAAAAGTTGATGAAGTAAACTGCATTGGAGGCTGAACAGATGAGATAGGTAACCCCAAATATACCTGGGCTTCGTTTTCTTCGTGGACCTAAATCCACCATGTTCCGATAGCACCAGGTAGTCCGGGAAGAGCCACTTCCAGTCTGTCCTTGACCGAGGAGAAGTAGCTCTCCTCCGGAACACCCTTCATGGTATTGCTCCACCAGGCATTCCACGCCTCGCTGGTCCAGTCACTAAGGTGGTCTTTCAACTTCCTTGGTTTAGCTTTGACCTTCCTGCGAAGGGGAGCTGAAACTCTCCTAGAACTCCTCTCTTCATCTCTCACCACCTACAATGTAAGTCATTTCCTGATGCTGGTTTAGCTGTTAAGCTATGGGGTCTTTTAGTTCTGCGATTCAACTAAATTTTAAAGTCATAAATGAACAAAATATAAATATGGTTAAAGGATTCCTATAATAATAAGTAAAATGGTGGACTGACTTGGCAGCGTGGACCAACTCCTTGCGTCGGTAAGACTCAGCTGGGTCGGCGATGTGCTGTCTAGTCAGATACTCAGCCACCTGCCTTGCCGGGAACTCAGTCTCACACACATAGCCAAAATCCCGGGCCAAGTGGATAGCTTCACCTATCAACAAAAAATATCACCATAAAAAATATCTACTTTGGACTATAAATTATATTTTTTACAAATTAAAAAACATACGAGAGTGTACACAAAAGAAACCGATCTGATGTATGATGTGGCGGAGTTTTCGTAGTACCGGGTTTCGCCGATAGAACCTTGTAAAGTAGCTTTTCACCAGTCAGTGTGGAAAGCCACCTTCTCCACTGGAGAAGGTTCCGTTCTGCTTGTGTTAATTTGTTTGGGACAGTTGTTTTCCTTGCTTGTCGTTTTTGTGATAGCCCGATTTTTGTGAACAGCGCGTGGCCATGAAGTTTTACTTCCTGCTTGGGAAAACTGAAATCTTGAAATAATAACCCGGCCCACAAGGAGGTAGCTATAGGGAAAAATCAAGTGTTTGAGTGATCTTCCCGTGGGGAAATGTCAATTAATGCTCAACTTTACTCCGGAGGTCCTTCGACGCCCCGAACCAACGAGAATTTCCAAAAACATTCGCAAAATCATCCTAGAAGCTCGACGAAAGACCATCGAATAAGTTGTGGAGAAATCTGGAGGCACATGGAGTTCAGTACACCGAATTTTAAGTGAAGATTTGGGGATGAGAAGGGTGGCTGCAAAATTTGTTACTCGACTGCAGACTGCATAACAAGAACAAGGGCGCTTGGAAGCATACACTGCTTTGAAGCAACAATTCCGAAATGACCCAAACTTTTTTCCAAGGTCATCGCAGGTGACGAATCATGGTGCTATTAATACGATCGTGAAACTAAGCAACAAAAGAAGCCAATGGAAGAAAAAGTCTTGCTTTGTGGTAGTCGGAGGACTGGTTTTTCCACCACTACAATGTTCTCACTCACACAGCCTTCCCTGTGCCGATATTTGGCCAAAAATTGTATGACTACTGTGCCCTACCCTTCCTCCCTATTCACCCCATCTCGTCCCTTGCGACTTCTTTTAATTTCCCCGAATGAAACGGGGCATCAAAGAAAAGCGTACTGTGTACGCTGAAGACAGAGGCGCTATCTGGCATCACAAAAGAGGAATTTAAAAAATGTTTCGAACAGTGGAATAGAAGATTGGACAAGTGTATTCACTCCAACGGAGAGTACTTTGAAGGAGATTAACGGTTTTTTGTAAAAAAATATTAAATAGTTCGTTTTATTTTGGGTACGCCCTCGTATATATATGAAAAGTAGTTATTTTTAATTATGTCATTAAATATTTGTATGGTGGTATCTCATTTAAAAATGATATATTAAAATATTTATAATATTCTCATATAATTCCTTAACATTAGCAAACTAGCTCAGAGAAAACTAACTTGGTGGTAACCCCCGCTGTCTGCATCTGGGCCCATTGGGTACATAGCGCACAATCTTTGCTAGAGCAAGGCCAAAGGGAATTCATGGCACGGTAGCTCAGTTGGTAGAGCCCCCGACTAAATATAGGGGATGTCCCTGGTTCCAGTCCCAATCTTGCCAGTATTTTTTACTTTGGTTATTAATTATTGATAATATATACATTTACATTAGATTAGTAAAGTAGACTGGAGATGATGTATGGAAATCGATATGTAAGGTGTTTATCTACCTTCAAGAGTTATTACATAATCCGTGTATCAGTAGAAAGGGTTACGGGGATCCCCAGCTTTCCGAAGTCTCGTGAAACAGAATGAAGGAATAGCGAATGGATATAGAAAACAAAAATACAGGACGTGAGGTAGTAGTATAAGCTTGCATTGAACCCACTAGTCATAACCACACCTGTTAGTTATCATGCATCCTGGCTAAACCTTATCTCTTCATGAGATGTCCTTTCTAATTATTTATTCTTATTGCGAAATTCAAACAATTATTTACATATTGTGAGTTCTATGATTTTAAGTTAAATGTACTTTTAAGTCTTATATTATATTAACACTCGTAAATTATTGGTAAAGGGACTTCCCATTATGAAACATTAGCAAGGTGGTTAATACGTTTCTAAGTGGGACATCTCTCGATATTGCTCCTTCACTTATTACGTCCTTAGAACAACTAGTTATAAATAACATATAATGTGACATTATAAAAACATGTAGTGAGTCATAAAACGATAAACGTATCTCATATTTTTAAATTGGAATGTCCGGTTGACTGGTGAAGTTTTGGACATTGAGATGGCAGAAGGCGGTGAGCGACATGACAAAGCAAGCGAGCTGTGAGCTTCCTTACAATAATTAACACTCAGCTACCTCATTTCCTAAGGCTATTGTTTAACTAAAGCATAAAGGACAAGCAATTCCCTTTATACATTGAGTATTGTCTCGGCCATTGTCTGTAGGCCGGCCACCCGCCCAATTAGATAGGTAACCCTGTCGCTTCTCATGTTCCAATCACTCAAAAATGTTGTTAGAATATTGGGCTGGTATTGGCTAATAAATTTGTAAGCAATTTGTTTCTGGGGTACGTTCTATAATCGCAACCACCGGAGGGGTAGACTGCATTCAACTAAGGTTCAATCATTCCTTTCAGTATATTAATGAAAACCTGTATTTTTGATGAGAACAGTCGTAAAACAGCTTTAATCGCTGTGATTAATTCATTGCCTGCTTCACACTATATGCTGCTTAATTATAGTTAAAAAGAAAATAAAGGTAAATATGGGCCAAAAAACTTTAAAAAGGAGTGCTTACCTTTGAAATTAAACATATAAAAGTCGAGCCATTTTGGTAACATTCAAGATTCATCATGAATATATATATATATATATATATATATCTACATTATAATCATTAATTAAATCATTTATTAGCAATTAAAATTATATATATTATATTGATTTCTAACCAGTCAATTCCTCTTTACACCGTTACCCTTGTGTCTTACCATTCCACGAGGAACGTTGTGCCAAGAGGCAAATGCCACCTGCATAGTCCAAATGCACTCCCCAAATGAGCATTTAAATCTCACTCAATGCTTATTTTTCTACCTCTCCTCGCAATTCTTATTATTTCATCAAGTACCAGGAACAAGAGCAATGGACACTGAAAGCGAGCCTGGCTCAAACCCCTCCTGTTTGCAAATGCCGACAGGCGCCCTTAATGGTCAAGTGAATGAGTCATACATTGCCTCGGTGATTTTCGGGCCCCCTTCCTCTAAACAACTTCCCATATTTTTCATCAGTCCACACTGTCAAAGGCCCTCAAAAACCTGAAGCCTAAATTCGTATTGCTCCTTCATAATTTCCTTTTCCAGATGAGGGCTAGTTCTTTGGCTAGTATCTTGCAATGGGCTGCAAGAGTAATAACACGTCACTTATCACAATCCACCAGCTATCCCCATTCTTGAGTACTTTAAACAATATTCCATGCTACCATTCCTTTAGTAGGCGTTCACTTTTCCAACCATAGGGGCATCGTATTTCCCTTAGATGCCCAATTATGCTATAAATACACATATATACGAAATAAAGGACGAAGTGTGAAAAGAAAATATCCATAAATACATAAAGGACTCGACGTAGTTTCTTAAAAACTCGTTAAATGATTGTAAAAATAACTACTCTGCAATTCGACCAAAAATGCTTCATTTACTTCTTAGACCTTCTGGGTTATTGAATTTCACTTTTTCAGCCAATCTAAAAATTGTAATTAATTTAACATTATCATTAAAAAAAAACCTATTGAAATCGGTTTGGAACGTATTTAATACACGGTACAGATTGTTGGCTCTTAAACTTTTATTTTTTTGTGCACCTTTGTGTATTAACGTCCTTAAGGAACATATCAGGGAGAAATATCAAAACTTTAAATTTAAAACGGATTCCGCGATGGGAAAGGATAAACCTTAAACGTTACCAACACATGCCTCATTACTCTCATGATAATTGTATTATATAACCCTTATCCGTAATTGTATTTTAAACAAAAATAAATCAGCTTATCTTCAAGTGTCGAGAAAATACCTTTGAATTTCGAAATCGTATTATCATGCATTTACGAACGAAATCATAATTTAAATTAGTGAGTTAGTATTTTCCCTCACTTTAAAAAAAACAAAACTCTAATGCCTCTGGTGCTTCCAGTGTGTGGGGGGGTTTTATTAATAATGTACTTCCATTTCGGCGGGCTTCTGGGTTTTCCTCCTGGACCCCTCTACTCCAAAGACAAGTGACCTGCTGTAGAATGATAAAAGTTGGTGAAAAATTATGCAGTGGTCGATCACATTTTGCACCAGAACTGTGGACTCGTTCTCTGTTGGCAAGGGTCTGTCTAATTTAGCAAATTTAGGGACCGATCGAGCCGACCTTATCAAGCAGGGACTGAGATTTTGCAAGGAGGAGCGGCCCAACAACAGAAGTACCTGCTTCAAACAGAAGTGCTGTTTTACGTTGAACAACATGTATACTGGCAGACAGACGAAATACGATTGTTCGGAACCGAATGAAAGTAGAGTCTGACCACGAGTAATAGAGACCCGGGGGGGAGGGCGAATGTCTCTAAGCGCAAATATTACCTGCTCCGAAATTGTTGTCTAGGAGTGTACCTACTACTGGAATATCGTATTAATTCATATGTTTGACAAGAAGGCAGTGAGAATTGATAAGATTCCAGCCGGATGCCTTGTATTACCTTAACTGCAGCACACAGCTACAGCAAAGGTCTTTAGAACTCCTGGTCTGACAGTAGACCCTCCTGATTCGGAAGTTAATTATATATTGCAAAAGGAAGTACAGAAGTTGATACCTTTGACTTAGCTATGTATGATAGTGCATATGTGTACAGGAAGTACGCAGATAAGTACCTTCGACTAAAGATGTGAGAAGGGTGACGTTGGCCGCTTTTCGTCTACCAGCCGGCAAGTTGAGACCTATGTTCTCCAGCTTTTCCCTTAGCAACCTTCCACCGTTTTTTGATTTTGCTCTGTAATCAAATAAAACTTATTATCCTATAATTTAAGACTAACATTTCAAGAAACTGCGAGCAATACATAAGATCTCCCTGAATAATAACAGTTAGTTGTTGTTCTGTATTTTTGAACTGTAATCACATGAAGTCATTAAGTACTAAGAACGCGATTTAAGTAAACCACTGATAGAGGTATGATATGTTGCACCGTAGTTCCATTAGATGACCCGATGATGCTAAAAATAAAAGTGATCCCATGATAAATAATGTGTTATTAATCAATTAATTACCGTATAAAGAAAACATTTTTTTGGAGGGGGTAATTAGTGAAATGATTAATGAA
This sequence comes from Acanthosoma haemorrhoidale, assembly GCA_930367205.1. NCBI lineage: Eukaryota > Metazoa > Arthropoda > Insecta > Hemiptera > Acanthosomatidae > Acanthosoma > Acanthosoma haemorrhoidale. The sequence goes on from OV884009.1 coordinate 121,678,637, forward strand.
ACCCTTAATTGTGCGGTACTGGACACTTAACTGTGAGTTGAGTATAACTTAAATAAATACGTAACTTTATGAGCGCTATGACAGTATTGATAGACAAACGGAAGTCTTGGGAGATGGGATGCCAAGATGGCTACATCCCAATCTGCTTTATTAAATATTAAACAGCTGCTGGGGCAATATGAAATGAAACGGTTTATATCTGTATCCGTTTGTTTGTTGATAGTCAGTGTCTTTGCGGAAATTTGACCCATTATTGACGTTCCATCTCCGCGAGAGGTAATGCTGTTGAGGGGTGCCTTCTCACGCCTCCCAACCCTGCATCCAGTCTTCTAAAACGAATATCTAACAGGGGTTTCCACATACAGTATAACTTGCTTATAAGAAACATGAGGGGACCGAGTTCATTTGTTTCTAATATCCGAGTTTTCTTATAACCGAGTGCTAACCGAGTTTCTTATACTCCCCCACCCTAGGTGCTAATCCCCCCCCCCCACCATGATTTTGGGATGGTAGACATAGAACATAATCGTGATGTTTCGTTGGTAGATGCATTAGTCAAATTGATCTTATGGGTTTAGTTAAAAAAACATTTAATATTTTAGTTGGAAAGTAGGAATTATACTCAGATGCAGACATACAGACTGTCTACTTGCTTGGAAGCAGATCGTCTACTGTCGGACTCAAATATCGGAAGTGATCTGACACACTAAATGCAGCCAGTTGATAAAACGAAAATTAATTTTGCATATGGAATGTCAGTAGAAAATATTAACAGCTACTAGTCGTTATATCTAATCCTACCTTTTTACTTACTTAATTTTACCTTTTTAATTATTATTTGCCACGATTCGAACTCCTTATCTCCTTTCTGGCTGCCTTCCAATAGATCTTATTATATATTATTATACCCACGCCAACGATATCCGTGCCGATATATCATATAATATCTTTAGTGGATTTTGTTATTCTGTAGAAACATTGCAAATGTCATGCTAGACTATGATGTCTTTTTAATTTTTTCCAAATTCTTGTAATTGGAATTGCGTTGATTTTTTCAAAATCTAATAGCCTTATGTTTTTACCTGTGTCAGTCTGTCTCCAATGGTCTTTGTGAATCTCCCCTTGAAACTAGCAACATGAAACTTTACATAGAGGTCTCACTTGATATTTGGAAGGTATGAAAATTATGAGAAAGTGGCATTGATTAATTAATTAATTGCTATTACAGAAAAAGATATTGTTTTTAGTTTTTGATAAGATCATCAAATTAAAAATCTTGACCTGTTTATTAATACGAAACACATGTTGTGGCTCAAGTGGGTTATAATTATATAAAGTCATTAAAACTGTCATCAGAAGTTTATTCGCTACTTTTTTCATATAGAGGGCAAGTTTTACTCGATAACCCAGGGAAGCTAAACATATTATTTTATAGAGTATTATTAAAAGAAGTCATTAAAAGTGTCATTTAAATCGCTAACTGTACGGGAACTCTTAATTGTGTGACGGACACTTCACTTGAATTTTGATGATAGGATACTATATTTATCAAATAAATATTTAACTGATAATAGCTATGTTATATAGATTAATAGTATTGAATAGTTGATAAAGATGTCTTAGTAATGGGGATTTAATTTCTAAAAGATGAAAGAAAAAAATGGCAATCTATCTGACCAGTACGGTTTGATTAATCTATCAAACCTAGCGTAATGCATTGGTATTCAAGTTAAAATTAAATTGTTGTTGGGAAAGAGGTCCCAAGCATTACTTATATTATGCAATTGTCCATTATTTCAGCAAACCTTTGTCGGTTGCCGGTCAAGTTTCAAAGAAAAATGAAAAAAAACTTATTCTAACTACACTAATGAACTTTTAGAACTAGTATATTTAGAGAAAACTACGAGCTACTGTAAACTTATATATTTTTATGTATTTGTTATGACATGACGTTATGACATATTATGTATTTGGTAAGTTCCACATACAAAAACTGATTTTAATGAACTGTAGACACCTGTTTTAAATTAATCTTAAAACTATACTAATTAACAAACAGGGTAAAGTTGTATATTTACAACCTATGGGATTATTGACTAATGCTACAATAAACAAAGGAACTACGATTAACAAACAAGATAAAAAGACAGTCGATAAGAATGCGTCCCTTGTCGGGGGTAGTTTTGAAATAAGTCATGAAAAGACTACTGGCCTATGAATCCTAGAGAAGTTGTGGGTACCTGGTTGTTTGTAGACAGTTGGCCAATGTTAGTCGGTCATCTGCAGGGGCCCCTTAGTAAGATGGTTAATAACAACCACAAACAAGGTGGAAAGTGCATCAAACCATTTCTACCCGTTAGAAACTAAAGACAAATGGTTCCTTGCTCCAGTCAAGGTTATATAAACTATTATATTTTACTTTCAATGTGTTTCCTTAATAATAGTAATATATATATATGAAGAGATAGGCGAAGAGGCTATATATCTAATGAAGTGTTATGTTTGTTATTAGATGAAATGTAAGCAATGTGATAAGGTAATAAGTGTAATGTTAGTAACTAATAGAATCATGTAAGCAATATTAATAGGCAATAGGTATAATGTTAGTAGTTAATAGAATCATTTAAGCAATATTAATAGGCAATAGGTATAATGTTAGTAGTTAATAGAATTATGTAAGCAATATTAATAGGCAATAGTTATTATGTTAGTAGTTAATAGAATTATGTAAGCAATATTAATAGGCAATAGGTATAATGTTAGTAGTTAATAGAATCATGTAAGCAATATTTATAGGAAATAGGTATAATGTTAGTAGTTAAGGTATGAAATTTAAGAAATGTTAATATGCAATAGATATAATGTTAGTAGTTAATGTATGTAAAGTAGGATGTTGAGAAAACGTACCTCCTGAGGACGCCACCAAGTAAAGAGGCGTTAAGGCACTCGGGTGGGGCCAGACGCCTTTGGACCTCAGCAACTGTTACCTGCAAAATTATCAATTCAACATAATTATTATACAAATAGTCACCAGGAAAATAGCCCAACATTCAGTATCACCTTCGTCATCAAGCAGAGCTGTTTCGTCTTGAAAATATTTATTCATTCTAATTTTAATACTTTTTTGGCCAATTACAAAATAATAAAATTTTCGTACGTTTATAACTGTGTTGAAGTTATGACGCATTGTCATTGAAAGGGATATTTCAGCAAGCAATATTTTCTACAAGAGCTGGGGAGGGATTCTAGTGACACCTACTTGGCTTCTGTCAATACTCATGCTGCTCAGTATTTCAGGAATAGTAGGTGATTTTGTCAACTATGAGTATTAATTGTGATTTTTGGTTTGGTCTGCGTGCAATTAAGGTGATAATGATTTGTCAACGGTTGTAAGGTGGATTGGAAGAACTACCTTGTACTTGGAAGTTGAGCTGAGAAGGCTGAGTCGACCTGGCACAGAACAGAAAATATCTGATGGAGATGCACTCATTCCTTTGTCACATCGAGGCTTCAGACCTGTAACATTTTAATTAATTGACACAATGACTTATCTATTTTTCTGTTTCTGGATCACTCTAGCATAAAACATTTTAAAACTAAGTGAGATCTTCAGAAGAGGGGTGCACCTTTAATAGGTGAATTTATCATTAGTATTAATTGGAATATTGACTTGTAGCTAGATCGTTAATTCTTTGTATTCAATAAATAAAATAATATATAATTATTAAGTACATAGCAGATGGCTTAAGATTTAAATAGGTTCGCCTAAATCCCAGTCAGTGAAGGGGTGGGGTAGGATAGGTGTATGGCAGGGGATAGGGTGGGGGTGGGCGAGTGGGAAAGGAAATTGCATGATTCCGGGCACTGGAAAAAGGGCTGTGCTGGTGTGTGAGTGCCTGACTGTGATGGCCTGCTGCCTTGTGATTGGCTCCATTCGATCGATCCCACTCAGCCCATTGGCTCATTGGACCAATCCTCCCAATATGGCCAAGCCTTTCTCTTACGATAATTGGCTATATAATTTTCAGCTGCATGGATATTGAGAATGCCCTTTCACTAATGGGCTTACAACTGATTGAGTAATATCCTCTTTCCACTAGTTTCAATCACTAACCTTATCGAATTAGATCTAATTGTTTTACATTAGTGGTGAAGATAATTTAGGCAGTTGTTTAGAATTAGGTTTGTTTCCATTTGAAAAGTTAACAATGTGACTCTCTCCGTATTTCAAGAAAGATTGTGGAGATCCACCCTTTACCTAAATATGGGAAACTGATTGCTTACAATCATGTAAAGCCCATCAGATACTAGGGATTACAAAGATGGACAATGGCATCATCAAAACGATAAATCGAGGCAGTAGATGGGAAGAGAAAATTGTATTGTATTGAACAGGAGAAAAGAGATTGAGTTTCCGGTCAGACGTTTTATTGGAGGTACATACTTCGGATAAGATTGTACCAAGATCACTTTTATTTTTACTGAACCGACTGGGTTCAACATGACAGATAAGGAGGAAAGGAACTGATTAATAAATTGGATATTTAATTGCATAAAGAAAAAGTGGTGAAAAGTAATGTCTAACTTACTTTTTAACAAGGGCAGGTCTGCAATGAAGCCGCTACTGTCATCCACCGTACTCTAGAACAATAAAAGCATTACTGTGGCAAATTAACACAATGAATAATTCAACAGTTTCTCCTCAAGTACATGCTAGCACAGTAGGTTTTGAATGATGCAATCTTGTGCATAAAGACATGCATCCCGGTACAATACAACTCAACGATTCGCAGTAGTTCCTTATTTTATATTGCTACAAATACACAAATGAATAATGGAAGATTTAGAGAATTGTAATGTATTATCTGTTACAGCCGGGGATAAGGTCCAGAACCTCCTGATTTCCTGGTGTCTCAACGGTGAATCCAATCCTTGCCCTGTCACTATTTTTCCATTTACACCGAAGTGATTTTATATTGTTCTAGAAGTACTTCAAAGATAAAAAAGAGAGTTGAAAGGTCTTTGGGAAATTAGCTAATTAAATGAACAGTAAGTGTTGCTGTATCTTCTGACTGAGTATACTATCCTAGACTCTATCCGAATCATAATTTATCATATATATGCTTAATAATATGTAACATATGCTCAATTTTAAATGACCAATTGCTAAATTTGTTTTGTCATTAATATTTTTTCAGATATTTCCATATTGTATGTAAGAGTCTTAGAGGCGCAAATTCAGTAGGTCATGTAACTTAGAGTTTTTATTTTAATTAAAACTACTAAATTTTACTCAAAATAATCTAAACAAATAAAGGATAAATCACATTAAAATAAAATTAAGTATCTATAGCTTAGATAGTACATTTTAACTACAATGTTAATCTCGCAATAGTATTAACGCCCCATATCTAAATCATGTATAAAGAAACTACAAATTTATAAAGTTATTGTAATCATAAAATTTAGAATAAAAAAAAAACTGTTACCGTAGAAAAAAATATAGTGAGATGGGCGGAAAGTCAGGAGGTACTTGCTTCGAATCTTGGCAATATAACTCTAATTTTCTTTAATTTTGATGGTTTTATGATTAAAATGAATGGAGTAGATACCATAATAATTTATTGAAGGCTTACGCCCTTATTTATCTCCCGTTAATGCAATGAAAATTGGAAAGGTTCTACTAAATCGATTATCAATGTTTTATTTCGCTCTAATAATGAATCAACAGTTGTTATAATTAAAAAATGTTTCAGTGATGCATGGGAACGAGTAGACAGCCAAAAATAGTGGTCTAAAATCATGAGTCAACAAATTAAATATTAAATTAAAGCACCATAAGTAACTGTGGCTTTTAAAATGAGAAAGAATGTTGCATTGTTGGGCTAGGAGAAGGCGACATTAGCTGTATCGTTGGGTGCATGTCTTTTCTATCAGGGACCCTTGTAGCTGTAGACAATAGTACAGAGGCGGACAGACAGACAAACAATCGGACAAAGAGTTCTGCGGGAGTCCAAGCCGCCCTAGAACCTACTATAATAACACCCTGGGATGCTTTTGTCATTGCTTGTTTGGAGAAGGCGTGCTGTCTCTAACCGAATTACTGGCAGAGCAAGGGTCCATGCTACATGTCACATAGTTGCCCAATCCACCCTAGCGACATGTCTCAGCCACCACCAAACAATACTTATGAATATGAATCAAAATTAATTTAACCATGTATTCGAAATGATGTGCCTACCCCCCAAGTGAATGTTTGGTGGAATTTGAGGCTAGATTGATGAAATAGTAAATAGTGCTATAGATGCCTTAAGTGATAGGCATACAAAGATTTGTTCAATATAAAGACTTTGCACTGTTCGAGGGGTTACCCTAAGTGCGTAAACTGAAATTAATTAGTAACCTTAAAGACGTACTAATGTCATAAAACAACAGAGAGCCCACTTGGAGTTTGTTTGCAATCAAGTGGACAAAAATGACTATAAAAAGTCCCCTTTACCCTTCTACGTACCAGAGTGACACACATCAACGGGCCTACAAATGAAAATGCAAGACTACATATAGCACATGTGTTGTCCAATATAATTTTCGGTCTTTGGGATCCAAACCCAAGAGTTGAACTTGTGAGAATGTTAAGAACAACTATCGATCCTGCTAGGACCCTACCAGAGCTATGACATTTAAGATGCTTTTTTTAAAAATTACAAAGATTTAATTACTTTAAAAAAAAATAGGAACAAGACACAGTTAAAAACAATACTGTTATTGTTTGGTTGCATATACTTTGACGTATAATCGTTATATTACAAAATGTAATTGACTTTTTGCAAGTGTGGTTAACAATTAAGTCACTTCATATAACACGCATAATTTAAGACCACCAAGAAGGTGAGAAAAGAATTAAGATACCTCAGAAACGTTTAAATTTCCTCGAAAAAATATGCAATGGTTTCAACAAATTTTGGATTAATTACATGTTTTTTAAATGACATAGACTTATTTGTTGAGGAACAAAGACAAATAAGGTTTGAATGAAAACAAATAAGATTGGCTTACCTGGCCGTCGTCTACTGCCGATGAGAGCGCGTTGTGGAGAACGAGCTGGGAGTCTTCTAGAGTGGAGTGTTGTCCCAGGTCGGATCTCCGCATTCCATAGTCGGATCTACGTGCTTGACTCTCAGGATACGGAAACCCGGAGTGCATGTTCGTCTGCAACCCAAAAACCTCATGTTCGTCAATATTACGGAAATTTATTTTATAGTATACTGAATTGTTGTTGATGAAAAATCAGTGGCGTAGGTAAGTAATAGATCTAATAGGGGGTCATAGGTGCCACCCACCCTAGAAAATATTAGGCATATGCTCAAAGGAGGCACCCCAGGAGCAGAAGGGTGTATAGTCTACTTCCAATCCCTGGCATAGATGCCTTGGATAAATATTTCTGCTCTTACTACAACGGATTGGGAGCGAGAAAGACTGGATTTTTCGAAGAATGTGATATACCAAGAAGGCATCATTGGCTCATAACAGGTTGCGTGGGGTGTTGAGAACGACTGGTAAAAATATTATGGTGGTGGAGTTCAAGGTGATGAGAGGGGACAGTCTCCTCTGAGATGTAGCGAGCTCACACTCCAAATACATGATAGTATGCCACATTACATTTCCTCAAATTTAGACTGTGCATATTGGCCCCGTTTCATGAAATGGTTTCGAAGATAATTGCTGGTCCGCGGGGAAACCTACAGTGCCCACCTGTGATAAAGTGATTCAGATGTGCACTAAACTTGGAAATTATGTTTAAAAGCAATGCAATATTGGGTAATTGTTGAAGAATCTAGAGGTTATATGACTACCACAGTAAATCTAACTGTGTAGGAATGACGACATTTCGTCTATACGGAGTAACCTGAACTATGATTATCGTAATAGAGGAATCGAAAACCCGTTTTGATAACCAACGGCTCTTCAAAAAGACTAATTTGGTAAAAATTCCAAGAATTTTCTTTAGCAGTTAAATCAATCTTAATAGACACAGATTAACCATTTGAAGTATTTAATTCGGCCCAATAGGCTGTCGATTATAATCTACCTTTCAGATGTGTAATAAGCATTTAAAATGAAAATGTTTCTCTGGCTAGTCCCCTCCATCGTTCGCTACTGCGCTGTTGGTCTTTTCGATTGGGTATTGGAACATATTATTTCCTTTAAGGCAAGTGTTTATTACACAGGAGGTTTTTCGCAATCCCGAAGGAAATGAATATCATTCCGACACAGGGTTTTGAAATTTTAAAGGTATGTCAACATCACCTCACAATGTGCTGCTTAATTTTTTGTTAAAATTCAACAACGGAAAGTATGGGAGTTTGGGCTCATAAGATATTTAAGATTTGATTTTCTTTCGCACGATTAAGACACGTCATAATTTACGTACTCCTAGCACAAATGAATTTCAAAGATATTCCAAATAAAAACGTTTTGCAAGCCAACAATAGAAATCGCACATTTATTATGTCCCTTCCCGGTTTTAATAGATTTTGTTATAAAAATATCCAACTTGTTTTTTCATAACCATTTAACAAGTCTTTAAGAAATTCACGCTGAGTCTTACAAGTAGCTCTCAATATTATTTTTACTTTCTACGTTCATAATTTTATTTATATGCGTAATTAAAAAAATCAATTCACCTCAAAACTGACAAATTTTTGTTAATGAAAAAAAAAATGTCGATACATCAACATGCCCAATTTTATTTAAAAAAAAATAAACTTTATTCTGGGACTAATTCAGACCCCTAAGAACAATGTAAAGTGCGTAGGGCCACTATCTGGGCGAGGTAGCTCAATAATTTGTCATTCCAGATAATGATAATGATGTTTTAAATGAATTACTGAAAAATAAATTTTGTGAATAAAGTTACAGAGTTCGAAAGTTTGTAGGCACTGAGCAGAAAGGAGAAGTCAAAGGTAGTCGATTTGTCAACCATGGGGGGAGGGTAGATTTCGGATAAGCGCCACATTGTGGCTATGGATAAAAGATTTGAGTTTGAGCAAGTTATTTTTGTTTAGTACGAGTTTTAGTACGAAGTGTGATAGAGGAAGGCCCTCAGGAAACTCATATCAATTTATTTACCTTTATCTTTTTCAATATAAAATGTATCTAGTCTAAAAAAGAAACAAAAACGACTAACATCATCGCACTTGGACATGAATAAAATCTTCATTGGAGTACACACAAATTTGAATGTATGGAAAGATATAAATTAAAACCTACTGACAAGAACAAACAAATATTAAAATGAAGATGCTAATAAACAAAAATTTCTCCAAAAATTTTGTGACCTTATGTTTGGGAAATTTATTTCTGTTAGAAATGTTTTCAAGTGATGTAATCTGCCTTTGCTTAAATTTTGTGAATATCGCTTGTAAAATATCTAGAATATCAGTTTGCAGCTCAACTATCGTAGAATATCTTTATTTGTCAAACATTAATCTTATTTTGGACTTGTTGAATAGTAAATGTGTAATTTTTAGTCTTGGTATTAAGCTTAGAATTTCTATAATCCAAGAGGATAGATGTAGCTAATTTCCCGTTTCTTGAAAATGGGTCTGCAGTCTTGATAAACTTCAATGGTGTCACCTCCAGGATGAACAAAGCTGTGTATTTTGCGAAGAGGCCTGTCTGGTGGGAGGAAAGTCATTAATGAAGTGGACATGTGTATAAACATTTCTTTACAAACAAATGTATCCTGATCGATAGAAACATAGAACAATCTATCCTATACGTGTGGGTTCACGAAACTAGTAATTAATCAATTTAAAAAGCAGAGACTCATCCCAAGGAATATGGAAGGCTTGAGATGGAAAAGTGCCATACCCATGTGTTTGTTGTACTGAAAGTATGGGCAGTGCCTAAAACTCTAGCTTTTATTTCCTTATTAGGTTATGGTGCCTCTAAAGTGTTCCATTTTCTCCTATACTTTCATATAATTTTGAAACACTATTAAGTTGATTGGCTGGAAATTTGAATAGTCTTTGACGAGATTACATTTAAATCACACTCTTCCTTGTGTACTGTTTCCAAATGAGTGGCAAAAATGTCCTTTTCCTTTTTAGAATAACAAGCTCTCTTATTTCTTATCGGAGGAATAAAATATTTAGAATGGAGGAAATGCCTCATAGTATTGGCATGTTTCTACTTTGCTTATAGGCATGGACCGAGGGGCATAGTCATTCCGACTCGGTGTAACCATGTCAAACGCCTGAGTCAAAAAAAATAAAAAATAATCGAATTGAACTGTTCAAATAAGACGTTTTAAATTTAAATTAAGATTCCGAAAGTGACGACCACAAACGACGGGAAAATTGAGTGCGGAAGAGTTTTTTTTTAACAAGGAAGGCTAGGAATTCAGTCGGAAATAATTGACTGGAACAAATATTATATTGTTTTGTTTGATTATCAATCGTTTTGAAAGCTTTCTTATCAAGGAGGATGAGGGTAGTGATTTCGTGATGGCAGATTGAGTGGCATAACCGGGTCGGAAGCCTGATGGAAATGGGTTGAGACTGTTTTAGAGAAAAGTGGAAATTAATTAATCCTTCTAGATATTTCAATAAATTGGAAAGATGAAAATGGGATAATAGTAATTTAGAGTGGTGAGGTTAGGCACCTTTTTTTGGGGGGGGGGCAGTGTCTTCCAGTAGGTGGGGAAGACGAAATTTCGCAGGGAAAAGTTGTGAATGCGTGGCTTGGCTGGGATACCATCCTGGCTTATGGGCTTAGTGTTTGATATCACGCTAGCGTAAAATTAGGTCGGTGGGTAGCATATGGGAAAAAAATAAAAATATATGGTGGAAATTTTTGGGCGTTAAGGAAGAAATTGGTCTTTGTGAGGTTTGGTGAGGAAGAAATTATAAATTAAATTTGTCCACGGACATGTGACAAACTAGATTTAGGGGTTACCTATAGGATAGGTTTCGGAAGGCTATTTGATCTGTAACGGGGATGAGGAGCAGATGGAAGAGAACTGAAAAATCAGTCGTGGCAGGTCGGGTGACATTTCCTGAACAGTTCCGTTGGTACTGAGCCGCTAACAAAATCCAATATAGTCTTTGCCAGAATGTGATAGAATGAAGGTGATTTACGAATCAAAGTACAATTTTCCAATCGAGAATGTCCTCATGCTTCTAAGCAGCAATTTTATTTGAAATTACATTAAGGATTTCTTCAACTTCCTGGCGTACAGGTACATTCAATGATAAATAACAAGGATTATGACTAAACATGTGTTAATGGTTTTTTTTTTTTTAATTCTATGCTATTTGAGTATTACTTAAACATATTATTAATACTTATAAACTATTAGGGCAGGTTTTGTAAGAACTTACTCAAACAATCGTAACAATTACTGATTTGTATCACCTTCTCCTTTATTCTTCAACCTGGCCAGGCTTTATTCAATTTTTTTGTAAAACAAAACACCATTTATATTATAAGTACTTTAAAACCAATATTTACGTTTAAAACATTTGTATTTTTTGGGAGAAAATGATATATTGACATTTGAATATTGAACAAATATATTTGCTTTGTAAGGTGGTTTATACTTACATGAATATCAGAGTCCCTCCTCTGGAGCTGGTAGTGCTGGTGGTGGACATTGAGAGAGTACGGATCGGTGGCCATATAGTCAACGGGTGGAGAGGAGTTGGCCGGGAACGGTGGAGGAAAATACGGTGGTTGGAAGTCGGCCTGGAGCGGGGTACGCCCTGGAGAGAACGCTGGGCCCCCAAGGCGCTCCTGCAAACAAACACTACATTATTAAAATGAGAAATTAATAAATATAAAAAGGAAGCAAAAAACACCTATTGATTGTTCGCCAATGCTAAGGGATTATTTGAAAATATAACCAGTAATCGTGAATGACCCAGGTCTGTCAGTATGTTTTCGCCTTTGGCTAGTAACTATAATTCTCCCTCATTTTATTATTATTGAAAGAAAATCGGCTGTTAGAAGCGTCAATAAATGAGATGAGTGAAGAGGAAGCCGATGGATGGAACAGTATTGTTTATGCCCGTGAGGGAGATTTCAAGCCTCTTCTCCATACTGTCACAATCTGGACTTTATATAAAGTTAGATGCTTAACACATATTAGGAGTTCATAGTGAGTTTAGATATGAGTGGATTATTTATTTGTTGGGATATCGGATATCAACTAATTGTCCTTTAATGACTTGTTCTAATTATAATTCATTATATACTGTACCCCGAAATGTAATACGGATTATTAATCAGCACACAAATTAAATATCTCAATTATATTGATACCCAACTCTATACGATAGGAATTTTTTTTTAAATTACTAAGTAACTGAGATCATTATATTTCAGGGCGTTGCTTGTTTTTATATCAAGAAAAACTTACACGTACATTATCATCACAAAATGTTAGAACCAATTTTAATGCCTTTTAGTAATTATTGTCCCTTAAAGTCTCAACACTTGACATTAACTCAACTTGAAAGGAAAATATTTATTTTTAATTATTTGATATTAGAATAATGACTCTGCATTATTTCTCATAGCGTTGCTTTTAAATTTTGCATCTTTGGGGCAATAAATGGAATTACAATGCAAAATACCATTCCTATAAAAAAAAATGGTTCATTTAAAGTTGCATACGATGTTAATTACAGTTTTAATGACTTTTTTAATCCTAGTTCTAAGATTAAGACTAAACAACGTAGTGTTAATTAAGACGTTTGGGTGTTTAATTTAATAGCCTACTCAAAATTAGAAACGTTTTTAATACCAATTAATTAATTAACGACATTTAATCATGGTGACACATGTGGATATGATGCGTGTATTCGTCATGTTTCCAATGGGATGTCCACAAAAAATTCTAGGCCTCTAACTTGTTATAAGTTATTTATTTATTAATTAAGTTATGAATAAATTATTTATAATATTAAAAAAATATTTATAATCTTTATTTGTCATGGGGTTGATTTGATATTTAGCATCATCGTCATTGATCCTTGGAACTACCATAGAAAATGTAATCCCTCTAAAAAAAGCACAGGTTGAATTAATGATGTAATAACTAGTAGTTAGAGCTAATAGCAGTTTTACTGATTTTTTTGTAATTTTAGGTTAAAAACATTACACACCTTACATATTGTTAATCAGGACGTTCAGATCATTTAGTGAAACTATTTTTTTTAATTTAAATCTTTATTTGAAAAAAAAAAATCGTCCCTAATAGGGCATTAGTTCATTGCAATAGATAATCTTATTCATCCCATATATTCAATATTTAAATAATTAAAATATATTTATTTCTGAGTAATTAATTAATGGAACTTAATAACGACTTATGAAGATGGATGCTATATTGTCCATGTACAATAGTGGTTCATTCCTTTGGCTTGAAGAGGAAGGAGACTGACAACGACCATAGTGCAGATTGAGAAACCGGCAGGCGGATGGACACACAGTGGTGAAACATAAAAGTATTTTGACGCTACATTTTTGTTGTGATTCTCAATATTATTTCTAATTATTGATAATTAAGAGCCAAATAAAAAGTTAATGGGAGGATAGGGACTCAAACTCGTGAACGACGACAATATCTCACAAGTTTCGTCCTTCTCAATATGATTTATCTTTGGTCAAATTCACGTAATCACGTAAATACTGCACTCACGCACCCGATGAGCACACCCTAAAAACAAACAGATTTGTTTATAAAGTATTTATTTATTTACCTATTAGTTTCTAATGTCTATCTAGGCGTAAATATAAATTCTCTTGTACAGATATGCCAAAACACGTTTGCCTTTAACCAAACCTTTTATTTTTAGTAGATCTTTAGTAGAAAAGATTTCAGTGGGCAAACAAAATTCCCAATGTCAACTGATGATTTATAGAATTTAATACTGAATAAATATTCTATGTAATCGATCACTGTTTAAATCTCAGATTACTTTAAATAGAATATTGACCATGAGGCTATATATTGCTATATCTCATGATTGTAAACATTTATTGAATAATAATTATGTGTTGAGACTCCTAGTGTAAGATGGGCAGAAGGAAAAATATTATGACCAGTTAGTCTCCAGAATCATTTTGGAGAGTAACAATTTATAATAGATTTCTGACTTCACAATATGTTTTAATAACAAAAGTTTTTTTTTCAGATCTCCTCACATGACGGTCACTAATTTGTTACCGAAATTTCTTGTTGTAAATAATTTGAAACTCATATTTAGCTAATTTGTAATGGCTTATGTATCGTCAATTTTGGGAACCCATGTTAGACTCGTGGATTGATGAGTAACCATTTGCAGCCTAAGACATACAAACATACAGGCCATAGTTCCAAGTGGTATTACATTAGCAGTATGCGACACTTGATTTAAAACTATCAAATATCGATGCCCCCCCCCCCGACCAAACATATTGCTTACTAGAAGACGACCTGAAAGCTATAAGACTAAAAATGTGTTAATGGTTTTTTTTTTTTTAATTCTGCGCTATTGAGTATTACTTATTAAATATCTTTATTATCATAGGTCTACGACATTAGTTTCGTTATTAACATAGCTCTAC
>OV884009.1:121693449-121925869 GCA_930367205.1 Acanthosoma haemorrhoidale
ACCTACTTAAGCTTACTATATTATGCTTCAAAATCTTTCCAAGGGGCTACTTTTTTTATAAATCTATATTTGATGAAAATTGCAATCTGAACTGAAAGGGCAGCAGATAATTATTGATAAAAATCTCATTCATACCATATTTATAAATTTCCATTTGCTCTCTCATTGTCGATTTAATTCTACATTCATATAATATAGACATATAATCATAGCTCCGGGATCTTCCCAATTGAGCCACAGCATTGTCACCTTTCCGGTGGAGAATTAGGCAAGGATTGGGAAGATTCCCACGCTGCTCAACACAACACCGTTGGAGGAATGCGTGGGAGCCACAGACACTCAGGACATAAGGAGAGAAAACTGTCCAGTGCCAGAACTCCCAGTGGCCAAATATTTACATAAGATCACGGGGCGTCCGCTTCAATCTCCGAAGAGGGCTGTGTGGATGAGTGATGCTAGAATATTTTGTTGGTCAGATAATTTCTGATCGAATTTGCAGAATTTTGAGGAAATGTGATCATGGGTGGTTAGTATTTTAAAGTCATTATGGAGGGTTCTATTTATGACATAGATGATTGGATGAGGTTAGTACTCAGAGGGGTTTGCAATTCCCCATAGTTGGAATCTGTAGGTCCAGATTGATTTTGGTATCACTTTATGTATGAGTATTTTATTTTCTAGTGTGAGGTGGGATTTCATGTTGAGCAGTCTATAGTTTCCGGGCGGTCTGATCTAGGTTAATCTTTTATCAACATGGAATCTAATGAATCGTACTGTGCCTGTTATGGGAAGGGGAGAATCGTTAAAGAGGACTGGTGGTGTTAATAGCTACTTATTCAATTAAAATAGATTTTTACTCCAAAATTCACTAATTAAATTTTTATTAGTTATAAGGTTTTTTTACTAAATAAAATTTAGTTGTATGTCATGATCAGTTTACAGAAGGCCTACCCTTATGGCTTTGGTCTATCGCAACAATTCTGTAAGAAGGCACAAAAGTGCGGCTGCTCCTGGCATTGTTACCAGTTTTAGGATTTTATGTACCAGTGAATCCCATTACCGTAAAAGTCAGGTCATAATGATAATAGACAGTGATAATACTGCACACATTAAGGCACAAAATTTGATTTAGCTACGCCTACAAATTGTATCTGGAGTTCAAATAAACCATGTGCTGGTCTAATCCTTACGTTTAGACTACCATTGATGACTATGGTTCATATATGCTTATACTAGGGTCATCAACGTATTAATTAGTAATAAAAAATAAATATTATTCTATCATTATAGTGCATAAAATTAAAAATCACAACGTTCTGATTAATAATATGTAATAAGTGTTGGGGTTAAATGGGCTGTAATTAGGTAAAGACTAATTACAATCTAAAAAGTAATAGAATCGCAATTTATTTTGAAACTCAAATTTGAGATAGAGGGATGATATTTTACTTGATGCCTCAGCTAAACATAAAAGGTACCATATGAAAAATAATGTCTAAGTAAATTATTAATGAATTACTTGTACTTAAAAAATAAATATTTTCCTTTTGTATCGAGTATGGTGTCAAATTAAGGAACTCAACGTCATGATAAATGATCTTCATTATGTGTTAAGACTTTAAGGGATTATAATTTCAAAAACTCATTAAAACTGTGGATAAAATTGTTTTCTAAACCATGATAAAACCTTTAATTATGTGACGCATACAAAGGGGTTTAAGCATCCGAAAACAATTTGATGGAACCGATGGAGCTCTTAGTTTTTGTAGTGTTGCTGCAGCGGACGTTGAACCAGCCCAACTCTTTAATAATCTATTACCTAATTGTAAGCCAATATCTATAAAATCTCGGAGGCATACTGTTTTTGATTCGAGTGTCATTGAAAGCGTCATTCGTCAGCTATTTAAGGATGGAGTTATTGAAGAGAGCGTGTCACCATGGTGTCCCCAAGTCTTGGTCATTTCCTCAGCCAATCATAAGCATTAAATGGTAGTCGACTACTTGTGAACAATCAATAGATATACAGAACTCAATGCCTCTCCGTTACGTCAAATCGGATGTAGCTGACTATCAAGTACTTCAATCTTTCTTCGCAGTTGCGTATAGTGATACGGATCCAGGAAGAAGGCCATATACAGTGTTCGAAGCGTGCTGCAGGTTGTGGCAGTTTACGCAGAGATCATTCTGAGTCAGAAATAGCGTCCCATCGTTTCGATGGACTCTAACTAGAATCCAAATGACAGAAAAATTCCAAGGCATCAAAGTATATTTGGAGTATATGACTGCCAATGGACGGGATGAAAAAGAGCACGACACTAACCTTAAGAAGTCTATGAGTGCCGTTTCCAAGTACAAGCTTACGTTAAAAAGCTCTTGTTGGTTAAAAACAACCTGCCTCCTTGGATATGTAATAAATGGATTAGGCCAAATCCTCAACGTGACCAACCGCTCTGTCATTTACCTACACCTATCAACACCACTTCACTCCAAAAAGCCCTCAGCATGTTTTCACATTACGTTCAATCCATTCCTCAATTCATCTCAAAAATCCAGTAGAAGTCCGTTTCCATTGACCTCTGAAGTCCGTCACACATTCCAATGTTTGAAAACAGAAATAGAAAATGCTGACATCTCTTGTATTTCTCATGACGCAATTCTGACGGTGGAGACAGATGCCTAAGATTTCGCTAATAGGGCAACATTAGCCCAAGAAGGGCCTTTAGCATTATTTTCTCGATCCCTTAATAAATGATAACGCAATCATAGGTCTATCCAATGAACCCTACGCCATAGTAGAAGTTCTTTGACACTGGGCACACTATTTACTAGGGAGGCATTTCAGGCTCATAACCGATCAACAATCTCGTTGACATATGTTTACTATATTCAGCAGGACAGGATGGGGCTTCATAAAAACCGGAAAGTGGCAGATTATAAAAATACCCTTCTTACACCGGGTCGCGCTTCTTGTAGAAGCACTTAGGAACGGGACAATTTCAGTAGACAAAGATGCCTATAAACTGACTTCTTGATAACGGGGTAGGAACAGTGGACAGTTGCTGGAACACAGTGTGCTCGAGGAGAAGGTGGAGACTAGTTTTGGACCAAGAGGAAGAAAGAACGTACGCAGAGTTAAAAAACGATGAGACGCTTGACAGAAACTCTGATGACATACTTGCTTCAATAGAGATCGTCTGGTAGAGACTAGGGATGTGTAGAAATAATTGAGAGACCATTACATTAATGTTTACCTCATAAGTTCAACGTAAGCATATTCATTTTATTTTACATTATTTCATTCTATTTATATATGTATTTAAAATATATTTGCCAGAGGACCGAACGAAGCGGGTTGAATGTCATAGTTTATGAACTTGTTATCAATTATCAGCTGTTCTGTAATAATACTATGATTGTTTACACACATTGTAACTATAGCGTGAAACAGTTAGGGAGGTTATGTTACTGAATTATCTAATTATCTATCTAATGTGTATGTTTGTGTTTAGTATATGATTGTTTACACGTGTTGTAACTGTAGCGTTCAATAAAGCCTTAATCACAGGTTATTCATTCTTTCATTTATGAAAATATGACGAACTACTCTTTGCTCGACCAGGCTCTATTTGACAAAAATAAAAAACGGCACTAGAATGCTTAAAAAAAAACGATGTTAAGGGCATAGATAGCTATGGAAACTGAACAGCCTGGCAGACTAGGTATATAGTTAGTAGTTAGTTCCTGAGCAGAAGTAAGTTTTACTCCAACGGGGCCTATACACATGTTGATGCTGTAAGACACAGATAATATACTTGGCTTTTCTTGTGTATAGGTTTGGTTACAAGTGTCAATGTTTTCTTTTATCGTGTTTTTGTAGCTTTATTTTCAGATATATTTATTAACTATATTGCATTGGAAAAACATTAGCCGCAGGCCCATACCCTATATGTGTTCAATTTCAGATATTTTATCAGAATTTTATTTTTTGTTTATTGTTCAAAAAGAGCACATTAATTTATCTATACATTTTTCCGTTTAAATTATCTTTTTTTTTTTTTTTAGGATTCGGTATCTCCTGACTAAGGCACTGCGAAATGGTGGAATTCCAAGTGCAGGAGTTTGACGAAGCCCTGAAATGGATGTTGACAAGATACCTATGTGAGTAAGCGAGCTAGATCACTAGGATGAGCAACTGTTGTGCTTGCCTTCAATCGGCTCCATTTTCATTATGTAGGATGAAATGTAACCGTTGCGATCGCGAGGCCTCACTATCTAATAGGTGGCCTAATTAAAAATGGTCCAACCTGCTAATAGCCCAAGGGCGTAATGAAAGAAAAAATAATGAAGTTTATGTGACCGATTTGGGATGTAGGACACCTAATGGGCAAGCTGTATTACACTAGGCGTTAGGGGAAAAAATGTGCCTGAGATAAAGAGAAATATGACACTTGAATATAATAATAAGGGTTGATAAGATAGGCAGTAATGCTAGGTGTGGTGGTGCTTGTATGTGATGGATGCAGGTTCGCTTCCTCACCCCAACAGTTTCCTCGATATCTCCCTCCATCCTCCAAATACCTTCATATTCGTAGCCACTAGATCCTCCGTCATTAGTGGCCTTCTTCACTTGCTATATAAAGGAATAAAGAAATGACAACTTATTTGTAAAATATCCAATGAATCTTAGCTATGAATTCTCTCATTTGTATTTGTGTAAACCCTTAAGAATTGTTTTAATGCCTATCTTATTCTATGGTAAATGATCTGTTAGAGGTACAGTTAAGGTTTTTTTTGTCATTTTCGATGAAGAATTGTTACTTTCTTAAATGTAACTGATAAGCACATTTAACTCTGATAACTGTATAAATCTCTTTATATTTCTTCGCTATAAATAATATCGTAGAATAAAGCTGTTTTATTACTGACACACATTCTGTTATTTTATGTTTGTATAAAAATCTTGTAACAGTCATGCGAATGCGAAGAACCATTAAAAGTATCTTAAATTAACAAAATAGTGTTAAATAATTATAATGTTTCTTCGTAGGTACAACATGAGCATTATTATCTTAATCTTTCTCGTTTTCCGATGCAAGGTTTTTGTTGGGCAACTACCAGTTTCCAATCCTTTTTACCACATCAATTCAGCTATGTATGAATAGCTAATTTCCTTTTTATTTTCCCACTTAGCTCAACTCACAATCTGCCCATTCTCTAAGTATTAGCAAGTGTCACTTGGTCCACCAAATTATATCTGTGGTTGACCGTAAAATGTTCATAGTCCTCCCTGTACCCCAACCAAACGAAACTCATAAACCATTTACGACTTGTTATTACTATAACATATTAAAGGAGACGCGAAAACATCAACTTACGATAAAGCATTTACAACTTGTTATTACTATAACATATTAAAGGAGACGCGAAAACATCAACTTACGATAAAGCATTTACGACTTGTTATTACTATAACATGTTAAAGGAGACGCGAAAACATCAACTTACGATAAAGCATTTACGACTTGTTATTACTATAACATATTAAAGGAGACGCGAAAACATCAACTTACGATAAAGCATTTACGACTTGTTATTACTATAACATATTAAAGGAGACGCGAAAACATCAACTTACGATAAAGCATTTACGACTTGTTATTACTATAACATATTAAAGGAGACGCGAAAACATCAACTTACGATAAAGCATTTACGACTTGTTATTACTATAACATATTAAAGGAGACGCGAAAACATCAACTTACGATAAAGCATTTACGTTCGCGCAACAAATAATTGATTTTATAAAGTAAAAAAATCAAGATATACGTATAAAAGAACAATTAGTGTTTAAAACCTTAAACACAAAATCGAATCACAATAAAAATCCTATCGATTTTATTTAACGTTTTGAAAACATGAGATGTAGTCTATATGCTATGGGGATGATGAAATATTGTACAAAGGCCTAGAAATGGGAAGATATGAAAAACAACTTTCTCATCATGCTGTACATCAGTAACACCATAAATTAACACAATCATCACCTACTCACATCAATGACCTTCCTGATTCCCAATTCATCTCCTTTCTAGCTCCATCGGACATCGTTACCTTGTTGGTGGGGACTTTAACGCAAAACACCAACATTCGGGCTCCAGATCCACAAATACACGAGGCTAAATACACGTGCTTTGCTATCTGCACTCATACGGAAACATTGCACCACTATCTCTCCGTACACAACCACCCATTGGCCAACTGATCCAAACCTTTTGGTTTGGAATTCTGATCTCCTTGACTTCTTCTTTTACAATATTTTAGGAACACTAAACTATTCACTTACACGCCTCAATGACCTCTCCACCGATCATAGCTATTAATTCTAACCATTTTCCTAATACCAATTCCTAAACTGCCTCCTCATTCATTTATGAGGGGCCCACTTGATTGGGACCACTTCCACCAGCTTCTTACAGATTTACAGTAAACCTCAAAGTGTCCCTGAAAACATCCCAAGACCTAGACGATTCAGGGCATTATTCCAATACTCTGATCCAGAGGTCGGCTTGGAATTCATCGTCGCCCCACCGTCATCCAAAAATTCGCAACGAAAATCCTTTACCTAAGCATCTCAAAGACCTAATCCAATCCAAACGAACGCCACTCCAGAACAGTGCGGCAAAGGCCTCGACATCCTGGTGATCGCCGCACGTACAATCATTACTGCAGATTGGTAAAGCGGTATTTAGCATCCTTCCGATCCGATTCATTCAAATCACACCTCTTCTCTCCGTCTACAAGCGATAATTTCCTGTGGAATGTAACTAAAAAGAACCTAAAACAGCATTCTGTCTCACACCCACTCCATCGTGATGATGGTTCCTGGGCAGCTTCGGATGGGGAAAGGTTGGAAGAATTTGTTCTGCATCTTTCCTGTACTTTCACACCTCACCATAGTCATCAAAACCTTACCTATGACGCAATTGTTGCAGATTTCCTCACTTCACCTAACCCTCTTTCAGTTCCACCAAAAGCCCTTAACCCCTCTGGGCCCAATACCTTACCGAAAATTTCCCTAATATGACCTTTTTACTCCTCAAATTCTCCAGCAACATCTTCCTAAGCCATAATCTTCCTAACTTACATTTATAATTGCATTATCCTTCTTTCCTCTCCTCTTGAAACATTCTATTATTGTCCTATTCGCTAAACCCAGTAAACCACCAAATGACGCCTCATCTTACTGTCCAATTAGCCTACGCCCTTTCCTCTCAAAAATCTATTAAGACGTCTACTTCCAATAGCTGAGTCCAAAAACCTTTTTCCGACTTACCAGTTTGGTTTCCGCCCCCAACATTCCACTGCTCAACAAGGCCTTCGGGTTGCTTATCACATATCCTCACCCCTTGAAACCAAACAGTATTGCACTGGTGCGTTTTTGGACATAGTTCAAGCTTTTGACAGGTTTTGGCAAGCTCTTTACAAGAAATTTACCACAGGCCCTTTTCCTAGTCCTACAGTCCTACACTTCAAACTGCTTTTCCAAGTCCGCTGAGGTTTAGAATATTCTAACTACTACCCCATAAAAGCAGGAGTTCCCCAGGGCAGTGTCCTGGGTCCCATCTTCTATAGCCTATATACCGCTGATGTCCCGTCTACTCACAATACCTTTTTGGCAACATTTTAGATGACACTTCAGTCCTGTCATCCCACCCAGACTCCGATATAGCACCTCATAACCTTTAAAAACATCTTGATGAAATCGAGTATTGGTGTAACCAATGGCGGATCAAAGTAATGAAGAAAAATGTTCCCGCATTACCTTCACCCTATGCCGTAAGTCCTGTCCACTAGTTATTTTTAAATTACATTCCTCTTCCTGTATCTGAGACTACGGTATTTAGGCTTCCATCTGGAGAAAAGGCTGACATGGTACCCACACACGAGGCTAAAAAGACAATATCCAAACAGACGGTTTGGATAACTGTACAGACTACATCAAAGGACATCCCATCTCTCAATAGAAAATAAATTACTAATTTACAATGTTATACTAAAGCCAATCTGGACATATGAAACAGAACTATGGGTGACAGCAAAAACGTCGAACATCAAGCGCAACGAACCCTTTCAATCTAAAGTCCTGAAAACAATTGTCAATGCCCCTTATTACACCAGCAATCCTTCAAACAATCTTAATATACCCTACATTCTTAACCTCATCCCTTCCAAGTTCATGAAATTCCATCGAAACCTATCAAACCACCCTAATCCCCTAGCACAGTCATTACAGTGCGCAACTCATCCCTATAATCTTCCTTTTGTCGTGAATAGGCTTACATTGATGAAAAAAAGATATTAGATTTTCATTATATTTGTCATTAATATTGTTAACAATTTAACATATCTATAGTTTCTTCTGTCATGACCTGATGCAGACAAACATAGTATGTGGAAACTTCATCCATAAATGCATTAAGCTTATAACATACTATTTTCTTACATTTATTTCTATTTACCATTTTATCAAAAGTGTTTCTTATTTTATAACTTCTAAGAGATCAGCTGAGTTGAAGTTGACTGGGTCTATAAATATAATATAAATGAAGCTGGTTGTGTAAAGATAAGAAAACCAAATATAAGGATGAGAAGTAACTCCTAGTGCTAACCACACTGGTCTACCTTCCAACTATGGGAACAACCTCTTCATCAGGTGTTGAACCATGGATTTAATTTATATATACGTATTCAGCTAAAATCCTTCAGACCATTAATAAAAAGCTGCTAATGATATATTGTAATGTTTTTTTTGAGGATTAATTTGAGAGGAGTATTTGATTATATGTATATATTATTTTATTATTTATATAAATATTGAATGATATCAACTAAATTATAAAAAGTTTATTTTCAAATAATTGAATGTAACAGCTGGGAAGTTTGTGATTAATTGGAACAGCAGCGAGGAGCGCATGGAGTCCAGTTGTTTAGAATTGCACGAGAAGAGAGTTGTTCATGATAATGTTTTTAGTTTGTGGTTGGTGAAACATATTCTACGTATATCCTCATAATCGTATTTGCATATTGGTGGAGTCTAGAGGAGGCCTTTGAGGCACATTGTATTTGGAGCGTCAGGATCACAAAACACAATACTAGGACATGGGCAGAAGCCAAGTCAAGACGGAAAAAATGTAACGAACATAAATGCAGTATATATATACATATATAAGTTATTCGCCACCGGGTATAATGTGATAAAGAGAAGGAAAACGGGAACGTAAGACTAACTTCAGTTCTCGAAATAGACTGTCTTTATTTCTCTTTGTAATCCGACATATACGGGATCATGGGATGTTTACGATCCCCGGCCTTCTTAAGTCGTCCAACTCTACTTTGATATGGTGCCTCAAAGCTTGCGGGTATCGGCGCTCCTTCACGTAACTTACTACCTCCCGTTTGAGCGGGATTTCATGCACTGTTCTACCAGTGACCCCCAATATCTCGCCTTCTCTAAAGAATATATCCCGCATATTCCCTTCGGAGCTCATCTCTCCAGTCCTGCGCTCGCCTAATTGCTCCTATCCGCGCTACGCCGTCGTTCCCGACGTCACTCCCTCGTTTCGAGCACCTATATCTCTTCCCTCCTATACGAATGTCCCATCTTCCCTTTTCGTTCCTCACCCTTGCTCCTACCTTCGCTAGCAGGTCACATTCGATGATCCCCCCATATTCCTTGGGCATTTTCCCCACTATATGAACTCTGAGTTCCTCCCCGCCTCGACCCCATCTTTCTAGGCCTATTACCGTTTCCCCTTCTACTTTACAGGCCCCCCCCCCAGGGTAACCAAGCTACAAGAACATACCCGTATTTGGGGTATCCTCACTCCCACACACATCCTCTCCAGGGTCTCCCGACACATTATCGTGTTGGTAC
Organism: Acanthosoma haemorrhoidale; assembly: GCA_930367205.1. Lineage (NCBI taxonomy): Eukaryota > Metazoa > Arthropoda > Insecta > Hemiptera > Acanthosomatidae > Acanthosoma > Acanthosoma haemorrhoidale. The sequence goes on from OV884009.1 coordinate 121,703,387, forward strand.
TCCCAGTATCCACCAGGCACTGCACTCCGCACGCTACTCGAATAATTGGCAGACCGCTGTATGTACAGCTCACGCTATTACTTATTAGTGCGCGGTCGCCTCGCCTCTGCCACTCTTCTCAGATCTCTCGTTCGTTCCTCTCTTCAGCCGTCTGTCGTCGACCGCTTCTTTTAACACTGCTGCTCCCCCAGCCCGCTCCGCTACCTGGTTCCTCCCTCTCATTGTCGGTATCGGATATTTCAGAGGTTTCTGACGCCTCTGACTGCGGCCTCTTCCTCCTCCACACCCTCATAGAGTTTACCTCCATTGGCTCTGGTCGATTTCCATTTCGTCGACGGCTCATGTACGGGCTCTGCTTGGCTATGTGCCCCTCCGTGCCACACTCGAAACACCTAGTGCGTGGGCACTGTGCTTGCAAGTGTCCTATTTTTCCGCACTCGTAGCATTTTCTTTCCTCGCGTCTCCTGGGACGGCCTGCAATTGCTCGGTTCCTGTCTCCCACCGCCGTTGCCTCTCTTCCGCCGTACCCCATCTCCTTTCTCCTCCAGGCGACCGGTGTGGTTTTGGGCCTTCTGTAAGATACCCTCTTCCAGCCCTCTTCTTCATAGCCTGTAACTTCCTCTTCTCTGGCACTAGTGTCCACCATCTTCTGGGCACATTCCAGGAACGTGCGCTCTCTAGGAATTCCCTCTTGTCTTCCTGTTTGCTTTGCCAACTGCACTTTTAAAATCGTCGACAGGAACGCCATCCTTGCTTCAACCTCGGCCGCGCTCTCGGACTCCCTCATCTTCTCGGTGATACTATTGTATTTCGCTAAGAGTGTTCCCCCATACTGGCTGTTCGTCTGGTGGGGCTTCTTTATCTCCCGGAACATCTTGAAGATATCCTCTTCGGGTGTCCATCTTCCCCCTCCGAACGCTTTCTTTAACCGTTCTTTTATGGTACTCCGTGGGGTCTTTTCGTCCGCCTGAATCATATTGAGGATGCTTCGCTTCACCCTACACACGAGCGCTGCTCTCAGTGACTCAGCGTCTCCTTCGGTGATAAGGTCTTCCGCTCGTTTTCCTTCTATTCGCGTCATCAGCCTGCCACCTCCCTTCAGGAAGTGGTTCACTTCCCCGGTCTCTCCTGCAAATCTCTCCAGATCGGAGATCGATTTTCTCACATCTTGAGCCGTAATTGCCTGAATTTTCATCCAGGCCATAGTATTGGCATGAGCGGCTGCCATAGTTGTTTGGGGGAGCTGTGGTATATCCGCTGCTACGTTGAGCACCCCTGGTCTAAGTACTCCCTCCGGCATTCCCGTAAAATAAGAGAACAAAAAAAAAGGAGAGAAAAAAACGAGAGACGAGATAAGAGAGAAAAAAAACGATATCTTCCAGGGTTTCAGCACCGTTATTAGCCACCGGGTAGAATATGATAAAGAGAAGGAAAACGGGAACGTAAGACTAACTTCAGTTCTCGAAATAGACTGTCTTTATTTCTTTTTGTAATCCGACATATACGGGATCATGGGATGTTTACGTCCCATGATCGCATTAGTTTACAATACAGAGCTACCTCTGACTTTAACTTATATATATATATATATATATATGTAAAGAAAGTAAGCTTTCTTCAATTAAATTAGCAGCGCTTTGTTATCACGCGCGTGCTTCAGTTGGCTGCCACTAGGTGGAGCTAGAGACATATGACCAGAAGGTTTTAAAAAGGTTTTTGAGTGTGAAACAAGTAAAGTGCAAACAGTGATAACAATAAACTGTAATTGTTGTTTCTTTTGTTTACAGGTATGGATTTAGATTTATTTGTAATAGTTGTAAACTAATTATCAATTAAATAAACTTTTGTTTTACAGAGAAACAGATTACTTATTGTTATAAGAAGAAGACCTAACCAATCTTATAAAACAACAATTTGTTTATGATGTCAAAACTGCAGTTTGAATTTACGGTAGTGACTTCACCAAAAGACAGTAAAGCAAATGCAATTGCCATCACCTCAATTGGTACAGGAGATGGAAGAAGATATATATTGCCAGAAGAATTCAAATATATGGAAGATCATGTGGAGTTGAAAAAGACAAGTAAGTACACAAAGTTAGTTAATTCATTAAAGAGAAGAAATCAGATAAGAAGAGTGTGGATTACAATGACAAAAGAATTAGAGGGCACATACATAGATGAAGATGGAAATCTGCAATTTAAAGATCAAGATTTAGAGGAAATAAATGAAGAAAGTACAAACAAAACACAAGATCATAATCTAAAGGAAATACTAGAGAAACTGATAGAAACAACACAGAAGAAAGATAACGAGAAAGACTTAAAAAAAATATCAGAAAAACTTCTCATTGAAAAATTTTCAAGCAAAAATACTAATGCTAAACAGTGGACAGAAAGCTTTGAAAAAGAGTGTTCTAGATTTCAAATAGATAAAAGTGAGGAAAAAATTGAACTAATGAAACTATTTTTTGATAAACCAAATTTAGACTGGCACTCTTCCACACTCATAAGACTAACAATAAATGCTGGTTGGTCTGAATGGAAAATAAGATTCTTAAAATGTTTCACAGATAATGGATGGAATAATATAACCTATGCACTATCATTTAAATATTGAGAAGGTTCGTTAACGGATTATGCTTTGAGGAAAGAGAAACTTTTGATAGATATTAACAAAGATATGGATATAAAGTCACTTATAGCATTAATAGCAGTAGGGTTACCAGAATTTATATTGAATAGAATAAACAAGGAAAAATTAAAAGAAACTACAGACTTATTTAATGAATTGAGACAACTTGAATGTTTAGTAAATAAAAGAAATTTTCAAAAAAAACCTACATTAGATTCTCAAAAGAAATATGAAGTAAAGATACCTTGTAAAACGTGTGAAGATTTAGGTAAAGGTGTGAGATACCACCCAAAAGATAAATGCTGGTTCCAAAAACATGAAGAAAGTAGAGAAAAGAACACTACACCAAAAAAAGCAAATAACCATTCTATCCTAGATGTAGAAATATATAATGAATCAAAAAACGAGTAAACACGCCACTAATTAAATTAAACATTATATTGGAAGATAAGATAAAAATAGAAGGGATCTATGACTCAGGATCTCAAGTTTCATTAATTAATAAAAGATTAATAAAAACTATAAAAAATAATAATATAGATAAGAACAAAATACAATTAAAAACAATTAGTGGTGTGGCACTCACAAAGGGATTAGCAAGAATAAAATTAAAAATTTTCAATATTGAAAAAGAAGTAGATGTATTTATTGTAGAAAATGAGACTTTTCATGATTTCTTGATAGGCCTAGACATAATAAAGGAATTTAAATTAAGGCAAGACGAAAATCTAAATATAAGCCAAAAACAATCGCAAAGAAAAGATATAATAGAAATAAATTTTAATGAACATGTTAAAGAGAAAGATTTTAAAATAAATTTAGATCATTTAGATAATGAAAAAAAATTCAAAATAGAACAATTGATAGAAGAATATAAAACAATATTTGCCAAAGACAAGTATGATATAGGAACTGTAAAAGATTATGAAGCAAGAATAGATCTCTTGATGGAAAAATTTTGTAGTAAAAGACCATATCGAAGACAGAAAAGAAATAGAACAGCAAGTGGCAAAACTATTAGAAAAAATTTTAATTGAAGAATCATATAGCCCATTTGCTGCACCAGTGACCCTAGCATTAAAAAAAAGGTGAAGGAAAAACCAGATTATGTGTCGATTTTAGAGATCTGAACAAGATTGTCACAACCCAGGCCCAACCTTTTCCGCTAATTGATGATTTAATAATTAAAGCTAGAAATTGTAAATATTTTACATCACTGGACATCAATTCAGCATTTTGGTCAATACCACTAAGGATAGAAGATAGAAAAAAAACAGGCTTTATAACCCAAGAAGGACACTATCAATGGACTTGCCTACCATTTGGTTTAAAAACAGCACCAGCAATCATCCATAGAATTTTATCAAGTATACTAAGAAAAAATATTCTAAAGAACTTTACAGAAAATTATATAGATGACATATTAATATTTTCAGAGACTTTTGAAGATCATATCATGCATATCAAACAAGTTTTAGAAGCCATAATAAAAGAAGGATTCAGATTAAAATTAAAAAAATGCACGTTCGCATCAAAATCAATTAAATATCTCGGACATATAATAGAAAATAATACAGTAAGACCAATTAAAGACAATTTAGTACCAATACTCAATTTTCCGACTCCAAAAACGCAGAAGAACGTTAGACAATTTCTAGGTAAAATAAATTTCTATCACAAATATATACCAAAAATCTCAACAATACTAGATCCACTACATAGATTGTTAAGAAAAGATGTAAAATATAATTGGTCTGAAGATTGTGAAAAATCATTCACAGAGATAAAAAAATTATTGTGCTCTCAACCAGTCCTAGAAATATTTGATAAAGATTTACCTATTAAGATATTTACAGATGCTTCAATAGAAGGTATAGGTGCAATACTGAAACAAACCCAACAAGATGGAAAAGAAAAGCCAGTAGCCTATTTCTCCAAAAAATTAAATGAGTCGCAAAAAAGAAAAAAAGGTATATATTTGGAATGCTTAGCAATAAAGGAAGCGATTTTTGAAGTTTATTCAGACCATAAACCGTTAGAAAACCTTAATATAAAATCAAGAACAGACGAGGAACTAGGTGACTTAACATATTATTTGTCTCAATTTGACTTCAAAATTACATATATACCAGGGAAATTCAATATTGAAGCAGACTGTCTTAGTAGAAATCCGGTATTAGAGTCAAAAGATAATACCCAAGAAATAGTAAACATGATCCAACTACAAGAAATAATTAAAGATCAAAATGAAAATGCAGCATTAGGAGAACTTAAGAAAAAAAGTACAGATAAAAATGGTATAATCTATAAACAAATTAAAAACAAAAAGAAGATAGTTTTATCAGAAAAATTAAGCATTAAATTAATACGAGATACACATATAGACTGGTGTCACATCGGAATAAGGCAAATGATAAACAGAATATGTCCTTATTACACTTCAAAAAAATTAATAAAAAACATTCAGAATATATGCAGAACTTGCGAAATTTGTAAAAAGAATAAATCTAGAGGTCAAGCAAAATATGGATTAATGTCTCAATTAGGACCAGCAACAAAGCCGTATGAGATAGTGTCGATTGATACGATCGGTGGATTTGGTGGTCAAAGATCAACGAAAACATACCTCCATCTTCTAGTTGATCACTATACAAGATACGCACATATATTAACTTCAAAAACTCAAGCTGCAAGTGATTTTATAAAAATAGTCCAAAATACATTAGAAATGAACAAGATAGGTACAATATTAACAGACCAATATCCAGGACTAAATTCTAAAGAATTCAAAAATTACCTAAAAGAACAAGATATCAGACTCATTTATACAGCCTCAAATGCACCATTTTCAAATGGCATAAATAAAAGATTAAATCAAACAATAATTAATAAAATAAGATGTAGAATCAATGAATCTAAAGAAAAGAAAGCTTGGACAACAATAGCAAGAGAATGTGTTGACAAATATAACATAACAGAACACTCAGTTACAGGTTTTACACCTAAATATTTACTAGATGGTACTAACACAAGTATGCTACCTGAAGAACTAAGGAAACTAACACATGCAGAGGTTTGGAAAGAAGATAGAAAATTAGCTCTAGATAACACTATAAAATCACATGAATACAATAAGAAATTATTTGACAAAAACAAAAAGGAAAGGGAATTCAATACAGGTGATTTAGTATATATTGAAAACGGACATAGATTAAATAGGAAAAAAATAGATGAACTTAGGGTTGGACCATTCAAAATTGCAGAGAAAATATCAAATACTATATTTAAAATCAAAACTGAAAAAAGAAACGAAGACACAGGATTATTCCACATAACAAAACTGATACCAGCAGAATAAACATTATATAATAAAAATTCTCACGAGAATTTTCACAGTGGGAGGGGGAGATGTAAAGAAAGTAAGCTTTCTTCAATTAAATTAGCAGCGCTTTGTTATCACGCGCGTGCTTCAGTTGGCTGCCACTAGGTGGAGCTAGAGACATATGACCAGAAGGTTTTAAAAAGGTTTTTGAGTGTGAAACAAGTAAAGTGCAAACAGTGATAACAATAAACTGTAATTGTTGTTTCTTTTGTTTTACAGGTATGGATTTAGATTTATTTGTAATAGTTGTAAACTAATTATTAATTAAATAAACTTTTGTTTTACAGAGAAACAGATTACTTATTGTTATAAGAAGACGACCTAACCAATCTTATATATATATATATATATATTTTTTTTTTAAATATCTTTTATGTAATGTTATATGTTCAACCCTCAACATGGGGAGTGTAGTAGGCATGCCATAAACCTCTCTTTTCATGTAGGCCGAGCCCATCTGCTTGGATATGGGACTCAGGAGCTAGGGTGGTCCTAAGTGGTAAATAAACCCATTCGCAAGATGGTGTGAAGAGGCATACACGATCACAAAGGGCGATAAAGAAAAAAACCTTGTGTTGAAGAGAGATAGATACGGCCTAAGACGAGAACATGTACACGTCGGGATGAGAAGTGAGGACTGGCTGTGCTTGGTCTCAATGCCACTCGCTGGAGTGGGTCTGATGGGAGGACTTAAGGGGCGAGCCTCTGCCAGGAGGTATCTCTTGCTTGGCTGCTCTTCGACAGAGAAGTTCACGTTTCTCTGGAGCGGTTGACGGCGGACTGGTTGGAGATGATTGCTTTTGCCTTAGAATTTGGCTTTGAGGTTGCTACATATTAGACTGCTTGGGGTTTCGTGACGACAAAAACCGAACGGACTTTTTGGCCAACCTGATACATCAGATTGAAGACATCGATGTACACTTGTAAGATTGAAATTTTATTTAGAGCTAGTAAGATAGATGTAATCTGTTCATCATTTTGATTAATAGTAAAATCCTCCATTAAACACAGTTTTTGGATAGTAACAAATTTTGTCGAGTAAATTCTATTTTACCATTGAATTAATTCTATTTGATCACCACGTAAATTTACTAAGGTAAATTACTTTGGATTTAGATTCAATTGGGACCAACAGTAAGTAAATTAAATATTTAAGTAAGGCATAATTTTGTATAACTTTACGCTAATGCAATACGCTCAAGATTTGAGGAATCAAATCTGTCAGTAGTTGAATAGCTAAATGGCATCCCTAAAAAATAAATATTCTAATTATTCAACAAGAACGTAGCAGCGTGGTGTTTGTGGATGTCAGGTAAATAGATAAACGGATATGTATCCGTAATAAGAAACCCCCCCATTCGCCGAACGTAGCAGTAAATGTTTGGTTGTCAAGGGCTCTCGTGAGATATAATAAATTATATGTTTAATGTTTGATTTGATTTTTTTTATTTGTAAATAAAGGTAACTTCATAATATATAATAGTCATTAACAATAGAATTCCACTGTTTCAATAGAAGGGGGTCTATGGATACTTATCCTGTGCCATAGATTTAATTTAATTGATCATCAATTTCATAGATGTATTCTTTCAAAAACTAGTGTAGGACTACAGATTATTTTTTTTAATAACAGTTTTTTGTCAGGACTCACAGCGGGAATCCTGGCAAATGACCAGTTTCTCATGTCCTAAGCGTCTGTGGCGCTTGTGCTCTTGGTCAGCATACATTGGCTTGTACCTGGTGAAGCGGCTGATAGAGGGCCGTGTGGGACTTCCCAAGACTCCGCTTTCTCTTTCGCATGCGAGGAAGGGGACAAGCATGTGGATTTGGAAGGTCTCCAGGCTGTTTGTAAATACTCTATGAATTAGCGAGTGAATGAAAAATTGATGAATGAGAACATTGAACACAATTATGTATTGCCCAATAAGGCAGATTGTAATTTTATCACAATAACGATTTGAAACAAAAAAAAATATATCACACAAAGTTTGAAACACTAGAAGATCTTGACAGTACATTACGCAATCACATGCTGCACACATTGTCCAAAGATTGTACAGAAATAAGAAAACAAACCAACATAACTCACCAAGAAATCCGAATTATAAAGGGAAAAATGTGGTCCTAATTTTCAAAGAAGACCGAATGATCAACAAAAAAGATACGACAGTCGACAAGAAATTATTATCATCACCAACAAAATGATCGACCCCAAGAAAGAGAAAACCAAACTGTATCTATGAGAACTGTGAGCAGTCATGTCCATTACACGGGAAATGATAGAGATCGGGAGATACGTGAATTAAAAGAGCAAATGGCTCAAATGAAAGACAAATTCACGCATATTTTAGGCTTAGGTCCAAACGACAACGAGCCACCACCTGCCGAAATGAATGGTAATGTAAACAGCAAATGGCTACTCCATACTCGCGCATCTTAAAATTATATTCATCCCAACGTTTTATCTAAAAACTGTATCATACTGAGTGAAGAGTATATTGAAAGGCAGCAAGCAGAGTTGAAGGAAACAGAAGTACAATACGTAACCTTCTTCCCCTGATAGGTATTGATAAGAAAATTAAAGTCCTTGTGTTCCTATTAAGCTCTAGGTTTGACATGTTATTGGGCTATGAAACAATGGAGGAACTAAAAATAAAAATAAATTGCGAAACTAATGAAATTGTTTGAGATAAAACGAGACGCAAATTAGAAAACGAAATGTATTACATTGATGATAAAATAGAAATAATCTTATTATTAGACTTTCTCATTAATAACAAGACTATATGGTAAAAATGGTGATATCATCAAAACAAATGAAGAAAAATTAAAATCACCTGGGTTACTGAAACACAAAATTGTAACAACGAACGAGAATTCTATATTTACTCGAAACTATCGTTACCCACAACAATTAAACCCTCAAATTGAAGACGAAGTATAGAAATTACGGAAAAACAATATTATTAGACCGAGTAACTCTCCATATTCACATCAGTGAGAGATTGGGGAGACTCAATATCTCTGTAAACGCGGGTAAGACTGACTGCGTAATTTTCTCTTTCCAAAAAGGAAAAAGCCCACTACCTACTAGTTACATAGTAGGAACGCAGGAAAATTCACCAGCCAACAACCTAGTATATCTGGGTATTAAAATGGACAGGCATCTCCATTTTAGTAACCATTTTATGAAGAAGTTGAAGCAAACACGCATGAACTCTTACCGGCTTACGCACTTATTGACGTCCCCCAATCTATCACTGCGTCTCAAGCTACTGATTGGGGGTGCACCGCTTTTTCGTTATCTGACGTATACAACAGCTAAGAAACTTCAACAATTCCAAAACGGTATACTAATGAAAGTGGTCAGAGGTACTTCATTCGAGCAGCGGAGCAACAGTGAGCTTCACGAGATCTTTGAGCTGCCTACGGTGGATGAGTTCATCCAACGTAGACATATCAAATTTTTCGACTCCCTGCAATACTTGACAAACCCGGTGTTTAACACGATAACCCCCACTCCGTTCCCCCATCAATGGCAGGACGCTGTCGCGGCTGGAACGCTTTAGTCTTAGGTTCTAGGTTTAGGTTTTAGTGTTAGTGTTTTCCACGGTTGCAAGCTGAAGGTGAGCCTCATCACCTAGTGAGTGCATGTGTATTGGACTTTTTAACAACAATCTGAAAGTATTATATTTTATGCACTCCTTAATATGCATCTGCGAATGCAGCACGAGGAGACAGCTGTAATTCCAAATTTATTTATCTATTTTTGTCATTGTATATATATTATCAATAAAGAGGTTTAAAAAAAAAAAAAAAAATTAACATAACGGATCGGACCACCACTGGGAACACTACTCTCTACCCTCTCTCTGCACTGGCGCCTGCTGCTCTACTCAAAACCATGGACTTCTCATTCAACTACCTCTGCATCTCTCTATCGTAACCTCGCTATGTTTTAGTCCGGTTTCGTCAGACCCCACACCTTCCTAGTGGGAATCTCTGCCTTCGTCTCGCTGAAACTAGCATCTCCTTGAGAGAGACCTTTCCCTCGCGGACGACGGTTGCCGTGGCCCTGCAAATTTTCCTAGCAGCCACTCCCACGGCAATCCAGTCTGCCTCTCTCCGGTTCACACTCGCCTTTGGGATCCGGACGGTTTTTGCCTACTCTTAGATACCGAGTGTGAATTCGTGGTCATTCCAAGATCACATAAAGTACCTATAAACCTACCCTGTACCTCTTCTCCTGAACACAGTGCTTTGTCGTGGCACACACACCTTCTAAAGATCTTATGGAGTCAGATCAAAGCGAATTAAGGCTGCCCGTCGACTAGGTCGGCAGCCAGGGTGAAAGACCATATGTCCACCCGCTCTATCTCTTTCTGGGCGCTCGCCAGACGGGAGGGGGGCTAAGAGGTTGTAGTGAACCTAGCCCACGGCGGGCGTCTCCTCAACACTTTGGGGATACCGAGGTATACTGAGCCCCCTAGTGACGACCCGACAAGGATTAAGCGTCCTAACAAGAAGAAGAAGAAATTGAAGAAAACTGTAGTTTCAAATGATGATGAGTATGAAGGAAGTTGACGAGTAGATTGCCAATTCTTCTGACAAAAGCCTTCAAAGTAACTTATTTAACCAAATCTCCAATTATGCACTATGCGTTAAACAATGTAAAAAATATTATGAAATCCCTTATTATGTCAGCAACAAAACCCTTCATAACGATCTTAATATACCCTACATTCTAGAACTCATCCCTTCCAAGTTTATGAAATTCCACAGTAGCCTTTCCAACCACCCTAATCCTGTAGCACAGTCATTGCACTGCGCCACTCATCCCTATAATCCTCCTCGGAGACTGAAACGGCAGTGGCCTCGTGACCTGCTATAAGCGCGTGACAGTGGGAGTCCTGGCAATGGCCAGTTTCTCCAATCATGTCCTGAGCGTCTGTGGCTCTCGCGCTCTTGGTCAGCCTCCACTGGCTAGTATCCGGTGACGCGGCTGACGGAGGAGCGTGGGGGACTTCCCAAGACTCCGCTTTCTCTTCGCATTTGGATTTGGGAGGTCTCTGGGCTGTCTGTAAATATTGTATGAATGAGTGAGTGAATGATGAACTGTAAATATGGTATGAATGAGAGCATTTATCTTATTAATTATTGCCTTATAAAAGGCAGATTGTAATTATAGCACAATAAAGGAGTATATTTGATTTGATTATGAAATACATAACACTAGTATACTTCTTTATAAGATCTATTAAACATTAAACAACAATTTCATAATCACATATGTTATTCTCTATTATTAGAGTTAACTATACCTTTAGAATTTTGAAAAATTTGATTTATTCATACTAATTTAATTACTGTTGCACTCAAAGACATAGGTCATAATGCAACAGGGATCCGTAGTATTAAGGATCAACAGTAAAATTGATTGTACTATTCATCAAAAAGACTATTTATGTGTATGTAAAATTACCACTACATGAAGATCCTATTCTTTTTTTGTTCGATAATATACTATATTAAATACTTCTAAAATTAATAAACCTACGATTGACTTTTTATGATAATTATAGTACTTATATATATGTTATTTGTTGGCACTATTGCTGCAATTACTGTACCCTTATGCATTCTTTATTATTATAAATGTAAGATGATTGATACAAATGTACCCCATTGTGGCATAAAATATACTCCTATGGATCCTACACAGGATTTAAACCAGCTCTACAAAATATGCTCTACCAGAAGACCTTGGAAATCAAAAAGGGTGGAGTTTTAAAAGCACACTCAGAGCAAGATTAAGAAAATGATGTCACTTCCTCTATATATTGTACCCGCCATGAGACCTCTTCCAGTGTTGGGTGTCGTGAGCCACACGAGGAACTTGTTCTAAAGGTGACTGCTTGTTGATTGGATAGTACTGTAGACCTTGTTTGCTTTAAGTGGAGGATGACATAACAGTGCATTTGCCCAAATCCTTTTTCTATTGTGCCCAATTTCAATACGTCATATTCACGGACCTGGGCTCTCTCTCCCACTTGATATGAGCCTACTCTACACAATGAATTTCTACTTCGAATCTCGGAGAGTGGTGTCCATTCCGATTAACGGAATTAGATTTATTAAAGAAATTAGATATTTATCATTATTCCCTGTGCTACACAAATCAACAACTCAGATTTTTCCTAGGCCGTACGTATGAGTAGAATAGTCGCCATGACAGTTATGCCATGGCAGGTGTAAAATTCATCATAGAATCATTAACCTGGTTGTTTTTGTTACTGGAAGTATTAGACGTATAAGAGTACTTCTTTGCGACGCCACCTGTCCTCTGACAGGCCAACTCTACAGATATAACTACCTCAGAGATAGAAATTGTTTTACTGTCGAAATTTTCCAAAGGTGCTATTGTCTGGAATATTTTTAAGGTTATCTTGAAACTTTGATATGTTACTGTCGAAAAACTCTTGTTGTATTGAAAAAATTTTGGGAATTGTTGTTGATCCATCTTAAATTTATTGAAAACACTTTTGCCTTTATTACCTTGTAGCCAATTGTTATAACTGTGAATAGCTTGTATCAGTCCGGGAATTATACTTAATGAGCATGCACAAGTTACACATAACATTCTTTATTCTATACTTAGTTACAACAGCAGTACCATTGCTAACTAGATAAATCAAAAATGATTGATAAAGATTGGAGGCAGTTATGGCGGATGGGAAATTATACGGAAACTGTTCTGAAAGCATTAAATCTATTTTGGAAAGTCAAGATGTCCCGAAAAGTTTTACAAAGGCCATAGTATTCCCACTGCTAAAAGGAAAGAGACAAAGATGATAAAAACAACTACAAGAGTATTAGCTTTCCGAACTTTGTATACTTTATATTTGAGAGATGGCAGAACTGGGTTGCAATACACAACGTATAAGCGAAGGGCGTGCAAGCGGCATTCTACTTAATATTTTCAATATAATAAAAATCAAAACTTCCACCAAAAAAACGAAACTGGGTGGTAGATTTTAAAGTCGCTTTTGACGCAATGAAACGAAATTCATTGTTATTTAACTAAGAAATATCAACGAGGCTCTGTAGATAATGCAAGGTCCTTACAATATGAGGAGGCATCTGTTAAGACCAGTGAGAGCCTCACACATCTTCATTCTCTGCAAAATAAACTGTGAGTCATGTGCTACAAGTGTGGGGGTTCGACTGATATAATGAACTAGAAAAAAATTAATACTTATTTTACTAAAAAAAATATATCTAATTTACCCAGAAATTCCCTAATTATTTTTTATATTTGGAAACAGACAAAGAACCTCTTTCCTTTATACCCTAAAGGTTTAGTTAAGTTTCATAAATCAATAAATAAATAAAAAAATAAAGAAAACAAAATCATCTATCCATTCAATTTCCAAGAAATACTCTCGGAAGCAAAAAAAAGTGGCCACCCTGGAGTATTTGTACTGATTTCCAATCAATCAATTTGTTATTAACGTCTCCACATACTTTTAGAATAAACGACAGGCCATATGAAATATATTAGGAAATTTAAAATCATAAATTAAGTAAAAACCAGCGTTATTAAAAAAAATTATTTTTATTAAGTAATTTGAAATTAACAAAATTAAAAATTAATGGGGTGTGTTTTCCCCTCTTGCCTTTATTGCGCCTTACATTCAGTGGGGCATTCACCTAATAAGGATTTGGAAAAATTGGCCTTAGGGATATTTTCCATATTCTTCATTTAGGGCAACCCTTAACTCCTGAAGCGAATCTGGTAAAGTTGGACATCTCATTCTTCATCTTGATAACTCATTCCATAGATGTTCAATAGGGTTTTGATCTGGACTACATGAGGCACTCTCAGTTCAAACAATTTTATTAAGATAAAATTACAATCTGCCTTTTATTAGGCAATGAGTAATTGAGATAAATGTCATCATTCATACTATATTTACAATTCATCATTCACTCGCTCATTCATACAATATTTACAAACAGCCCAGAGGCCCCCCAAGTCCACAAGGGTCACCTCCCTCGCATGCGAAGGAGGAAGCGGAGTCTTGGGGAGTCCCCCACGCTCCTACGTCAGCCGCGTCACTGGATAAGCCAGCGGAGGCTGACCAAGAGCGCGAGAGCCACAGACGCTCAGGACATGATTAGAGGAACTGGCCATTGCCAGAACTCCCACTATCACTTAGTTATAGCAGGTCACGAGGCCACTGCCGTTTTAATCTCCGAAGAGGATTATAGGGGTGAGTGGTGCAGTGCAATGACTGTGCTAGGGAATTAGGGTGGTTGGATAGGTTACTATGGAATTTTATGAACTTGGAAGGGATGAGTTCAAGAATATAGGGTATATTCAGATCATTGTGAAGGGTTTTGTTGCTGACGTAATAAGGGGCATTTACTATTGTTCTCAGGACTTTTGATTGAAAGGATTGGATGCGCTTGATGTTCGACTTTTTTGCTGTCCCCCATAGCTCTATTCCGTATGTCCAGATTGGCTTAAGTATAACCTTGTAAATAAGTAGTTTGTTTTCTATTGAGAGGTGGGATGTCCTTCGAAGTAGTCTGTACAGTTGTCCAAAGCGTCTGTTTAGTTCTTGTCTTTTTAGCCTCGTGTGTGGGTTCCATGTCAGTCTTTTGTCGAGATGGAAGCGTAAATACCGTACTGTCTCAGGCGCAGGGAGAGGAATTGAATTTAAAAAGACTGGTGGACAGGACTTGCGGCAGAGGGTAAAGGTTATGTGGGAACATTTTCCTTCATTGACTTTGATTCGCCATTGGTTGCACCAATACTCGATCTCGTCGAGGTGTTTTTGAAGGTTTTGGATGCTATATCAGGGTCTGGATGGGTTGACAGGACTGCAGTGTCGTCTGCGAATGTTGCCAAGAAGGTATTGGTGGTAGAGGGGACATCAGCGGTGTATAGATTATAGAGGGTGGGACCCAGGACGCTGCCCTGTGGAACTCCTGCTTTAATGGGATAGTAGTTAGAATATTCTAAACCACAGCGGACTTGGAAGAAACGGTTTGAAAGGTAGGATTGTAGGATTAGGAATAGGGTTTGCGGTAAATATCCTCTGAGCTTGTAAAGCAAGCCTGCGTGCCAGACCCTGTCAAAAGCTTGAGCTATGTCCAGAAAGGCAGCAGTGCAATACTGTTTGGTTTCAAGGGCTGAGGATATGTGATCAACAACGCGAAGGCCTTGTTGAGTTGTGGAATGTCGTTGGCGGAAACCAAACTGATGAGTAGGGTAAAGGTTTTTGGATTCAACAATTGGAAGTAGGCGTTTTAATAGGAGTTTTTCAAATATTTTTGAGAGGATAGGGAGTAGGCTAATTGGACGGTAAGATGAGGCGTCATTGGGTGGTTTACCGGGTTTGGCGAATAAGACAATAATGGAATGTTTCCAGAGGAGAGGAAAGTGCGTCGTTCGGATAATGCAATTATATATATATAGGTTAGGAAGATTATGGCTTTAGGAGGAAGTTGTTGGAGGATTCGAGGAGTAAGGAGATCATATCCTGGAGATTTTCGGTAAGGTAATTTTTTCAGAAGATATTTAACCTCGAAGGGGTTTACGGCTTTTGGTGGTAGTGAGAGAGGGATAGGTGAAGTGAGGAAATCTTCAACAGTTGGACGGTGATTATTGTTTTGAGGAGTAAGATGAGGAGTGAAAGTATGGGAAAAATGCAGTGCAAATTCCTCCGCCCTCTCGCCATCCGAAGCCGCCCAGGACCCATCATCACGACGGAGTGGGTGTGAAACAGGATGGTATTTTAGGATTTTCTTAGTTAGATTCCATAAGGAGTTGTCCCTGGTAGACAGGGAGGAGAGATAGGAATTGAAAGAATCGGAACGGAAGGATGCCAATTGCCGCTTTACCAGCCTGCAGTACTGATTGTATGAGCGACGATCAGCAGGATGTCGGGATCGTTGCCACACTGTTCTTGAGTGGCGTTTGGATTTGATTAGGTCTTTGAGATACTGAGGTAAAGGATTTTGATTGTGAATTTTTAGGTGACGGTGGGGTGACGATGCCTCCCAGGCCGACCTCTGGAATGAGGCACTCTAAAGATTGATGGAAGCGTTTCCTAGGAAACAATTCTTGCTGTATGGGCCCATTCATTATCATGCATAAAAAAAAAAAGACACCTCCAAGGTATGGTGCAAATTGGACAACAGCCTCCAAAAGAATGTCCTCTATGTAGCTGTTTGACACCCCTCTATAAAAATTAATTCAGTCCGAGCTTCCAAATTAATCCCAGCTCAAATCATCACTGCTCCTCCACCATAGCTCCTTCTTTGTGAAAAGGTTGAAGCCGTATACTGCTCATAAGAGAAGTTTCCCCAATCCTCCAGGAGTTAATGTGTTGCCTGTGAAAATTTAATAGAGCTGTCTTATGCCTTGGTTGCAATTCTGGTCCATCCACAGGGCTTCTTGCTCTTAAACCAGCCTCAGAAAGTCTTTGCCTAACTATACACTATCTAGCATTCACTCCTCTTACCTAATGCAGTTGGTGATTTGCCATTACAGCATTAGAATGACCGTTAGGTAAAATATTTAACATTAAAAAACAGTTATAAATCTTAGTAGTCGCTCTTCTTCATCCAGAGCTAGATCTTTTTGAATATTCTTCTGTTTCCTATTAACAATAGAACATCTGAACATTCTGACATTAGTTCTTGGAATATTTAATATTCTTGAAACATATGTGAATTTAAAAGATTAAGAGATCAAACCTAACAAAAAAAAACCAGTACTAATAATTTGTTTCTGTAATTTTTTTTGTGTTTATAATGTTTATTCCCATATTTAAATTTTTTGTAAATGTTTAACAAGAATGCATGCTAAAAATATTTATGTTTTGTAATAAGAAATGGTTAAATACATTTTTGTTTTCCTCTCAGTGTATAACTGAATAGATACTGTCACAATAAATGTTTTAGGAGACAATACTAGTCGATTGAGTAAATAAGTACAGGGTAGAAGATTTACTATAGGTTCATCATGCTAGTGCAAAACTAAACACATATAAACCATTGCAGGGTGTTGAGAAAGATTTTAGAATATATTATAGAATTATCCAAAAAGAAAAAAAAAACATTAAAAGCAAGCCTAGATTTCAATTTCAGGAAAAAAAAAAACAATATTTCAGCAATGATTCAAATCTCAGGCATATGGGAATAATATTTAAGGTAAATGCCAAACTTGAGAGAAGAACCACAATACATAAAAAAGAAGGGTAATTGCACTGATTAATATACAATTGAAAGGGAGTCCTCTCATTTTGTGGGAGATTGCCTGGTACTTTATGAACAGAGAAACAATTGCTTTTTTAAAAAAGGGTTGGAACATAGCAAGTTTATTAGATACCAGCATAGCAAACACTAGTCCATGTTGTAGAATTTCTTTGTTACAGCAGGAAAAAAAAAAAATAAATAATGGAACATTATAATTATTAATAGGTTAATTTTTTTTTTTGATATGATAAATGGGGTTGTTGAATTAATTATTTGTTGTTTATTGAAAATGTTTTATGTGGTAATGTCAGTGAACTGAAATCATATCTATTTTAATATATATTTAGCATTATAAATTTCTTATTGATGTTTAAGATTGTTTTCGATGATAAATGTTTGTTTTATTACTCACCTACTTACATTTTTATAAAAATCTATATACCCAATCGGTTGGTTCCAGTAATTAGCTGTAAAATGAAAATTTCAGCCCCTATTGGTGTTTGTAAATGATCTCTGGAATTAACAAAATTACCTAAATATATAATATATCATTTTAGATTTTTATAATAATGTGAATAGTTGAGTATCGAAAATGTTTACATCATACACAGCCATGATTTTTTTTATTTGTTGGATTGTTACCAGCTATATTATTTAGTAAATTTCTTTTTAAGTTTTAATTATTTATATGTTACTTGAGATAGTCCTGAATAAGCCTAAATTAGGCGAAATGTAGACATGATGTAAAAATAAAAGCATTGCAGATACTTTAAACCCACCCTGTGAAAAAATTGTGTTTTTTTCATACAGTTGTTACTTAGCTATACAAGTTTATCTTATTTATTTAAGACTGTTTACTCCTTCGAATATCAAAAATACTTTAAAAACCTATCAATTTTAACAAAGGAACAATTTATCAAACTAAAAATATTTGTTATAATTAGTGAAGTTTTTAGGTATCCAAATACTTTCACTGACTATATATATCAAGGTAATCAAATATAAATTTTATGAAATCCATATTTTTTTAACTCCTTATAATATGGAATAAATATTTCTAGCAAAACCAGTAGCAGAATTTAGTATTAACCATGTTTGTGAGGCCCAAAGCTATAGTTTGCCTTGCAAATGAAGCTAATTCAGCCATAATGCAAGACATACATTTAAGCAACCAAAATGTATAACACTAAATAGGAAATGATATATATGTATAAATAAGAAGATATGTGTATAAATGGATAAATAGTAGTCTTTTAAATGTAAACATTATTGGAGTCTTTGTGATAAGTGGTGTTTCCAATGGCCGCTAGGTGCCAGCACATCCCTCTACCAACCCTTCATTTTATTTTAGTACTTTCTCACACTCTAATATACAATTATAGCGTTTGTGTTTTCGAAATAAAATAAAATTAATATATTACTAAGATTTGTATTTATTATGAATGATTAAGAATGAGTAATATAACTAAATAATTTTAAAAATGGTTCTAGACATTTATATTTTATTGTTTTAATTTTTTTTTTTTAAAAAAGAATTTTCAATGCTGACTACATGTTTGAAATTTAGTTTGCTTATATGCATTCTACATGGAAATATAACTGTAGCAAGGAGAACAACGAAGACAAGCAACAGTATTTTTTCATCTGATTTACAATTTCTTATTTGCATGTAATGTAATATTTCCAAATTTGAAATTTAAAAACAGAGATGAAGGATTAGACTCATGCTTAGTGTATCTCGTTTATAATGTTAGGCAATGTCAATATCCAAGCAAGAGGTCTCATGATTCATTGATTATTGCTTGTTGACAATGTTCACCTTTACCAATTAAATACAATGTTAGCTATTTTATTTATTACATAGTTTATTATTAGTACCTAGGCACAGCTGATAACAGAGTAGTCAGAGCATGTAGAATGGCTATTAGAATAAGGAGAGGGAGGCCCTGATAACCCAATGTATCTGGGCTTGAGTGAGGTAACATTGTCCTATTTGTAACCTCCTTGAGATATTCTATTTATTTATTTGTACCATGTGTTCTTGTAAGAAGTATAAACTTAGTCTATATAGTATAATTGTGCCATGAAAACTTTAATGACTTTATTTTTTAATTTTAGGTTCCTACACCAAGCAGAGTTTGAGAAAAAGTTGCTGTTAATGACAGTTTTAGTAGCTCGAAAATCCCCCAAAACGTTACCTATTATTAAATGAAAATCATGGTCTTAATTTGATACCCTAATCAATAGAATTATAATTTATTTAAATTATAAAGTAATTAATTTTTTAATGATTCTTTATAATATTAAATGACAAAAGATAGTTAGAGTGATCATTGGATTAAAAACTATTATTTTATATTGAATTGCCACATCATTTTTAGCGTCATTGTCACCAATTCTTTTCTTATTTTGCAATTATAGTCCACTTAAGTTTTTAATCAAGACGTTAAACATTAAATTTGATATCAATAATCATAATATGAAATGATTCCTGTTGTTTTTCGTCAATAGTGTGTAGTGTTTATAATTTTTCTGTTGCAAGAAGCATGGTTAGTGGACGTTCATACGTCAATCCTACTTCATTTGTCTAAATGTTTGTTTCATATACACATTCCTTTCCAATGAAAAGCTAGAAAATAACTGACATTATAATTCTAAATTATCCAATTACTTAATAAATTCAGAAAGTCTTTGTTGTTTAATAGTAAAATGTAAATAAAATAATCATTTTCAGATATAAATAAAAAAAAATTGTGGAATTAGACAGAAAACAATGAATATTATAAAAAAAAAAAGCCACACTATTGACGAAAAACAACAGAAATGAGATATAAAGCACTTGTGAATTATTCTGGAATTACACTCATGAGTATATTTCCCCTGCTTCTCCATCAATCAAAGTTAAAATTAAAATTTCTATAATTATGAAGCACACTGCTTGCTCTCCCAGCATTCATTTATTTATCTGTTCACCCATGTGTCCGACTGCCTCGTCTAGTGATTTAAGTCTCTCTTTGACTGAAAAACATGAAATTTTACATAACGTTTGCACTTGATGACCGAGATAACGAAAATACTGCTGGTCCTATAGAAAAAAATTGAGTGTCATTAATGCTGTAATTACACATGTGCACTATAGTTTAAACAAATCCATAACGCAACACCTAATAAAATCCTTGCGAAGGATTGAACCCGGGTCAACAATACAGAAACAGTCAATAATTAAAGAAAGTCAATAACATTATTTTATCACCCCGAGGATGACCTACAAACATGAAATTTTGACTTCATAAAAAATAATTAAGGGCCATTAATAAATTAATTACTTAATAATAACAAAATTCATATTATGATAGTTGGTCACTAAATTTAATGTTCAACGTCATGATTAAAAACTTAAACGATTTTTAATGAATGTGTAACGTATATCCCCCCCCCCATAAAAAGTATAAAAAAATAGAATTAAAAATTGAATATTATTTTTATTATAAATACTAGGAGGGTCCTACCGAATATCCGGTGGGATGGTCTTCCAGCTCGGTAATAACTAGACCTGCACGAGTGAAAACCTTACCACAATGAACTCTCATTGGCTAGACTTCCATAATCAGTGTAAATATCACACCACCACACTGTGTGTGTCCCGCGTATATATAAAAAAACTTGGACAAAAATCATAACTCTATTGTGAATGAAGAAACTGTCATTAAGTAGAAGTTTTTTATAATGTCAATCAATAATGTATGACAATGTATACAATCAGAAAGCATTACTTAAAATAATTTTGTTAATTTTTTTATTTAAAATTTTTACACGCTTATCTGCTTGAAGCATTTGTGATTTACAAGGCCAGGTGGTGTGATTTAGTTTTTAGTGAGGTGGCGCCATTAAGGTGAAACACGTTACGTTAGCAGATTGATTTACAAGTTGGCACCCTTTTCTAGCGCATATTCATTGTCTATGATGAACGTAATGATATTAGTATCTCAAGTTGTAGTTTGCAACGATGCAATTTCTTGATGATATGAAATTAACATTTTTATGTGTCTTTGTTTGTATGGTTCATCTTCATGTTTCTCAAGTCTTTTTGCCTAACTATATGATCCTTTGAACGCTGCCCCATTCCAACTAAAAATGACTTTATTAGAGAATGACACGTTTTATTTTAGCACAATTAACACTTTGTGGAGTGAAACCAGCCTTTAACACTATTAATAGATTGACCAATAAGGCACATTACTTTCAGAACTAAACCAATTGCCAAGTTAAAGTTTGGCTTTAGTTAACACCTTAGATGGGAGTTTTTTTTAAATATCTATAAGCGGTATTTCTACTTCCTATGCAAAGTGACCGAGTGCATTTCCGTAAATTGCCCTGCATTATTTAGGAGCAGAGTTGTTAAACGTTCAAACATTAACGTCTTCTTACCACAAATTGGCAAAGGTTCGAAGATATGAATATACTAATTTCTAATTAAATACCCTGACACAGTAACTTAGTGTAGACAATTTGATTAAAGTGTAGACTTAAATAAGAAATAAAATTTTTTTAAAAATCGATTTTCATCGTTTAATCCTCTACATTCTTAAAAAATAGGTGGAAATGTATGATTTCAAAATATATAGAAATTCAGGTACTCTTATGAAACTTCAAAAATCACTTTTCAACAATCTACATGGACCGCTTCGCACCATCTTACTTCAGGTCAGAGCAGCCTGCTGCTCTATGATTTTACATTATGTTATGTTATACATATTTATATTTTTTACATATTTATATTACAGATAATGTAGTAACTAGGAGAAAAACAAGAAAAAATCAATTTTAAAAAATAAATCGACCTTAAGAGGCCCAATATTGATCAAGCTGAAGAAATTAATTTGCTTTTGTGTCGAGTCAATTTCACAGAAAAAAAATCAGATCATAAATATAGTGTAATTATAATAATCATATAGAGCTGATCTAGACACGCGAGGAAAGCGAAAACTTGGTCACTGGCAATGATTGATATACCTGGAGGTGAAATACAAAAAATAGGTAGAACTGTATGAGTTCTATAAAGGTTTCTATAGTAATGAGTTTCTAAAGAAATGAGTTCTATGAAGGTAGGTATAAATGAGAAATAGCTGGTGGATATGGAAGGGAAAATATTATGATAGGTATGCAGGAGAAGGCAGATGAGATTAGGAAATTAAGCGGACAAGTATGTGCGCTACAGAGGTGCTCGCATAACATCTGCATATATTATCCGACGACTTGTAGTTTTTTCTTTCTTAACTTCCCTGCTCTCTTTTCTTTTTTAAGGGAGGGCTACAATTTGTGTACATTAGTCGTGTTTTTTGCGTTCCTCGGCTCTGATACCTGCCACCACAGATAACATGTACTTAGAGAAAAATCTGAATGCTTGAACGGCGTTTAATGGTGGACGACCAGCGAGTCACAGTAATAACATTAGAAGATGGATTCATTACCTGCAATATTTCTTCTTTTATCATTCCGGCATGTTAGTTGTATTAGGCTTCAATGGTTTCGAGTAATGAATAGCTGTTTCACTACATTTATATGAATATTTCCTTCATTCATAACTTACATAAGCATGAAATTTTCTAGCCTGTCTTTGTGCATTATGGCTACACAATTTAAAAGTTTGCAATTTAATTCTTAACAACATAAAGGATTAATATCTTAGTCGGCTTTTGATGAACCCGGTATATTTTAACCAACGTTTTTGCAGTCCTACATTTCTGCCATTGGTAACTTTTCAGTTGTCAAGGAAAAGACCCCAACGATTGGAAAAGTTGGCCTATAAGTTAAGGAACAATAGAAGAAGGCTAAAACCAGACCCTGGCCTAATTAAAGAATTATGTGTGTGGAGTAGGATAGGATAGCCAATTATATGATAGGATAGTGGAGTAGGATAGGAGTAGGATATAGTTTATAGAGGAAAGAGAGAGACCAATAAGTTACCATGCAGCCTACCAGGGTACCAGATTTCTTCAGGCTACGCCGAACAACGGGGATAAATATCCATAGACATGCGGTTTTTTATCATCAATATAATATTGGAAAAATGTATTTTTAGATTGATACAAAATTACGATGAATTGATTGTTACAATTCAATTTTACTTACATTTTTACGGTACGAAAATAGACACATTTACACAGATACTTTTACATGATCAAGATTTTGGGTAAAAACTAATCAGAAGTGGTATCAGTAGGAAAAGAAGAAAAAAACTAATTTAAGAATGGTTCTTCTTGTGCCGGTAACGTTTAAGAGTAAAGTTTTATTGCCCCCTTATTAATCGGTTTTTAGATGTAGTTTTATTAAAATATGTTTTCGCTTTAGTAAAGACTAAGTGTTGTTTTTCGAAAAGTAAGTCATGAAGCATAGTTGTGATTTTGGTATACTGAGGGTGGCCATTGGTGAGTCTCATGCATAAGTTTTGAATTGTTACAAGTTTTAAACTGCTTAGCTTTGCATGTTCAACTCCACGCAGTTGGCGTATAAGCCACCCGAGCTCAGATGATCTACTTTTTAGGACTTTACTTAGCTGAAATACGGAAACATTTTCTAAATTATCATTTTGGCTTTATCTACATGCAGGTGATTATTAGAGTAAAGGGAGGTAGGTTTGTTTATTTGGACGTAGACTTGCCTGGGTGGTGTGAATCTAGTATGAGGCAAAATTTTGCGTTATCAGTTTAGCAGTTCCATATGCCAAACAGTTTTGAAAGCCTTCTCAAGGTCTAGCAAAAGCATTCCATGAAGGCCTCAAGACCTCATCACATGCAAATTGGTTAACAGTGGGATTCTTCCAATCTATTTTAAGTCTTGAGGATTTTTCAAAACAAGATACTCTCCTAATGAAAATAATTATAATCATGTGTATCTTTAAAGGACAATGAACAATCGTTTACAAGACAGAAAATTCATTTTTCTCTAGGTTAGAAAATGTTTGGAGGATCCATGGAGCTAGTTGGTAATACCGACTGCGACAGGCTGTTGGACTATACATTGACAGTGGTGTTATATTCATGATTTGGCTCATTTCATACAATAATCATCTTTTATCGAAATATCAGCAAGCTTGTCCAGTGGAAATTTTTAATGATTTTTTAATGGGTGAGAATTTTTTTTGTATGTGTAAACTTCAATGTATGTTTTATGATGGTTAATGTTGGACGTATGCCCTAACTGTTCTTGTTTCTTCAAACGTTACTAACACGACATTTTTACGCATTTCTCGATTTTTATAGATCTGATTTGACAAAATTCAGGTGTGACACTGAATATGTGATTGTCGACAAATTAACAGAAATATAAGAATACTTTTGGAATCAATTAATCAGTCGCGAGTAGAAGAGTTGGTAGGGAAATCGGCTTTGGTTGATGAAAGAAAGTCAGGTTTTCAAAAAAATTATTCATAGACAAAGTTACACATACGAAACGAAAGCAGGTGTTAACCAAAAACGGGAACAATTAGTGCAAAAGTAAGGTACAAAAGAATAGAAACAAAAGGAGGTAGTGCAATATTGGAAGCTACTGAACTGATAATGACATATAACAGTTGATAGCTTTGAATTACCATAATAAAAAACAATACATAAAATAGACTATATAAAAAAACATGGATATAACGAAATATAAGGTACAGCGAAAAATATATATTGATTTTTCATTAGCAGATATTAACTTGTTCATTTTGTAAACATATTCTAAAACAAACTAACAAAACCACTGTTACATTGTATCTCACATTTTGTTATATCCATGTTTTTTTTACTAAAGCTGTATTATCTATTGTTTTTATTATGCCAACAAAACCTCACAACTGCTACTTATCGGCATCTGTTCGTTTGTTACCAACATTACATTTATATTTACCTCGTTTTCTTTCTATTCTTTCACACCTTACTTTTGTTACTAATTATTACTATTCACGGTTGTGACCTACTTTCTTTTTTAGTTATCAGGACCTGATACTGTCATAAATAATTTGTCGAAACGTTGTCCATAAACAAATTTGATGAAAACCTGACAACTTTCAACAACTAAACCGACTTCCCAACCAACTATCCAACAATTCATTTATATATTAATGATTAACACTACGAACCCATTGTAAATTAATCATATGCATTAATAGGTCTATTTAGACATAACAATGGTGTTTTCCCCCATGTATTCATAATGATTCAGTTATATTGTAATTTAATCTTTAGTCTTTTTTGTAAATTTAGGGTCAATTACGAGCCATTAGGTGTAGTCAATTATCATTCCTGTAATAATCAATGAACCTACTGTTTAAAAGACTAGTATATAAAAACTATGAGTCATAAAAGCACTAAATTAAGCAAAGAGAAGTATTTAGATTGTGTAATACTGGCTTAAATGAGCATTCATTCTCTCATACCGATGTCCATTCATATTGGCACAGATTTTTTTCTTCCATCATCTACAGACAATAGACAATGTCCACCGTTTTTTTAGTTGCTAGCATATTATTGGCTCGTAGAGATTTGGTGGATTTACTTTGATCTTCATTCAACCTCTTGGGCATTAATTGATAGAAGGGTATCATCTATATATAACTGTATTTTTGTGGTTAAATTAGCTTGTCTCTTGGTTGGTGTAAAGGGCGCAAATAGGCTCTTCAAATAGAAAATGATATATTATAATAGACTGTTGTGGTTATTTTGATGAGTAATGATACCAGCTAATGTAATTATGTACATTAAGGTACCTATGTAGCATTCTCTATGCATTTTATATTGTTATTTAGAAAACTATTAAGAAAATCTCTCTATCTGCATTGGTATGGAAATTATATAATAAATAAATAATGTAAAAACTAGCAGAAGAGCAAAAATCAGTACAACAGGAATCTGTGCAAAGTGGAATAGAAATTGAAAAAAAATATCTGTGGGGTTGTTTGGTGAAAGAGGGTGCATTACTTATAAGCCTCCTCGACACAAACCCACACAATCCTCTTCTTGGCACAATGAAATTTTATTTACACTACATTGTTCCCACCCAGAATACCTCAAGCAAAGAAACTGCGCATAGTATACTTAGCCTATGGAAAAAATAATTAATACTGGTTAATCCCAGCCTTTGCTTGCCGATTTTTATCCATGGAATGATTTTTTTCAATTTGTATCCAATATAGTTTTGTTATATCGATTATCAGCTGAACTGTATTTTAAAAAGGAAACCAGGAATTTAGAAAGAGGAGGGACGACACGGAGAGAGGCCTGGACTGGGTATAAGGCGACAAATCTCACACCTTCCGTTTGTTTTGTGTGAAAGAATTCAAAATTCTTTAAAAAAATTACTTTTTACAAATTTTTTAATTATCTCTGTCACTGAAAAAAAAAGGTTTTTTAATCTATTCAATGCCACTAAGGAGAGAAATATTGTGCTGTTATCATATTGGGAGCCACTCACTTATATTTACAGAAATAAAATAAAATCAGTGTTCATCCAGGGTTTTGATCCCAAATCATGAACAAGTTACGCTTACCACTCTACACTATATGACAATATACACAAAAAAACATTTAAAATTATCTTGGATGAATATCTGTGAACTTATTTTTACTCTACCATATTGATGTGTCTTTGAGTACATATGAAATGTCGTGAAAATTTCATAGTATCTTTATGCAAATATTTTAATAAGTCACAATATTATTATTAATTGAAAAAGCGATTTTCAGGGACCTACATCACCTAACAAAGTAATTGGGTGTGTCCACAGAAACCAAATTTGTAGAATACGTTTTATTTTTGAAATTGTGAAAGTTGTGTGATTTGAGAAATATGGTAAAATAAAATCCAAATTTTATTTAACTATATAAGGTTATAATGTCAACAACAATATATATATATATATATTTCTTTGAAACACTTGGCTGAAAAATTACCAATAAAATAGAAACGTTTGATAAAGAGAAATTATAAAGCACGCAAGAATCGGATGTAGTAAATAAAATGAGGTGCCAGCAATTTGTGAGATTGATTTCAAGTATTCGGACAGTAACAACATTTTAAAACGAAGATGAACCTATAGTACAGAAAAAAACATGTAAGTAAAGAATAAGGCTTGACAAGTAATAAACGAAAACCATACAAAACCTGGATTTGGCAGTTAACTTGATAAGTAATAAACATTCAACGACTGAGGGGCCTTGGAATCGGTATCTTTAAAATTAATTACAATAAGGTGCTTCAATATAGGTGAGTATTCACTCTGCATGACATATTGTCATATTTACATGAGATAATCTAGTTGTGACGCTAGTCAAAAATGTAATCAATGAAATATATCTGTTGTTATGTACTATAGTTTATGTTCTCATTGTATCTCTCATTATAATAATTAATCACTCAAAGTGGTCGAAAACGCACTGTATGCCCACCAAAACTAAAACCTGTATAAAGTTCGGTCACGTGCCCACCTTTGACCATGTGACGATACCCTCTCATACACGTCTTCTACCTTAATAATTAGATTTTTAACAGTGTAATGAAGTATTGTTTGTCTAAGACCGTAACCCAAGTATTCCCTACTATCCCTGGCTATCCTTTAACACATTTTCCCATTTTTTATATTTAAATTTAATTAAAAAAATATAATTTAAACCATTATGTTTAAAGCTTATAATTGCATAAATTGTAATATTTTTTATTTATTTATAATTCTAACCCAATGGGTTGAACGTGTAAACAAAATTCCAGTGGCCAATTAAGCCAATATATGACTTATACATTCATTCACTGGAATATACATATTTCATTAAGAGAAGATCATTTTTATGTAGAGTGCATGGACTTTATAAGATTTATCACTTAAATTCTTTAATCTATGAATAACTTAATAATTATGATGATAATTAATGAAGTAAGCTATGACGTTAGGTATGAAGCTATGACGCTGTAATACTGGACTCTGCAAAGGAGCATTCAACATTGATAATCAATAATTCCTCTGATCGCAAAATCATTATAACAGTGATGGTGAAATTATATATTAGAATTCAATTACCTACTCCTCCTCGCAACATAACCAGACACATATATTGTTTTTGGTTTTTTCGATTCCACTATTAGATCTAGACGACCCTTAAAAATTTTATAAGATAGTTGGCAAACTAAGTATATATTAGCAACACTGATTTAAATTGTAAAAAGGTCACAAGGGGTTCAACATTGAAACAAATGTATGGTTTGCATTGAACTAAAATAAATATAGAAAATTGTGGAGAATCACAAGTGAATGCGAAGGGTGGGGGGAAGTGTTGGTGACAATGTGAAGGGGGGGGGGTAGGAAGAGAGAAGAGAGAGAGACTCACCATGAGATAGTGGTTAGGCCGGTGTTGCTCGTCAATGTACATGGCTAGAGGGCACGCTCCACACTGAGCCTTAGGGCGAACAGCCTCTGGGCTGGCGAGGGGAGGGGAGTGGCCAGAGGGACCATTTCGTTCCCATTGGACAGTGGCAGTGGGTGTGGGCTAGTAGGAGGAGAGGAGGCGGGGCCGAGGGGCGTGGCAGCAGCCGAGAGGTCCCCACTCCCTGCCACACCAGTCACCAGCCCGCAACTGTTCCACTAGTGTCAACCCTTCTATACTACAAATATTGAAACGTTTTTCATAGTCGGTATGTCATTCTAATGCCATCTACTTTACAGTGGCCATATTGTCATTCTCTACCACCTTCATTTCTTGTATTTTGTGATTTTAATTGATCCATAAATAGATATGTTTGCAAATACGGTCTACTTTTTCAAAATTATCATCCAAAAATTAGTACCTCATATTGAAGAAAAATTAAATAATCGACCAATACATATTATTTAATATTTATGAATTATAATTATTTATTTATAAATACCGATCTATGAATTTTTAAATGAACTGAGCAGCAGATCATTTTTTTAACGTCAATCCGGAATTACACTTAACCTCCCGGTATTTTTGACCAAAAAGTACTTTATTTTTTTTATCTTGTGAGTTACCATCTTGGTCATTGAAAATCACATTTTCAATTAACTAAAATAATATTGGCCAAAATAAACAAATTTGAGCGACTTTAATCCGCGATGTCTATTCTTGGCTTCAAAAACTTCATTTTTTATTTTATTGAATATCTTTCAAATTCTTTTCGCGTTAGAGCTTCTAATGATCCCTTAACCAGGAGAAGAAGTTAGAACTATTTATTATTTATAGCTGGCCAATTAATAAATTTTAAAAGCTAAGCGGAACGGACTCAACTTTTTCCCGTTTTATTTTCCTATTCATACTTTTGGAAACTGTATTTTAACCAAGATGTAATCGGCATATTTCGCCCCGATACATTTCAGATCGATTGAAATATTTTTGGGACCGCTATGACAAAACATGAATGCAGATAGACAGACGAAAGACCATTGCCCAGTACCTCTTGCGGCTCTGCTAATATTATTTTCAATTTGACAATGGCTTACATTTATTTACTTGGGCATTGTATTAAAAGATTGTACATATGTTTAATATACCACCTAAGGCATCAATCTAATCAAAATTACCTTGTCTTCATTAACGACATATAGTTAATTAGTCAAAATTAAGAAACTTAGCCTAAGCAAATTAGTTTTCTTATTAAATATCGATTATTTATTTTTGTAAGCTGATACCTGGGGGAAAATTAAGCAATTATATTTATATTATAAACATATAAGCTATACATTACGTCATTTTATCAGCAATCCTAGAATACAAGTTGTTAGGGTCAAGTTGACGTTTGTAGTCAAGCGTATAAAATGTGTACCTGAGGCAAAAATATTATAATGATAATTAATGAATTCCGGCAAGCATAAGCACGGAGATACTACAAAAAAAGTTTATATATATTACAAATGAAATAAATGATAATATAAAAAAAAAACTGTTGACAACGTTGACTAGTAGTCTGTTTTAGCTCTAGAGAATGTACAGGTTGGGATGAGCAAGCAAATGCCTCTTCACATTGGACATGGTGCACTAGAGGCTAAGTATTTTAACAATTATTTTAATTTTTTTGTTTATTTCAGGGAACTTTGTTTATCTATTATAAACTAAGCCATTCTTAAATATAGATTAAAGAAACAATGGAAGTAGGAAGTGAAAACAATATTGGGAGATACTTATTAAATGGGTTCTTGTGTGTTCCCTAAACATTTATTTAAAGTGTCTTAACAAAAAAGGGCAGGATTTTTTTATCATAAATATTTTAGTTTATTTTTGAACCATTGGAAAATGAGATCATATATCATATTGGTTAAAGTAAAAGTGTGGTGCACGAGTATATGTGGAATACATGGATGTGTGTAGTCGGTAGAAATTTGACATGTGCCTCTCGGCTGCACCATTCTTTCTAAACTGCATCACTTCAATACAACTACCTACAGGCCCCTAAACTAATTATTAACTTGTCTTAAATTTTATTTTGATCATCTATGTATTTTAAAACTTATTTTTTTGTTTAACTATTATTTTTCAAACATAAACATTTTTTAATAAATGCTATGGTGTAGGATAGCATTTTAATAAATATGTAAAACTTACGATTTTTGAATATGTATTTAATTGAACTATAACAAAGCAAATACCTGGATATGCAATAAAGGATAGATAAATAAAAATACAGAAAATTAAAAAAAATACTCATTTTCATTTCTAATTAGAGCAACTAACCTAATTGAATTCGGAAGTACCATCAAGAAAATGATGTTATAAGGTCATAATTGTATAAGTAACTTTAATCGTATCTATAATATTTCAGATCAAAATTATTCTGGATGTTAAAAAAAAATAATTAAAATAATAATTATATAAATAAAATGAACTGTTAAAATATACCATTTGGGACGGCTCTCAATGAAAGAACTACTTTGGTCTGTTCCTACGATAGAAAAGCTCATTAAATCCATCTGAAATTTTAAAGCTATACTCTACAAGCACATAAAAAACATTCCAATATGACTAATTAGTTGTTTTGATGGAACAAAACAATCAAGAGTGATGACACATGAAAGACGTCGATTGCTTTGATTTGAAACCCTACCTTTTTTACTCTCTTTTTAATCAAACAACGAATGAGAATAAATCATGTTTTATGGAGAAAACGGTTTTTTAATAATGTTGCTTCCACTTGTTGTTGCTTCAAATTTAGGCTAGGTTCGCCTTCACTTCCTGTCTCTCGTCTTCTTTTTTGCTTTATAATTTATGTCAACAATTTGTGATCTGTAAAAATAGAAAAATATCTTTTAAATAATAAAATAGCGATGCCAGTGATGGGCTAATTACCAATTGGTAACCTTTTATGTAAAAGGGCAAAAGGTGTAAGGGGAAAAGCCAGCTTGCACCTTGCATACTGTCCTCGGAAGTGGGAAAAGCATAACCTAATTTCCAAGTAGCCCAGTATGTTTGATTCACTTATATAAATATGTAATAACTATGTATATTAACAAATATGCTTGAGTACTCACTAAATAGCACTCAAACATTTTCAAGCCTAGACGAGTCAAGTGTTATCGGTATTCGAAATGAAAGTACTGTACATACAAGTGCATGTAATATTTACCCGTAAAGAAGTCAGCACTAGTAAATATAATTGCATGAATGGTTACAAATTTATGTATTCATAAAATTACAATTTGCTTATTAATAATTGTGATTGAAGAACTTGTTCATGGCTTATACACAATTCCAATCACTCAATATGTACAGTCCAAACTCATGCCAACATTCATGCAAAGCACAGATATAAAATTTAGAATACTTTTAATGTTGAATAATTTTTTATGATTTTGATTAATTTTTTATTGCATTTTTCTTAACATCTTGGTAGAAGGTATATAAATCACTTTGTGATGCATGTGTCAGTTATACGTCTTATTGTTTTCAATTTAATAAATGTCGAATGGATGTGGCCTTATTGAAAATTTTGTCGTTTACAAATTAAGTGCTAGGTAGTCCACTAATGAAAAATAAAATACTGCCTTAGCATATTTAATATTAGTTAAAAATATGTTTCTTATTCTTGTGGGTGTGGGACTAATCACTAATTTGCTTATTGCTTACTGATTGGCATTTTCGAAGTAAAAGGGGCACGAGTATAGAAGAGAAGTAGTGCAGAGAGCGGCAACAGGGCTTGTTGTAATTGCTTCTAATTTCACGATGGGAAATATATTGGTAGAATGGGAAGAACACTGTCAGTCAGTTTTGATCTAGCTATCTCCTCATTCCTTCAATACATAATTATTTCTTTACCTTCAGCATCTACTGCGTCTAAAATAATCCTAACGAAAATGCAATCACAAAAATAAATGACAGAAAATGTCCGTCCTGTTTTTCTCATCCTATTTTTTAAATTAAATTTTTAGTTGTGCCTATAGTCGCAGAGCTGACGCTGAAAGAAGTTGGGATTGACTGCAAAAATCTTTATGTTTTGATTGGGCTTATTATTGTGTATTCGTTTGCAACCATCAACTATCGCATATGCGACCTTTCTGATAACTGTAAAATAAAGATAAGATATTTCTTATGATATATTATAAAGTATTAACATTAAGGTTATGGATGCTTGCGTATATTAATATTATAATTTCAATAATTCCGCAACCTTTTTTTGTAGAAATTTAATATTTATTGTTGCTTTGTATATTACTATTATGTATATATGTTAGAAGTTTTTTCATTAGATTGATTTATTTGCTCCGTTTTAGCAACCCAAATATAAGTGAGTAGCCTCCCGTTCTTTTGCGTTTCGCTCCTTCTTGTCACACATAATATATCAAATTAAAGTTAAGACTTTGAAAGAATACTTGCAGACGAGAGTGAAAGCTTTCCAAAATGATGATTGTTAAAAGAGTATTTATTGTCCAACTACATTATTCTGGATACCTTTTACATCCAAAAAAAAACTAACATATTTTTGACATGATTTTATGGTTAAAATAACAAAATGAAAACTGGCACTAGAATGTTTTCCTATCTATGATGCATCTTAAGTATAATCGTCCAAGAATAAATTGTCTTCAAATTATATTTCCAGCAGAAAAAATGTCCTGTTTCTAATCTGTAGTTTGATAGAAATGGATTTTAGGTCTAAATATATTACAAATAACAATATAATTATTTCAATAACAGAAATAAAATCAATTTTTCCCTCTCTGGGACTACTTCCCAAGCACTCGCTAGTCACCCTTTTCTTTAAATTATCATATCACACAACGCAAGAGTCCATAACCACAGACAATTATTTAGCTGTAATAATGCAAATAATCATAATAATTTATAATTTTGTATGATAATACATCGTGAATTATATCTTCTCTAGATAGAATGAATCGTAAGGCTCGGCAAGAAGGTATGAGGATTAACGATAGTTTTCAAACAAGCACAGGAGCAGCCCCAATATAGTTAGGTTTCAGAACATGGAAAGAAACACCATGGAGTGATATAGAAACAATATTGAAGAGAAAGAAAACTTCCTGAAGAGGAATTACATGGAATGTAGCACAGAGCGGTAGGATCAATAGAGACTTCTGGGAATAAATCTAAAGAAAACTTTGATAATGCCTACAAAACTGTTGTAAATTTGTGGTAGGGGAAAAAGTATTGGTTAAAGTACTTCAAATTTGTCAAGATTTTTCTAGGCGAAAATGGAAGTTTATGAAGCTTTACGAAGGTCCATATAGGTTTATAAAATGTTTTGGCATCATTTTTCATGCAGACGTGGTAGAGAAGCTTGGATCAGGAAGATGTTCGTAGAAAGGGAAGGTTCCAAGAATCAATGATGATTCCTTACACCGAATAAGGTTTTCTGTTTTATAAATATATATTCATATACTTTTATTATTTTTTTTACTTCTCGTTTTATTTCGTCTAAGTAGAGTGGGGAGAAGGATGGGCAGGGCCTCTTCGACTTTGAGAAGGGTTGCGATCCCCCCCCCCCAATAGTCCAGGCAACAAAGGAAAAATAGAAAAAATAAATCATATATGTAGTTGTGAATTTGGGAGCAGTTCATTGGAGTGCCATTTACAACTTACCTAAAGTCCCCACTAGTGGGTGGTTTTCTCATATATCTCTATATAAAATTGAAGTACACAAAGTTTCCCATAAAAATGTTATCATAGAGATGTTTTCATATTTAGTAATTTGGGAGATACAAGCAAGTGGAATTGGCCAAGGTGAGCGTATTTCTCCTGTGAAACTTCGGATTTATTATGATATTTTGAATTTTGTACTACGCTTCATCCAACTGTTATCTTGACTAAGCATATGAGTGACCCAAAAGTATTTCTTACCTGCGGATCCGTAGACCAGGTGCATCATATTTGAGCGTGTGTCCAAGATATAGAAATGAAATGAGACTCTTCCAAGGTTGAAAGGTGCAAATATAGGGATTTTTATTAGAAAATGCTCGTTGTGAATGGGGTTTCATTCGATTCAGGCTGCCACAAAAGTTAGAAAAACTTGCCTAACACGTTTTAGAGGTTCTAAAATTGAGATGCATAAATGTTACTATGAAAATGAGCTATTTCATATTGTTTAAGTGCAAAACTGTAAGAGGTAGCTAGGGAAGAAAACAAAATATGTCACAATTTTCTTAGGAAAAATACATTTTGTGTAAAAAAAGTTTATTACAATAGTAAAATATAAATTAAAAATAAAAGTAACATGAAACTGATATGAGACATGCATGAGGACCAGATATGCAAGTGGGTCGATGGAAAAATGTGGTTGTTAGAAGTCAAATTTCTCAGCCACTTCCTTCTCTTCTTCAAAGGAGACTTCTTGAATCGGTGTGCCGTTAGTGCAGGACCCACCGCAGTTGGTACAAACTGCTGAGCATGGGATCCCAGCATTCCGCAATTGCAGTAATTATTAGGTCCCCTACAGCGTCGTGACACACAACAGAGTGGCTCGTACATTAATAAAATGTAGAGGTTCGGACAGCATATACCTGTCGACGCTTGGACAACGTTTTTTTCCTTTACGTAAAACACTTCATCCACTGTTTGTGCACTGCCGTTTAAAAATAAATCTCTTTTGAGATGGTCTCACAGGGATTGAATGTGACGTGGAAGGTTGTGATGATTCAGTTCGTGTTATTGCCTTTTGAATTTTTGAGGTGTGGTATAGTTTTTTCTGCAAAAAATATGAACAATCACTTTTTTCTAAAGTTGAAAAGTTGGAGCTTGCCTCTAGGCAAACGTGCCTTTTTCACCGAAAGAGCAGCCATCTTCCTCTACTAATGCAACACATTCCCGGCATTACCAACGAGTATCCCGCTCAGAGAAAACAAACACTGCTAAGTGGCACTAAAACGTTTTCACTGTCATTTGCGAAGTATATAACCCAACTGGAAGAAGAGGGGCAAAAATAATATGTATGAGAAATTAATATATTTATTTACGTTACTTCAAATATTATAAGTAGACAGTAATGAACAACTACACTAAAATCCAGAACTGAAGTATATGGATTTTTTTCAAGCCAGCCATTTTTGTCCTTCGTTGCCTTGACTACAAACCAGTGAGAAATAAAGGTTTTTTATTTTTAATCGGTAGAATTGATATATAATAAATGCAGGACAATATATATCATATTTTCATCATAAAATATATATATACTTTACGTAGTTTCATACTATTTGTTTAATTCATGTAATCAGTTTCATTCAGCGAGCCATTTTGAATATTTGAGATGAGAACGGCCCGGGGATCATGGGCAGGATACAGTCAAATGACAGGAGGTTCTTCGAAGACGCTGGAAGAACAGCGCGTTCGGCCTGGCTAATGTGCTCACGCCACTCATCGGATGACAATGCCTGGCAATCAAATCCAGGATTGTACATTTATTTTGGCCAATAGAATGGGGATAAGAAGATATAGCTGTGAAGACATCGAGAGGAGTAGGAGTCGTTAGTCCACGCTTAACCCCAAACAAAGGCTGGTCCAGTGTCAAGTTTGACGGTTATTTCATTTTCCAATGTATAATAAGTTAAAGTGAGCTGGTAATAAGAAGTGAGTGTGATCATAGAAGAAACATTAAAGGCATAACAAGGAATCTGTGAGGAAACGCAACAAAGGAAAATGATTTGTATGGACAGAATAAAGGAACATCAAACGACACCACTACTCGAGGAACTCCCAATGAACAATAATTAAGGTACCGAATACTAGTTAAAATATATACTGATCAGCAATATTTAAATGTTGAATGAATTCCGTCAGAATTGAGTAGGCAGTAAAGAAGACTAAGGGTAATGAGCTCAATTAAATTCATTTGTAAAAAAATAATTTATATAATTCTTTTTTAGACAATAAGTTCATTTTTTTATATTAACAATTCGATTTTCAATATGTTATGTAGAATAAATTTTATAGTGAATTAAGCTTGATTATATTAACCATTCCCTATTTCTTTTGGTATTTAAGGTTTGTTTTTGAACATCAATCACTGGATCGTTGTATTGACTAGTCAATTATTTCCATTATAAATATTGTCAGTTATTATTATTACTATTAAAAGTAACCAAGT
Organism: Acanthosoma haemorrhoidale; assembly: GCA_930367205.1. NCBI lineage: Eukaryota > Metazoa > Arthropoda > Insecta > Hemiptera > Acanthosomatidae > Acanthosoma > Acanthosoma haemorrhoidale. The sequence continues at coordinate 121,740,246 of OV884009.1, forward strand.
AGCTGGCTGGTTAATTGTACTTATTGATGCCCTGCACACTCATCAGGAAACGAGGTACGTTACAATATATGTATGTACATGTTAAGAAAGTGTATTTCTTTAATTTTAAATATTTGCCTCGCTCCGCGTAGAAGTAATGGCCGCTTTACATGGCAGGGAAAAACTAAGGTTAAGAAAAAACGTGTGTTGAGTTAATGAAAATCATGTGTGGTGCAAGTTTATGAAAAGTTAAATAATAAAAAATAACTTTTATATATATAATTCGTAATATTATGGCATGGTATCTTTGAAAATCGAATGGTAAATATAAAATAGTCAAGAAACAATTAAAACCACCCTAAATAATTAAAAAATAAAAATAATCTTCAAATTATCTTATCTTCTTTTAGGAATTATGTTAATTAAATGAAATATTCAATCCGTTCGTTAAATGAAAAATTGTGTGAGGTGAAATAGTTTAAGAAAAGTGAAATGATGGGGAAGTGAAATTTGTTTCATGAGTCAGTGAATCAGAACTGTTAAAAGTTGCGTTTATGACGGGTCTTGCCGACAGGGGCCGAGAAACAGGTACCGGAAGGATGACGTCAGTATTAATACTATGTCCAAATCTCACATAAGATGGCAGCAGCTACTAAGCTAACTATTTATTTTTCAACCCCACCATAGGGAGGGAGAAAGAACCACCTATAAAATTTGAGAACAGATGACGAAATAGCAAGAATAACCAAGGAAAGGGGGTCGAATCAACACCATCTTTCCAATTTCCACACCAGAGGACGCTTTCAACAGATTCAACTTCCACTTTAAGGAATAAGCGCGCAAATGTATTCAAGGGAATATTCAAAGACAATTATATGATGGTTTTCAGTTTGTGATTTTAACTAGTCTGGTATTTATAATATTAATTTAGTCTTATATGTTCCAATTCATTTCAAATCATTCATTTAAGTCACTTTTAAATTTGTAAGTATGCGATAAATAGTAATAATTAATGCAGTTCTTAATAAAGCTACCTAAAATCCTATTTATTATTGAATATTATTATTGTATCGTCTCGTCTATTAATTACCCCTAATTAAATAAAAGATCAACCTAGGCTAAGCCAACGACCAAGATAATTGGTAAAGTAATTAACAAAAGTTAATCACTATCAAAAAATCATATTTCTATCTCTCTCTCTCTCTCTCTCTCTCTCTCCCTCTCTCTCTCTCTTTTTCTCTCTCTCTCTCTCTCTCTCTCTCTCTCTCTCTCTCTCTCTCTCTCTCTCTCTCTCTCTCTCTCTCTCTCTCTCTCTCTCTCTCTCTCTCGCTCACACACACACAATACATACATACATACATATATATGTAAATTTCGTGTATTCGTGTGAATGTAGGAAAACAATAATAAACCATAGAAATGAAAAGAAGTAGGTGTAAGAGCTTAAAGTAAATTTAGGTATAACTACAATGATATAAGAAATAAAACTACCTCCAGAGGAATCAATATAAATATAAAGTAATTATATGGTATATTTATAAGTTATTGTATAAATTTTTTTTTTGCTTTTTTGTGTATGTTCTAGTTTTTACTTCTTGATCATGTCAGTTCTTTTAATACAAAATAGAAGTAAATGTAATATCTTAAAGTAAATTTTTATATTACTTCAAGAAATAAATCTACCTCCAGATGAATCTATGTAAATATAAGATAATCGATATCTTTGTATTTATGAGTTAATGTTTATTGAATTACAAGCTAAGAAAGGTTGGTAATAAGAACACGTAGAACGTTATAACAAGACTACTTTATTTAGACCAAGATACCTCTATCTATAGGTATTACCTGTAAACATATACAGATAACATATGTTTGGGGATTAAGGCTGGGCACTAGCGGCGCCTGGACTTAACTCCCCCCCACCAGTTTACGAACACCCATTCGCAAACTTTGAAGTCCAACACTCGGACGTCTTAGTCCATTCAAATAATGCTCCGCTAATGTTACAAAGGAGCAAAGGCCAGCCCCGCCCGTACACAGCCTGTAATCCCTCACATTAAGCTCTAATCCTATAAAACGTAAAAACCAACTGTCACTTGTAAACAAAAAACATAAAAGAAAACTTTGACTTTTAAAAAAAAACAATACTTCTGTGGGAAAAATCACATAACTATAACTATTTACAATGTTCCTTGCGTGTATGCTGCGAGGACACTCCAGCTCATTCCTGATCTACAACCTCCCCCCCAGGTGGAAGCTTTAACTGTTCTATGTGGACATTTCGCCGCTTCTTAGGGGGTCGTATACTCTCAATTGTCACGACGTTGTGTTCCCTAATCACGACCACTTTAAATGGGCCCTCATATCGCACCAGCTCTTTGCTCCTATTTGACCCTAGTTTTTTATAGACGATAGTCCCGATTTTAAGTTCCCCCATTCGATCCCGGACTTTGAGGTTTTCCCGTTCCACTCGTCTCGCTTTGTCCCTCGTTATCCTTTCTCTGACTTTGTCGCATATTTTCCTCAAAGCGACAGTATTACTCGCCATTTTCTCCGCCATTCCCTTGTCTGCTACCGTCTCTGCCCCATTTCTCCGTCTTTCGCGCAGCCCAAAGAGGATCTCGAACGGGGAGAACCCCGTCGCGGTGTGGATCGAATGATTGTAAGCGGCCACCGCCTTCGGCATTGCCTCATTCGCCGGCAGACCCTTTTCCGCGTGATATACCCGCAGGTGGTCACTCAGGGTGCTGTGCAATCTTTCTATCCCTCCTCTACTCTTAGGGTGCCCTGGGGTATTAAGATGCCAAGAGACATCGAGAGTCTTCATTTCTTTTCGGATGTTGGCATTGTCAAATTCTCTGCCCCCATCCGACGCGATCCGGTCTGGTACTCCGTAAAACTGGAACCAGGTATTTAATGCCAGCATTACCGCGTCTGATGACCGATCTTGCACCGGGTGCGCCATGGCCACTTTGCTAAAGCTGTCGATTGTGGTAACCCACTTATACCCCCTCCAAGTGAAGGTATCCACTTGTAAGTCACTCAACGGTGTCTCGGCGGTGGGCGATTCTACTTGTCGCCCCCGTGGCGGATGTCTGTCATACTTCGTAGTGAGACAAACTGCACATGCCCCTATCATTTCTTGTATGCTCTTTTTCATTCCCCACCAAAAGTACCTCCGCCGCAACGCTTGCAACGTTTCCTGAACTCCACGGTGGTTCGTTTTTCCTTGGTGATAGGCCAGCGTCACTTCCAGCTGCTGTTCTCTGTCTTTGAGTGTCTCCACCATCGACGTGCACCGAATAAATATCCTATCCACTCCAAGTTGTTCCGTTCGCCAGAGTCTACGAATTTTCTCCCAAATAGTGGCATTCCCTACAAATACATGATGGGTCTTTCCGGGTTCCGAGGCATCTTTCAATGCACGGCAAATTTGGTGGTTCCTAACCCCTGGTGGCGACCAAATCGTCGCGATTTTACTTCTCCCATAACTGTCATATGCGATCTGCAGCCGCCCTGAGGTCTTGGATTTCCAAATGATCTGCCGTCTTTTGTCGTTCACGATCCCTTCTGTTACTTCCATTTCAACAGGTCTTTCGGCGGCGGAACCTTCCTCTTTAAGGGTTTCCTCACCTTCGCTATCTCCTCGCGTACCGAGGCTTCCATCCTCCCCGGGTGTCCATTCCCGGAGAAACTGTTGGATTTCCCCGGATGGTTCCCCTTCTTCCAATGCATTCACAGTAATGGCTCTGGACAGCCAGTCTGCCACTACGTTCTCTTTCCCGGGTTTATATATGATCTCCATATTGTACTGGGACAAAAACTCTTTCCACCTCGTGACCCGCGCCGAGGACTCCTTTAACTTTCCTACCCATTGTAGGGGTCTGTGGTCGGTGTGAACACGGAATTTTCTGCCGAAGACATATGGGCGGAAATGGTCTATAGCCCAGACGATACCTAGGAGCTCTCTCTCTAGAGCACTATACCGCGTCTCTGGGATCTATTAAATTTTCTTCTGCTTTAGCTCCAATTAAAGCTGTGAGACGGTCTCCTCCTTTTAGGAAATGGTTCAGCTCACCCAGTTCCCCAGTGAATCTCTCCAGCTCCGCAACAGCCTTCCTCAGATCCTGGGTATTCATCGCTTTTACCCTCATCAGCGCGAGCGCCGTGGCATGAACTTCTGGCATAGTTCCCACTCTTCTAATATCTGCTCCCTCTACGAGATTCAAGACGGGCTGTCTCAAAATTCCTCCTTCAGTCATCTTCTCTCTTTCGCGTATAGAAGAAAAAAAAACAAAAAAAAATTACGCTCGCACTCGATAACTCTCTTTCTCCACGGTTCACGGGTTTCGGCACCAGTTAATGTTTATTGAATTACAAGCTAAGAAAGGTTGGTAATAAGAACACGTAGAACGTTATAACAAGACTACTTTATTTAGACCAAGATACCTCTATCTATAGGTATTACCTGTAAACATATACAGATAACATATGTTTGGGGATTAAGGCTGGGCACTAGCGGCGCCTGGACTTAACTTATGTATAATTGTATATCTTTTTATTTTTGTTTTTAGTGTATGCTCTTGTTTTTAAGAAATTAACAGAATGTAATTTAGATGTAAAAGCGAAAAAAGCTTAAAAATAAGTTCAAGTTTTTTTTTTTACTTAAATATAACTAAGGATAATTTTAAAAATTGATGCTTTGAATGAATAATGGGTGATTTCCTTTTAATGTTAGATGTAGACCTCGTACGCACAAATAAATTAAAATAAATATAATGATAAGCTAGATTTTGTTCTAGGATTATAGATGATGTAAAAATTTATTAATTCAAAAAAATAAATGTTTCCTTTTTGGCGCGGGGGTAATGTTATATGTATAACCCGCTAGTATATTTAACATAGAAAATAATAGAATTAAGAAATATAAATTGGATATTGTTATATGTGAGTAAATATATATTCGTATGTCTTTGTCGGTGGCTAGCAAAAAGGCCTTTGATAGACAGGCAATAATCCTTTATTTACCTAGCAACAGAATTAGAGAATGAAGCAGGTCAGTCGGTGCTCATAAAAAAGATAGGTGTAAGGTTACTCCCACCCCTTGGTCAAAGGGGATATGAAAAAACAGCCTTTTTTTCTCACAAACACAGATTTGAGAAAATAGATGAAAGCGGAGAATGGATACCGCTCGCTTAGGCAAGATAAAATTAGTTAGTAAGTATTGGGCGGGAAGATTTCCTTTACAAAGGGTTTAAGGGGCACGAGCGGAGGAAGAAACACTTGCTTATTGGCATCGAGATTGAGGACAGACTCCCCGCGACTTTTCATCAATGACCCATGTAATTGTGAGCAATGTGTGTATCCATATTTGGTTTATAAATGCTGTAATCATTCATTATTGGAATTCGCAATTTTTATCTTATTTAATAACTTCAGTCATACGAATAAATACCATATCTTATTGTAAATTATATTTTATTAACTCAAATCCTTTCATTGATAACCACAAGATTTAATTTTGGATTAGAATTAGTCAGTTTTATTTTATTATCTCTTTACACTCAGAGGTTGATAGAGTAATCAAATCTAGTCGTTTGCATGATTAAATGGGATCCCAAATCACTTCAACTAAATTAAATTAATATTTTAATTATTCGGCTTGGACGTAGAGGCGTGGTACTCCGGGGTACGATATATATGTATGGTACATGATTGATACATTTTATATTGGTATTTTATATGTATCAAAAGATCAACTCGGGCCAAATATAGCATACATACATATTGACAGTAAATAAAATGAATGATGCAGATTTCATGTCTGCATAAATATATTTATGTGTGTGCCAGTTTTAATGTAAATATTTATTCTTATCTCTCTGACAGTTTCATTACTCTATAGAATATATAATCTATATATTACGAGTTATATCAACTCTAACTATTATTAGAAAGATATAATGCCTGAAAACTATCCAGGCAGTTTCCATCTAATTTGCAAACTCAAGTATCTTAACCCATATGAGTAAGATGTGATAATTCCAGTGTAGCAACTAGACACTAGTGACTAGTTACGTTTTATCACAATAAAGATTTTAAATTTGAAAAAAAAGTTAGCTAGCAAGGAAGGAGGCTATTACTGATAAGAGGCTAAAGGGTTGGTCCCTTAGTTTACCTTGCTCACTTCCTTAGAGCCTCCCTCAAATTTTTTTTTATCAATTAGCTGATTTTTCATTATCTTTGTTTCCAATAGAAAAGGTATTGCTTTCATCAAGTAATGTTGAGTAGTAAAAATAAAGTGACACATTCTCTTAAAGGTGACTCGGTGAATTTAGCAAGTACTAGAACTAGTTCACCGGAACATTTCTCGCCGAATGCCTTCCATCTGCTATGTGATCCTAGTCAACAAACCAGCCTAAACCATCCAATCTTCGTAAGAATCGGTTATTTCCAACCCTAGTAAACCAGTGGGGCCTACCTACAACATATACGTCCCTTCAGCGAGCTCCATGTACTGGAAAATCTGCATACCCACCCGGCACCTATTACTCACCTTCACAAGAGTCAGCCGAACAACACCTTTCTGGGTACTTATGAGTATACACCTTCACCCTACAATTCTAGTTGAAATAATCCAATTACAGCTCACTTGAGAGGGATTTAAGCCACAGCAATTAAACGTTCACTACGAGAGCTCACAGGACGGAGGGATTTTTACCCTTACTTGCACCTTGAACCTTCCCCTGGAGTTGAACTGACCTCGCTGTATCCTTCCTCTATTAAGTCCCAAGAAGATTAGCTGTCTCTTTGTATTCTTATTTCCTTGAATATTGGTTTTCTTCAATTTTGTCTCCATCCACTATTACTTTCCAAGCCGGAGTGGTAAATTAAAATAATAATTGATAAATTTGTAAATGACAATGCATGATGATCAGATGACACTGACATTACAAAAACTATTCCCCATTGGAACAGAAAGAAATATGGAATCAAAAAGTGATATAACGGCCAATGGTCAGATGCAAAGAAGCCAGTGATTTATTTTACCTGAGGTCGTTATGAGGTATTGGTCTATACCTGGGTCCTCTAATTATAGATCCCATACCTTCTTCATCTTCTTTCCTCTTTCATCATAGCTTTATTAATCCATTCTCGTCTGAAATTTAGCACATAAGTCTGTTTTTGTAGTTAAACAGTAAAATTACTTCAAGAAGGTAAGTGTGTCTTAGATCGAGAGCAGGTTCAATTTGACTGTAGTTAATGCTGTCAATATTTTTAGAATAAACATTTTCATTTACAATACAAACTAAATGGACCGATTGTCCTTAACGTGATCAAAATTTTGGGTGAAAAATAATTATAACTAACAATAATATAAATAACTACCGATGAAATAGCAACAAACGAGGAGCTACTAACGATAACAAGTAGCCATAAATAAAACCAGGACGGGTGTCGTTCTTAATCGTTTTCAAAAATGATGACATAGCAACAAACGAAAACCAAGTAACGATAACAAGTAGCAATAAATAAAACCAGGATGGGTGTCGTTCTTAATCGTTTTCAAAAATGATGACATAGCAACAAACGAAAACCAAGTAACGATAACAAGTAGCAATAAATAAAACCAGGTCGGGTGTCGTTCTTAATCGTTTTCAAAAATGATGACATAGCAACAAACGAAAACCAAGTAACGATAACAAGTAGCAATAAATAAAACCAGGTCGGGTGTCGTTCTTAATAATTTGCTCTAACAATGAAATAGCAACAAGCGAGGAGTTAGTAACGAAATAAAGAGTAAACGAAAAAATGCAGGCCGTGCGTGGTTCATAATCGTTCCCATTACTGAGGAAGTAGCAACAAAATAAGACCAGATAATCTGTTCGCTAGTCCCCATGATTCGTTCTATATCGTTCTCCCTACGCATGGAATAAAAACCAACGAAAACCAACTAACGTAAAGAAGTTGGAACAAAAAAATCCAGGCCGTCTGTCGTTCTAAGCCGTTCCCCCTACATATGAAATATAAACAAACAAGGAACGTTTAACAAATAGAAGTTGTTATGATATTAGCCAGGCTTTGTGTCGTTCATATTCATTTGCTCAAACAATGAAATAGCAACAAACGAGGAGCTAGTAACGATAACAAGTAGCCATAAATAAAACCAGGACGGGTGTGGTTCATAATCGTTCCCATTACTGACTCCAGCGATTAAAACATACTCCACAGCGGGTGTCACCCTTTATCGGCTGTCGGAGAAATGGCAACATAGGGACTTAGCGCCTTTTAGCTTTCACCTCGAAAATCTATGTCTTTACATTATATCCCCATGTAACATGTATAACAGCCTGGACCTGAGGCATAATATTCTGGACCACATACCCTCTAACTTTTATAAATTTCATGAAAAATTATTAGATCATCCTAATCCTATAGCAAGATCGCTTCTTTGTAGAAACCATTGACCGTGGGTACAACTATTAACTACAATGATCTTCAAAGAGTGTAGCGGAAATCGCCTCCATATCTTTGGAGCCAACCCGTTATTGGGAGTTGTGGCACTGGTCAGTATTCTCATGCCCGGAGCGTCTGCGGCTCCCAAGCTCTTTTTCAGTCCCCACTATCCGGCAATGGTGTGGTTACATGCGCAGCTAGGCTCTGATCCCTACTCCTTAGGTTAGCTGGCGGACCCCTCATTATGCATGGTATGTATGGATATTGTAAATACTATAGGAATGAGAGAGTGAGTTATTTTAAAATTTCCACGAATAAGATAATTTAGCGCAATCATTTATTGCTCTAGTGGGGTAATCTTAATCTTTATTAGAAGGAAATTACAATCTGCCATAAAAGGATATAAGATGATTGAGCTAAATAATGGCATTCATACCGTGTTCACAGATTTACATTTACTCTCTCATTTATATGGTATATACAATATGCATTAAACAGTATAGATATATAAACATATCCCAAGGTTCATCCCAATTCAGCCGCAGAATTGCCAACATCCCTATCTATGGAGGCGGGAAAGATTGGAGAGACCCCCTTCCCCCACACTACCCCTGTTTACTGGCGATGTGAATAGTTCTTAAGTAAATACAAAATAACTGAACGATTTTCTTGGCAAAGGAATGATAATTTTAATCTATTTTACTTTGATACATAACACGTAAGTATGAAAGATATTTCAAATTATTTTGAATTATTAGATATTTTAATTTCTCAATTTGAATAAGACGACTGATTTTTGATTGTAGATACTGCTTGTGAATAAACTTAATATATTTAGGGCTTCATTGCTGCTTGTGGGTTATTATTTAACTAAATAAAGTTATATAGTTGGAAATAGCTGAAAAATAAAATACGCTGCTACTCAAAAAAAATGGCACACAAAAAAATCAAATATTTGCTTCCTAATAGAATTATTTTGGCTTTAAATTCTTTTTGAATTAATATTAAATGTTTTCAGTTATAAGGGACTATACATATGAAGGAAAACCCGGATAAATATTCAAAAAATTTATTTAAAAATAATTATACATAAATTTCTATTTTCATTTCTTGTGAAACAGATCTCTAAAACTCTACTAAAAGGTTTTTTTTTTTTTTAATTTGAGTTTTTAAAAATTAATCACCATTTTTAAAATGGTTTTGACGGTGAAGCAAGCAGCCCTTGTTGCTTTAGTGAAAGACGGTCCTCCGACCGGAGGCAAAGATATGCAGCCGATTGGGTTTAGCTGAAACTACAGTTTGGAGAGGAATTAGCATGAATCACGGAGTTACCGTGAGCCAGGTTTAAGCAATGGCAGACATGGATCAAGTCGGCCTCAGGGCCATTGTTGGCCATAGAAGATGTTCGAGGCAATGCCACTCCTCAAACAGCAAAATAGAACTCTCCCAGTGACATTACACTCAGTGTAGGTAGCGCTTACTAGGACTCTCATCCGTCTGCTCCATTCCTTTTCAGCCCACATAAAATGCTCTACAGCAAATTCCAACCGAGCTCTGCGGTGTTATCAACAAATAACAAACCCTCTTTTTTTTTCATAATCATGTAATAAATATTTAAAAGCCTCGTGGAGTCCGGTAAATACTCCCTAATATTTTCTTCGTTTAAATATATTAAAAAGTACTATTTAGTCTATAATGGTTAAAAAGGCGAAAAGAAGTTGTAAATGATTAATAAATGAAAAAGGGGATGGGCTGAGTAGCCGGTGCCTGATGATGTTTGTCGAGGGCAGAGACGACACGAGTGGAGTGCCATTGTGCTGTTGTGAATAATGAGCACCTAGGCACATATACATCACTTTCTGATGAGTCTCTTTAAACCCCACTCCTGTCAAGAACCACTTTTCCCTTTTACTCCTTCTCATCTTAGTCAAACACACCGAATGGTTTTTCAAATTCACAATCATAAATCTTCATTGCCCTCGGACTTACAAACAAACATTTCTTTCACATAAAGAGGGTTATTACTGTTGTGATATCTGCTAAATTTACAATCAGTCTCAAAAAAATAAGAGAAGAAATAATAAAATATCCTAAATATGTAATATTAATAGTTTATAATAGATTTCGTGCAAATGTCAACAAAGATTGGCATAGGATAAAACGAAAGGAATAATAAAAGAAACCGCCCCCAAAGTCAAGAATAAACTTTTACAGGACCATAAAAAACCTATAGGCTTAATTATATAGCTAGCGGGAGGCGCTCTCAAGTGTAAATAGAGAGTTGCGATAAGTACTTTGTGAGGGTAACAATAAAAGCTTCATACTTGACAAATAAATTAGCATCAAAATACACTTGGAACCGTTAAAAGTTTTTGGAAATGTTAAAAGGAAATGGATTATATTTTATTATTTTAAAGTATGCTAGGGAAAACCAGGAGGCAACGCCCCAACTTATGTAATAAAGAGAAACAAGTGAAATTATTAGCTACAACTCCGGTGCTAATTTCAGTTTATAATTTTAAAATCCAAAAGTATTCCAGAAAAGTTGGATAAATTCTGAAAATATTGATACCAAACAATGTAGTAATATATGTATAAATTATATTATTGAGCTCATACAATAAACCATTGTTAAAGACTATTTATTGTATAGCATCAGCTAATAAATGTTTTTATTGTTTCACACTAAACTAACTAAAAAAAACTAAACTACTGTATTAAATTAAAGAGGAATGTGGCCAATGAAAGGGGAGGGCTGAAGAATATTGCGATCATAACGAAGAAAGACATTGTAGTCTTTATACAGTTTTAACTTATTGACCTAATTAAAGAGCTCCTACCAAACTATTAAACTACACCACTACTAAACGAAAATAATATTGATTTAGCACTTAATAAACCAGACTGGTTTCTAGTAACTACTAGATACTCTGGTGACGGGCCATTGCCTGCTTACTGGCACTGCCTTCCTGATCCGCCATTCCCTTACTCACTAATCACTTGCACAGATATATTTTTAAATGATATTACTGTTATTAATAGTGTATAGTGCTACTATTTAGGCTCTCTTGTATCCCTATTTTTTTACTCATTAGTACCACTAAGCGGGAACTGGCAAAGCGTATGATAATGCACATAGTTAATAAGAGGAACTTGTTTTCTAGATTTCTAAGTCTTGTTTTAAACCATTTAGTTTTTCTTTAAGCTTTTTTCAAAATCGCTATTCTATACATAGTTCTTTTAGGCATACCTTCATTTGTCCTTCTTTTTATTTATGGAGGCAATGATGCCTCTATGGCCTACCTATTGCGCCTACTTATATCACCATCTACAGGCTCAAACCTTTAATTTTCAATTTAAAAATATTTACAAATAATATATACTATTTGAATATCAAATTCTCCTCAAGCCTCATTTATTTGAATTTCTACTCTAAAACGACCACAGGAAGCAACGTTCATCCATCAAATAAATTGTTGTTGCCAAGGTAACCAATCGCTTTTTAGAGAAACTGGAGGTAATGTCGTGAGAGGTTTTCATAAGTGTACACTAATAACTACAGCAATCTCAGCACTGACATTTAGAATTGAGCTGAGGGAACGAGAACAGGATGTTAGAACAGGCTAGGGAAGAAATAAAGAAAATAAAGCAACCTGTGAGCTATAATTGAGGCTGTGGAAGCAATCAGGCCGCAGCTATCCCCAACCATTTGCATATGGATGCCTGCCCCTTAAGTGTTGGCCGGTGGGTGGTGGGGCCGTGGGGCCAGGCCTAGTTCCCTCCCTGGCTTGTAGCCTCTGCTACTGGTAAACACTAATAGATATAAATGGAGCAGCAGGGGGCTACGCCCCGCTGGCTTGCGGTAGCAGTCTTCACATCTCACGGCTCACAGCTTTTATTAATGGTTGTACCCCTTGTCCTCAGCCACATTGACTGTCAGACTCAATCTGAGACAAATCAGCAATTGAGTTGTAACTATTGAGTAACTATTGAGTTGTAACTAGTCGTTGACATACATACACAGAGGTAAAAAAGATGTTGATGTCCATCTTATCATTACCCGTTTTAATTTTATTATTCTGTGTAATAAGTTTACGAGTCCTGGCACAGTGAGGAAACAATTTTTGCTGGGAGCACCTCTCTACTCGCTAGAACGCCGGATAACTAACTATCTGAGCAGCTGTGTACATTACATTTTTATTTTATTTTTTCCCAATCATATCTTAGAAGATGTAGTGACATAGTCACACAAGCCTCTCAATTTGGACAAACCGATAACATTAGGAGCCACTTTAATTTATTTAAAAAAAATGAATAAGGTAGAAGAAAAGAACTACGTGTACAGAAGAGTAAATGTCCAGAGAGTCACTCAAATTATCTCTAGATATGTGAATTTGAATTTTTAATGAAGTTCTATGAAGTTAATTTATAATTAATGAGAAAGCTGCCACCTAAGCAATCGGCAGGTTCCAAGTACTCTTTAAGTGAACATAACCCCTTTAATAGTTATCATATATTTCAACTTATTTCCAGAGTAAGTTTATTCTCAAATAAGAAATCGCAAAACATTGGAAATAGCTGAGATTGATCATTTCCAGTAAATGACCTCGGTATCAAGTTATTCTGAATTGATAAATTTAAATTATTCGTTTTTAGTAAAATATCTAAGATACGGGTCGGTGTGAAGTGGATTGTAGTAAGGGGAACAAGAAACTCTAGAGCTAATTATGCCCCAAAAATGAGATTAATAGAATGGTGATGAGTTGGTTGACACTGACAAGGTGACTCGAGAGGTTTGGCTGTGTGTTGAGGTTGGTCCGCCTCAGCGCGGAGGGAGAGCTGCTCTCAAGAATGCACCCTCAGCTGGCATACATGCATACCTAATCACATCCATAGAGAAATGCCTACTTTTTAATTTTTAATTTAGTTTTTTCCCCTCAGCTGTAGAGCAGTGATATATCGGTTATTAGTGGTGTGTGTTCCTCCTGGCCGGCAGGTACCTCCACCTGCCTCTCTCCACTTGCCTCAAACATAGTCCCAATCAATCTTTCCCGAACCGTTCAACGATAACTTATATCGTCATTTCATTACATTTATTATTATTCAATTTGATGCTAAGCCCGGCGGGAGAGCATCTACGTTTAAACCTCGTATTTCGAAACGAAATACGAAGAGACTACAATCAATTAATCGATTCATTCCAGTTTTTAATTCCTTTGCCACCAGTTTATTTCTAAATAATTCATAGTTTAGGTTTTAGGATTCTAATTCTCACCAATATTTCGTTCATGAGTAACATATTGTTTATTTTGCTTTTTTAATTTTCCAATCTGATAAAAAGTTTATTAGTTTTGTTTTTGTCAGGGTCATGTAAGTGATTCTATGGCCTCTAAACTATCGATGATTGGGAAATTTAGATCTTCATAGAACATTCAAAAACTATTAACTATAATAAAGCTTTCCAAATGTACTTTTTTTAGTCGGCTATTGGTTTCCTTGTCAAACCACCATTTCAATTCATAATCACTATCTATATCAAGTAATTTGTTTTTATCAATGAATGTACATTTTTAATATTTAAGTGTACTGTCCAACACTACTGGTCACATTAAAGCGTTTGACACCACTAAAATAGTAACAAACACATGTCGACAGACTACAAAATAAATTTTATAAACTAATTAATAATTTTTCAATCGTGGTACAAGCTACTGCAGGGCTGTCTACAGTGGCGTTTTACGTGATTTCCAAAGGACCTGTACTTCTCCATCGATAACATACATCATTAACATTTGGCATATTGCACTTTACAGACCATACAACATACAAGTTTTGCGTAATTAAGGGTCGTTACATGTCTATATTTACATTTTTAATGAGAATTTGTATCAATAAATAATCCATTAAATCCCAAACATATAATACATGTCAATTAAAGACGTTGATAACTTTTATTCGATACCTCCACCGAGGCTTCCCACACCCCTTAACCCTCTCACACCACCTTCAAGCAGGTACTCCTGGTATAAGGATCCGATCAACCTAAATATTCTATATTTTTCCCTCATCCTGAATTTGTAACTAGAGAGCTTAGGGAAAAAAAAAAATGGATACCCTAAAGAAAACTATTTTATTTTTTAATACCCACTAATTAATACTTTAATGTTATATAAATATGGCTAAATTTGTTTTATGACTTCCCAATATCAAATGAGACCTTTACGTAATATTACTCATTTCTCTAGTTTGAACAAGGGACTCACAAATACCAATACAGAAAGTACATTATCACACACGTCATATGAAGCGGCCTGTGTATAAGGAAGTAGGTGGGTGTATCCTTGTATAGAACAGTTGTTATTCTTCTCTGTTGTTATTTTAGGACTTTTGTCCACGAGGCAAAGAAGTAGCCTCAATCCTCAGTTCGTTCCTTCTCGTTTGGACCTTATGCACAATGTGGACTCGCTTGTCTAATATCAGTTCTAGATAGGTTGTCTGGAATTTACCAGGAATGGAGTAGTAGACTGAAGGTCACACGAACGGTTTTCCTTCATTTGGAGAGCTAAGGTTCCAATAGTTGCAATAGATCTACATATATTTGTTGTTGTCCTATTAAATCCTCTTATAACTATAAATACCTTTTTATGGATATTTTTTTTTAATTTGTTTATAAATGTTAAGAATAAAATTTTTAAAAGTTAAACATTTTTTTCTTTTTAATTAAATAAAATTGTTATTTTTTCACACCCTGTTGTAACTAAGATAGATGCATATATATACGGTAAACTAATGCTTTCAATTTAAAAAGCCCTCATTGTTGTCAAAGCATGAATTACAAAACCTTTTGAAGTAATGTCAGATGGAAGTTACTGCTTACATTTATCATGAATTGCCGAGCATTACGAAACATGTCGAGGAAGGCGAGGAGTGAATGTGTAGCAGAGATTACAGGGCTCCTGGTGAGGATCAATATCTGTTGGCCCCTGGGTCTGATAACAAGCACAGCAGTGAATTTCATCTCGCACATTTTCCCCTTCAGCCTTTCTTCTTCACTCTGCCATAGTATTTAGATTCTATCTCCTTATCTTTTAACATTGAGAAATAATTAACAAAGAGATGATGAAGTTGGAAAGAGGAGTGGCATAACTTTTGAATAAAATTAGAAGAAAATAGCATAATAGAGTGAAACAACAACAAAGAGTGATCTTAACTGTTTTGTACTAAATTGCCTTTGTTACGTAAATAAAAACAATATATCCGCCGTAGAAATACTGAAAACTATTCTCTCAACATGACCTGAGTGTCAGTTAATAAGGCTTCAATTATTGAATGAAAAAACTTATTTGGTTAGTATTTTTAACAAAACACTTTTTATTTGCTAAACGATATAGGCCGCTGAAAATTGGTTTTTAAATAAATAATAAAAAAAAAGTAATAACTGAAAAAATTGTACAAATAAACCTTTTAAAATTGGATTGGAAAGGATTTAATGGGTTTAATAGTTGGCTAAAACTTTGAATGTTAGTTTCAGAACGTGTAGTTAGTAGCCAACTATACGAAGGCCTGTAACTCCCTTTCCTAAAACCGATGGATCAACCTATTCGAAGCAGTTGAAATCCTTTACTTGTAAAAGATCCAAAATAGTGTGTTTATTATCTAATAAATACTTGAAGAATGGAAAAAATTCAATCCCGCCAAGAGAAGAAAGTTTGATGAGATTTAATTTAGAGACTCGAGAAGCCAGCTAGACTGTACTGTGAATGGTTACTACGTTCGCCGCCGGGGACTCTTCCCGCCATTCGGCTACTATATAGTATCCTTCTGCTGGTCACTATCGTGTAGCCGACAGGCGGCTTAAGTGTAAACAGGCCTACCCTTGCTACCGTGAGTAAGAAGCAGTGGGAGAGAAGCACGTGCTCAACAGCTACTATTAGCTCCTATTGGATAATTGAACGGTTGCTGTGATTGGCTACCGACTAACTATCAGGTAGCTCCACCACCAATTAACTCCCTCTTCTTCCTACTTTATCCCCATTACTACTAACTATTATTTTCTTCCTGATAGAAGTCACCCTCAGCACATACTGCTAGGCGCAAATGTTATACTTTAAATTTTGCAATGCTGAACACAACAAACAAAAAATTATTACATGCTGTGTCACTAGTTTTAATTGATTGTTTTATCTGATCATAAGAAGATCATCTGTTACCAGTTTCCGTGTTACGACTGGGTTATTTGATATGTAAACTTATGATATGAAATAAATCAAATCTTAAAAGAAATTTGACAAAACGTAATATTGACAATTTTGTTTGTTATATCACAAATTAATCCATTCAAAATTATCTCGATGTACCTACAGTCCTTGATCTTATAACCTCATAATACATATCCACAGAAAAAAGGAGTAATTAATATAAGGTTAAAAAAAAAAGGTTTATAAATATATTTTCTGAGAGAACAGTGAAGTTGAAATATACAATATATACGTAGTTATATGATAAATAATAAGATAAGTGCAAAATATTCGAACATAAAAAAGTGATGTACTATTTTTTGTTATTTTATATTCGTAAAGTAAAGACAAGCAATAATAAAGGTCACATAATTCGTAGGTTAAGAAGCGTATGGATTGTGATGAAACAACGTAAGGTTTTTGAAGTATGGCAGATATTAATAGCATAGTAATATAATAAGCCTAGTGCTGTTGGGGAAGTGTATGGCGAGAACTCTTTACTAGGTTAGTTTGGTTTTAGGGCAAGTCTATCGCAAGTTTATAATTGATTGATGAAGCTATTCCATCGGGAGAATCGGGAACTATGGGGTTTCCAATAATGGCTCTGATCTATGGTGATACCTCACTATTTTGATAATTATCTACCGAAAAAAACATGTTATCAGGATATTGGGATTTAAAGTCGGGGCCTCCCCAATATCCGGTCGAGTGCTCTACAGAATGAGCTAGTCTAGCATGATTCAAGACTTTACCGATAAGAATTATCTTTGACCAAATTCTTGCGATGTCTGTAAACATAGCATCACGGTCCTTGACACCCCTCAATAGCCAATCAATGATTCGCTGCAGTATCTCACAAACCCCGTGTTTAACACGATTCCCATCGATGGCAACAGGCAGTCGAGGTGGGAATGCTTTGAGATTAAGTTAGTTTGTGAGTTAGTTTTAAGATAGTTTTAGGTACCCATGTCTATTCCGAAGGTGAGCCCCATCACCTAGTCCCCATTTAGATTATATACCTTTTTAACCATAATCAGAGACATATGAAATGTAAAATTTTGCTTTGTTTTTCCTGTTGTTTTATCGGAATTATAAACTGCTTAAAATGCAAAATATGCAATAGAAGGAGCCAATCTCAGCTCATTATTATATATTTAATTTAACAAATTAAAACTTAAACAAAAAAGCAAAAAAATCAATTTAAAGTTACCAAGAGCCCGTTTGCCTGTGTTACGGAATGTTATGAAAATACAATATATTTTGATTAATACCGTTTATATATAGCCACTTTTATTGAGGCATCAGTTCCACTATTATGACTATCTAAGTTCGTATTAGACCCGACTGGATATTCAGGAGGTCCTGGGTTTGAGTCCCGAATCCAGCAGTATATATATTTTTTTTTTCTTTAGATAATTATACAGTTATCGTATATAATCGTGTCGTAAAGGTGATTCGTACCTTTTTGAGATAACGTAAAGAGGGCTTTTGATCAAGTTGTTTTGCCTTAATAACTAATTTTTAGTGCAATTTAAGTGCAAAATAGCCAATCTTATAGAGGATTAAATTTCCTACATGATTCATACAAAAGATTTGTAACTACTCAACAGTTACCAACAAAATATTGAAATAAGCACTTTATAGAAAGTGAACTGGCAATGAAAATATCAACCTCTGTATAAATTAGTATTCTTGAATGTGATATCATCTTTAATCCTTATATATATACGTTATGGCTAGTGGGACTCTTAAGCTAGTGGCAATCTTAAGCCTAATACCACATAGCCTAAGGTAAACAAACCTGTAATGTGTGTGTATAGAGGATCAGGACGAGAATAAAGCCAGTTATAAACCAAACCATTGCGTTGCATCATTAACCTCCTTATTCATTCTTTTTTCTTGATCGTCTACCGCCAGGAGACGATAACTGGTGCCGAAACCTGGGAACTACGAGTATTCTGGTAAACAACTGTGAGTAAAATTTTAATTTTTTTTTTCCTGTTGTTTTATTGGAAAAAAGTGACCTAGTAACATGGTGGAATTACGGCCTGCGGCTTTTGAACTGCCCGAATTACCTAGGGAAACGGTGGCTGAAGGAAGGAGATCTAGCCAAGGGAGTTGGACACTTAGTGGCGCAGTGCCCACGCACAAAATGTTTTGAATGTGGAATTGAAGGACACATCGCGAAGCAGCGTCTATACATTGCGTCCATACACAGAGAGGTATAGGCCGGAACTGATGGAGGTAAATGCACAAAGGGTATGGAGAAGGACCAGAACCCCCTCCGAATCGTGGAAAACTACGGGAGCGTCGGAGACAGAAGAAGAAAAAGATGAACCCAGGAGCAGCAGAGGAGAGACTGCAGAGGACGGAAGGGCCTATGGAAAATGCAGACGACATGGCTTGGAAGGAGGGAGGAAACGGCAGCCTGAGGAGCGGGCTGGCAGAGGGGTGGCCGCACGTTAAGAAACTATAGCGTGAGAGGAAATTACGGCGGTATACCCATTATTCGAGTGGCGAGAGGAGTGAGATTCCTGGTAGACAGTGGGAGTTCTTGTGCATTGTGTGTCAGTGGGGGGGGGGGCGTAGCGGATCCGGGCATGTTTGTGTAAGCTTAAGCCTGGGAGGGCCGTGCAAAATCGATGGTGAATTGACGATGGGATTGGATAGGTGGGTGGAAAAGGGGATAATTTGAAAATACACGTAGTTGGGAAGATGCCGCGCGAGTACGAGGGTGTCATAGGGTGCGATTTCTTGTGAAGGGTAGGAGCAAGAATTAAGTACCGGAACGGAACGTGGGATATTAGACTTGGAAGAAAGTTATACCGGTGTACGGGAACCGTGGGGGACGGGAAGGAGCTATCAATTGGGAGGACAACTGGAAACGCGCAATTTAGCGAGAGTACGCTGATATCTTTTTCAACGAAGGAGACAAATTAGGAGTGACGGGGGAAACGGTCCATGAGATCCCGCTGAAGCAATAGTAGATAGTACGTCTCCATACAATAGTCCCCTGTGGGCAGTAAAAAAGAAAGGGTCGTCCGGTGACGAAAAATACCACGTAGTGATAGACTACAGGCAATTAAACGACAATACTATAGATGAAAAATACCCTATTCCTCGCTTTGAAGACATCCTGGACCGCCTAAGTGGAGCAAAAATATTTAGTACCCTGGTCCTGAAGGCGGGTTACCTTCAAATTCACATGCGTCGTAGAGACCAACACAAAACGGCTTTCCCGTTCAAGCGGAGACACTACGAATTCACCAGAATGCTGTTCGGACTGGAAAAACGCGCCAATAACGTTCCAGAGGCTGATGGGCAAATTTTTGAGAGGGATAGGCGAGTCGTATCGCCAGATATACATGGACGACCTCCTGGTCTTCAGTCGAGATGAGGTAGAATACCAGGACCATCTACGACATGTTTATGACAGAATTAGGCAATTCGGGCTGAAACTGTCTACGGAGAAGTCGCTTGTGGGACAAGAGCAGGTGAGATTTTTAGGCCACATAATTTCCAGAGAGCGAGTGCAACCCAATCGTGGGAAGGTGGAGGCAATCCACGACTATCCCGAAAGACGTCAAGGGAATCCGGCGCTTACTCGGTTCCCTGAACTACTACCACAGATTCGTTCCAGAAATGGTGGAGTACCTCGTCCAAATTAACAATCTCCTTAAGAAAGGACAAAAAAATCGTCATTGCCCTGGTAATGGAGAATAATATACGCCGTTGCATGGAGCGGCTACAGGGGGAGCCTATACTAGCGTTTCCAGATTTTGCACCCCCCTTCATGGTTACCACTGATGCCAGTGAATGCGCGTTAGGGGCGGTACTCTCGCAGGATCGCGACGGGGGGGGGGGAGCGACCAATAGCATACCCTAGCAGACGCCTTACCAAATCCGAGAGTAGGTATAGCGCACTAGAACGCGAATTACTGGGGATCGTATGGGCGATAGAACTATTCCGGCCCTATGAATTTGGTAGATAGTTTTTGGTTCAAACGGATCATCGACTTCTCCAATGGGTGGGAAAACTGAAAGAGTCTTCAGCGCGGATTACCAGATGGAAGGACTTCCTCAGTAAATACATCAACATTATTTACAAACCGGGAAAGGAGAACGTCGTGGCCGATTGGTTATCCCGCGCGTTGGTCGTGAATGCGATTGAAGAGGAGATTCCGGGACCATCACGTGACATCCACCTATTCGTCCAGGAATGGTCACCAGGCGAGGAAGGTGAGCGGGAGGGGACTCCAACCAACCAGTGATGTCCCGAGTGACAGAAGTTCAGTGGGGGATAGGCCATCGGATATAGAGGACTTCGACGCCATCATTAATGATAAGAGGCACCAGATCATTTGGCTCACCAAAACTTCCGGGCTCTTCAAGATGGAATTTGAGAAGTACGGCCACTGCAACATCGTCAAGATCTGGTCGACGCCAGGGATCAACGACGATATGATTTGACGCACCCTGAAGGACGCATCTATTCCAGGGAAGACACGTCACATGTACGTAGGAAATGCGACCATCTGGGACCGGAACAAACTATCCTATGGAGGACGAAGAGAGGATCGGAGTCGATCGTACATTCGTCCGATGTACCCTGAAGGTGGAGACAGTAAAACAAGAAACAAGAAAAAAGAAAAAGTACGGCTCCAGCGCTCGAAGAGGAAGGACCTGTGGACGGGCTCCCGGAGATTATCCCCACTACCTCTGCAGCCCACTCCTGACTTCAGTCGGCAGTTAAATCTTGATAAGACCAGAAGGAGTTTTTAAAAAGATTTATTTGAACTTTACAAACATAAACTATAATTGATAATAAATGTCAGAGTGACGGGCCTAGTAACAGTACAGAAGGAAGTGGACGTGAGAGGATAAGAGGAATGATATATAGGAGCTGAGACTTGATAAGCTTTGCTGATGAAGTGCAATCTTGCAGGTGTTGCAGCTGGCAGATGGCCTCTCTATCTCCTCCGTTGTTTAAGATTCTTAGTCCTCTAAGAATACTAAGAAATGAGATTGATAGTGGCAGGTGCATGAGGGCTGTTATCTTGTTGAAGAATTCTGAGAACGTTGGGATGATCTAGCTGATATATTACTGTTGGTGTAGGGTTTCGTAAGGAATTGGTAGTTTTACATTTTTTGAGGTAGTAGAGGATTACAATTATAATAGCGGCCCCTATAATTAAATAAAAATAAGTATTGGATTGATTAAATATAAGTGGTTCTAAAACTATGTCTGTTATATTTAGGTTTTCTATTTCGCTTATATTTGCGATTACATCTATATCTATTTTATTGTACAATTTGTTTATGGTGGAGTCTATTATATGTCTTGAAATTTTGGGGAGTTCTTTATAACAATCATTTTGGTCTAGGGTGAGTAAGCTAACGGGTGGTAGGTATACAGTATCATTAGTAAGGCAATTGTCTAATTTGGAGAGGTTAGTGGTTATAAAACTGTTTATATTATCTATATATCTAATGTTAGTATTGGCTAATTTATATTTGCATGCATTCATCGTTCCAGATGAAATAATATTATTTATACAAGTATTATTTAAAATAAAAAGGTTTTTACAGTAATACTCATTGTTTAAAAATGTACAATTTGTTGTATATAACATATTAAATTTTTTTATTATAATAGTTTCGTCTATATCTAAAGTTACGTATTGTTTGTTAATTTTTACAGGTGAAGGTATGAGTAAATAAGTCTTTATATTTAAATTTGCCTTAGGAAGGTCTACAAAGATATGGAGTGTTTTATTATGAGTAGTGCAGTGAATTTTACTCATTATCCACAGGATTTCAGGATTCCTAGAAGCTAGATTTACATTTTGGTTTATGTCATGTAGTATTTGGGACATTAATGATGAGTGTGTGATGCCAATTTTGCATAGTTCCAGTGTTAATGTAAGTTCATCTATTTTGTTGTGTAGGTGTGTCAGAATTATGTACATGTCAAAGAATGTCATTTCCTTGTTTATCTTCATTATGTTGTCTTGATCTGTTTTAAAATTGTTATTAATCGATTGTATGTCCTTTTGAAAGTTTTTAATTACGTGTTTATTAAGTTTTATGTCTTGTTCTATGTTGTGTTCTATATTATAGTTGTTCCGTCCTAACTCATTTATTACTTCGTCATAATGTGATTTGTCATCAGCTGTCATGGTGCCAGTAAGCCAGCTGAGAGCTGTTCCAAGTCCGTTTATTAGTCCTCTCTTAGTTCGTTTGTTGTGTGATTTTAATAGGTTTAATTTGTTTTGTGTTTGTATGATAAGGTTTTTGATTATAGGGTATGTCGGTAGGTCCCTATAAGATGGTACATTGTTCTGTATATTGTTTAGTTCCTTGTCAAGTAAGCTAATGTTATAAAAATGGTATGTCCTGTAGTAATTTTCTATTACCTTTGCGTTCTTTATAGTGTAATGTAGGACTCCGGGGTTATCACTTATATCAGTCACTGTCATAGTATATGTCAATGTCCATAGAAGTGTCTGGATTAGTACTGTCCGAGTAGGATCCATCTTCTCCTTCTGAAACAGTAATGTTTGGTCTCGGTCTCAAGTGTTGTTTACGTGGTCTTTTGATTCTATTAACGTGTGCTTTGTTTGTTTCGTTTCTGTCTTTGTACAATAGTACGGGTCTGTAGGGATCATTGTATTTGCGGTGATGGGTTGTTCTTATGAATATTTGGTCATCATTTATTTCGGGTGGATTTTCGCGATTTTTATTTAGTGTTTCTGTCCTATTTTCTTTTTCGTCTATAATTTTGATTCTAGTTATTTCGTGTATTATGTTTTTTTCGTCATGATATTTTTGTACGTATTGTTCTTTTATTTCTATTTGTTGGTCCGGTCTTTTTGTTATTCCGAATGTTATTTCGTCTGGTGTCATATTTAGTTTAGAGTTTAAAGTATTGTTATATGCTATTGTTGCCAGCATTAGTCTGTTAGTTAATGATTTGTTCGTTAAGTCTTTGTAATTGAGTGTTCGTAATAGTTCTATTAGTGTACTGTGTGCTCTATTAAGTAGTCCTAGTGAGTTGGGATTTCCTGGGGTCGTATAGATTGGTTCAATTTCATTTGTCTGCAAGAAATTTAATACTAGGTTGTTTTTGTATTCTTTTCCATTATCCATTTTCATTGATGTTGGTGTGGGATAGTATGTCAAGTAAAGTTTAATAGTGTCACAGATGTTGATTCCTGTCACAGCAGATATTATGTGTGTGAATAGTTTTTTGGAAAATGTGTCGATTATTGTCACGATGTATTTTTTGTCGAAATGTAGTGTATCTATCATCAAGTCTTCAAATGGTTTGTTTGGTGTTGGTGTTACCATGTATTTTGCTTTTATGGGATTTCGTTCGTATTTAGTCTTTTTGCATGTCGTACATTTGTTAATGAAGTCGTTTATTGTTTCTTTCATCAGTGGGAAGTAGTACAGTTTTCTCAGTTTGTCATAAGTCTCAATAGTTCCTCTGTGGGATGTCTTTCCTATGTGATAGTTGTTTATTGTTTCTATTTGTTCGTCTTTGTCCGTGATGTCGGTTACAAAATTTTTGTATCTTTTTAATTTTACAGTCTGGTATGAGTCTTGTATCAGTTTTGAAAATTCTTTGAACATTTCATCGTACCATGGTTGAAGTAATGGGATATTTGGTTCGCAGTATATTCCGTATGTGATTTTCGGTCTAATTACTTGTTCTATTAGTGTTTGTAAGTCATTTACGTCATCAAGTATAATTTCATGTCTATGTTTATTAAATGGTTTAGTGAATTTTATTTCTTTTGGACCCTTTTTTACGATTATTTGGTATTTTTCAATATTTATGTTTTTGTCATTGTCTACAATCCAAACTTGTTCATTGGATGATTGTTGTGAATGTATAGTCGCTCTACAAGTACTAAGTCTGTCTAATTCTATTTGGTCTAAGTCATTGAGTTCATTAAGTATTTCGTCTAGTGCTTGAGTATTGTCTATTGGTTGGTCAATTATGTTGTCTATATTGTCTTCTCCTGTTATGTGATTTAAAGGTAAATTTTCATTTTATCGCGAAAGTAAGTCAGCTACTTTATTCGTTTTTCCGTCAATGTGAGTAACGTCAAATTCGAATTCCTGAAGTTTCCACACCCATTTCATAATGCGTGTGTTACCGTTCTTCATTGTATATATCCACTTTAGTGGTTTATGGTCAGTCAGTAGTTGGAATTTCGTACCGTACAAGTATGGTTTGAAATGGTGTGTCGACCAAACAATTGCTAATAGTTCTTTCTCTATCGTTGAGTAATTTATCTCGGGAGGCTGTAGCACTCGTGAGGCGAACGCTACAGGGTGTTCTGTCCCGTCTTTATCTTTCTGAGAAAGTACCAAGCCGATGGCCTTGTCGCTTGCGTCTGTCGTTAAGTAAAAAGTTCGATTCCAGTCAGGGTAGGCTAGTATCGGGGAGTTAGTCATGAGCGTTTTTAATGTGTCACAGGCCTCTTTGATTTCTTTTGTCTCGTATGTTTTAGTCTGTAGGGATTTTGATATGGGTTTGGTTATCTTCGCGTAATTTTTTATAAATTTTCGATAATATCCGGTCATTCCAAGGAATTGTCTGGTTGTTTTTTCACTATTTGGATATGGTAATTTTGTAATTGCTTCTACTTTTTTTGGGTTAGTTTTTAGTCCGTCGGGGGTAACTATGTATCCTAAGAAGGGGATTTCATTTTTGAAGAATTCTGTCTTGTCTAGTTGAATGGAAAGTGCGTGTTCTTTTAGTTTTCTAAATATGTTTTCAAGGTGTTCTAAATGTTCCTGTATTGTGTTAGAGTATATGATTTTGTCGTCTATGTAAATCATGGCGTTTGGGATATTTGCTATCATCATGTTCATAGCTCTTTGAAATGTCGGTGGGGCGTTACAAAGTCCGTAGGGCATTCGTAAGTATTCGTAATGTCCGTCTTCTGTACTAAACGCTGTCTTGGCAATGGAATCAGGATCCATTTCAATTTGGTGGAATCCGGATGCCAAATCAATGGTCGAAAATATTTTCGCGTTTTGTAATTTATTTAGTAAGTCTTCAATGTTAGGTAGTGGGTATTTGTCATTGATTGTCATGTCGTTAAGTTTTCGATAGTCTATAACCATCCTGACTTTCTTTTGTCCGGATGCGTCCATTTTCTTGGGGACTATCCATACTGGGGAATTGTAGGGGGAGTTACTTTTACGTATTATGTTGTTTTTCAGTAAGTTTGTCACTTCGTTATTTATTTGTTCTTTAAATTGTACAGGGTATCGGTAATTACGTGTGTAGCATGGATTTTCGTTTTTTGTCACGATTTTGTGTTTTAGTAAGTTAGTCGCTCTTAATTGTTCATTGTCTGTTTTTAGTATTTCTCCATAATTGCTTATTAGATTTACTAATTGGTCAGTTGTGTTATCGTCAATATGGTCTGTTCGAATTAATTGTTTAATTGTTTGTTTGTCATCAATATAGTATAGTTCGTTCTTTTCTTTTGATTTATTATTATTATTGTTAGATTTATTATTATTATTAAGTTTATTGTTATCATTAATTTTATTATTTTCCGGGTATGTTTGGTCCCTTTTGTTTTTGTTTATTTCCGGGTATGTTTGGTCCCTTTTTTTATTTTTGTTTATTTCCGGGTATGTTTGGTCCCTTTTATTTTTGTTTATTTCCGGGTATGTTTGGTCCCTTTTATTTTTTAATTTATTATTACTATTATTATTATTATTATTACTATTATTATTACTATTGTTATTGTCTACTAAAGTTTCGTTTTCTAATTTAAATTTTATTTTATTTATTATTATTTCATTATTTTGACAGTTAATTTTTATGTTTAACTTTTGCATTGTCTCGTATCCTAATAAAATGTTGAATTTATTACTAAACGGGTATACTAAAAATTTTGCCTTCGCAGAAATTCCAATCAGGGGATAAAGATAAAGGGATCTATTAGAGCACTCTGAGTTCCCTCGGCTCTCCCTGTAGGGGTTTTCATCACGAAGTCTTCCGAAATGATTTTAGTTCCTTCGGGTAAAGAACATGGGTGAATATAATTTTTTGATGCTCCCGTATCAATTAGCCAAGTCTTGCCAGTAAAATATTTTAGTTTCGGTAAATGGTCCGTATGGTTTAGTTGGTATTCTGGTCGGGTGGTTTGTGATCGCTTGGTCCTGGTTCTAAAAAATGGTCATATTTTGTTTCGAGTGATTGTAATTGGTCCTGTAATTCTTGTATGTATAAGTCTTTGTCTTCTAGTTCGGTATGGTGTACGCGGTTACTGACTGTCCGCATTGAAACTGTTTGTTGTTGTTGTGGTATTGCAGGTAAAGCTAGTTGTTGTTTATTGAAGTACTGGTTTTGTTCACGTGGTTGCCATGGCTGATTGTATCGTGCATTAGGATCACGAGAATAATTAAAATTGTTGGGTCTGTCTGAATTATATTGGGGTTTGTTGTAATGGCGTTCGTTATTGGGAAAGGTTTGTGGTTGTTGGTACTGATTTAATTGTTCGCGTTTTCGTTCATAGTAATAAGGGTCAAAATTTTTACCTTTATAACCGGTGCTAGGTGGTGTTTGTGTTTGTCTTGGGGCGTATTGTTGTGATTTCGAGTTTTGTTGTTGTGGTCTGCTGTGAGAGCGTTCTCCGTAAGAACGTTCTATTATTCTCACAGCGGTTGTTTTAAGTCTTGCCTAGCCAGACGGTGGTGATCGCGGAATGGGGAGATTCTTCCAATGTCTCAAAGTTGCTGCCAAGGTCCCTGTTCGGGCGCCAGTTAAATCTTGATAAGACCAGAAGGAGTTTTTAAAAAGATTTATTTGAACTTTACAAACATAAACTATAATTGATAATAAATGTCAGAGTGACGGGCCTAGTAACAGTACAGAAGGAAGTGGACGTGAGAGGATAAGAGGAATGATATATAGGAGCTGAGACTTGATAAGCTTTGCTGATGAAGTGCAATCTTGCAGGTGTTGCAGCTGGCAGATGGCCTCTCTATCTGGCGCCCAGCGGTCAACGCGGCAGCTGCTTTTTTAAGGCGCTCCCGACCTTGTTATTGGTACACAACTGTACTAGCCGGTTTTTTTTTTAGTCCTTACACCCTCGGATTAGTGGACTTGTTAAAAGACAAAATTTTTTATGTTTGTTTTGATTTGTTTAATAGTTATAGTTTACAATAGTTTACTTTAAATTAACATTATATACATATATTTAGGATAATTCTATATTACGTTTTCGTTTTTCCTTGCGGAGAAAGATTGAGATTTTGTTGAATACCCTTTGTTTCTGTGCATCTTCACGTTAGGTAGGAGGCCCGGAAGCCAGGGTCTGCCTGAATGCCCGGATCTGGCACCCATCCCCCCCCCAGGGCCTGGAGGGGGATGAGTGTCCATTGGGAATGCAACAAGCTAGTAGATTCCCGTCTCTCCCCAACGTCAGAGTTCTGTCTAGGGAGCAACGCCTGAAGAGGAAGAGGACGGAACATGATCTCGATGCCGAGTTTCCTGATTACGAGACCAAAACGCCAATTTTAGAGAGGGCACAAGAAATAAGAGACGGCATGGGTCGTTTCGTGGCTGAGTGGAAGGACAAGAAGTTGTCTAAAAAAAATTAAGAGCACATCTGTGGTAGGGTCGGCAAGCTTGTCGATGACCTCCGCAGGGTTGTGATTGAGAACGAGAAACTCCTGGCTATGGTCCGCCAGCCTGCCGAGCTTACAGCACTGATCCTAGAAAGCTTAAAGGATAAACCTTCCGCTGGCCCGTCTTCCCCAAGGAGTCCTCAGTTGGGGAAGGACCAGGTGTTGACCAGCGGTTTAAAGTCGTTGACAGAAGGAAGAAAAAGAAGAAGAAGAAGGCTAAAGCGCAGGTGCCACAGAAATTGTTGGATACAGCAGTCGCCAGTGCAACTCTGGCCATTATGGCTGACGATGTAATTGTGAGAACCATAGCAAACAGGGTTGTTGAAGTCGTAACTTCTTCAGTGGTTGGACCTTTCTTGTCATTTTCGAACGAAGAGGGTTGATCTGCAGATGTTATTCAGCAGCAGGTTGAATCGATTGATAGGAAATTGACGAGCATGAAGGGTCCTGTAGCACCAGTCGAAATGGAGACTCCAAAGCCGCAGCGGGAGAGATTTTGGAGCGCCAAAGGTCCGAGGAGTGTGCGACCGCAGGGGGATTGGGCTGCGGTAGTAGCTAGCCCTGTGGCCGGCCCATCGTACAAGGATATCGCCTCTGCTCCTGAAGAATCTGCGGCCCCGGTGACCACTGAGGGCGAGGAGTGGTTTAAAGACGTTGACAGAAGGAAGAAAAAGAAGAAGAAGAAGGCTAAAGCGCAGGTGCCACAGAAGCCTAGTGTCAGAGATATGGTTACTAGACTCCCGCTGACACGTAGGGACCCCAGTGTTGGAAGCAAAACCTATATTACCATCGAAGGTGTCCCGACAGAGATAATGGGTAAGCTCCCAGAGAAGGACCCTAACAGTTCCTCCAGGATTGTTAGAGGTACGAAGGCTGGACTCCTTATAGAGACCACCTCCTATAGAGACCTAGCATGGAGGAAGCAGCGAGCCTGCTCCAATCTAGTAAATTGGCAGGTCTCAATGCCAGGTTGGCCATGAAGAGAGGACCAAGGGTGGTGTTTCGTGGAGTCCCTAAGTCTTGGAAGGATGAACAATTCAATGGTGAGGTTTGGAGTGCCCGATCTCGGGTGGACCCATCCTTGGCGGGCCTGCCTCAGGATCAGAGGCCGAGCTCGCTAAGGCTGGTTTTTAAGATAGAGGGAGGTAGGGACCCGGTTTTTATCAGCTGGGTGGCGGAGGTTACACCAGCCGTTAGATATGCACTGTTAGGGTCTGTTGACTTACGGGTGGGGGGGGGGGTGGCATAGGCTGGTCGTAAAAGACTTTCTCGATGCGCCCCGTTGCCTGAAGTGTCAGGGATACGGACATTTTAAGGCCACCTGTCCCAAGTATCAGGAGTATTGCAGGTGGTGTGCCTACGAAGGTCACATAGCTAAGAATTGCACGCACAAGGATGAAAGCCCACGCTGTGTGAACTGCATCCGGGCTGGGATACCAGAGGAGGATGCAAGGCATCAGGCAGGGGCTGTTGATTGCCTTCAGTTAATTAAGGAAGTGGAATTATTGATCCACAGAACGAGGTATGAGTAAGACTTCGGTTTGTAGGAGCGAAATGCACAGTTGTAAAATGTACTTAGGTTAGGCCGAATATACTTGTTAGATATAATAGAGAGTATAAGGTTAGCATAATTTTCCTTTTGTACTTAAGTTAATTATATATAGGAATATGCAAATAGGATACGGCACTCAAATTATTATGTATTGTTAATAAACAATAGTGAATAGGTTTGTAAACTGTAGATAGTAATAATTAGGATGTAAAAACTTTCAACGTAGAACATTAGAAATATTGTTATTAAATAACATAGATAGTTGTAAGTAGTGTAAAAGAAAACAAAAATTGTTAGTTAGTAGATAGGAAATATTATTGTTATAATTTATAGCATAATATAGTTAGATATAAGTAATGTATAATACAGATAAACGAATAAAGAAGGTTTCACAGTATTACCAAGGTGCGCTGACTGGTGCAATAACCCCCATTGCACTGGAATACGCGCGCCATAGACATCGATAAAAGCCCCTGGAGTCTGCCTCACAGACTAGCAGGGAGACCTCGAGGTACGAGGGTTTGATAACCGATCCCCGAGCCTGCATCACGGGCTCGAAGGGAAACCCCGTATGAGGCTTCCGCCTCAGGTAGGGGCAAAAAAAAAAAGTAAAACAAGAAACGCGGACGAGAGAAGTGACCCTTGCATTCCACCTAGGCGAGACAAACCACCGGGGAATCGACGCTAACCTGCAAGCATTGAAGAGGAGATATTTCTGGTGGAGCATGAAAGACACAATTGCGAGAGTTATTGGCACCTGCGACACATGCCTCACCACGAAATATGACCCCCCCCCCCCAGAAAATACAGTAGGAGACACCGACGGCAGACCGACCGTTGGAGGATTACCAGGCGGAGACGTTCACATGGGATACAAATGGGTCACCATTGTTGACAGATTCAGCAAAACAGCGATGGCCGAACTGATAGCAGAACGATCAGCGGAGGCAGTTCTAAGGGCACTACGCACATGGTGCCAATTTTATGGCATACCAGACACGATAGCTTCGGACGCCGTTAGGGAGTTCGATAACAGCGGTGGCCTTGGAGGTCCGTTGGCATCTCAACACCCTAGGACACCCGAAGAGTCGAGGAGACGTAGAGTGGCTGCACAGCACGCTCAGTGACTACCCACGAATTTTCCATGGAGAGAAAGGGTTAGAACCCAACTTGGCGATGGAAAAGGCAGTCATTGCGTTTAAGCACTCAACTCATTCTGTCACCGGTTTCTCTCCGGTCGAGACGCTGTTCGGGAATCGAAGATGCCGGCGCGATAGCAGGAGTCCGGCGATCGATGAAGAACTGGCGGCGCGGGTAGTCAGTAATCGGATAGCGCTAGGGAAACAGTGGGTGGCCGTTTGGGGAAGGCTTAAGGATAAGAAACGGTGACGGGTGGCGCGCGACAACCTCAAAGTGCCAAGATATTCTGGGCAAACTCAACTCGGCGCGCTTGTGTACCGGACGAGGGTTAAGTTACAGGGGTAAGGAACTAGTGCGGTACGAAGGTCCTTTCCGAGTGATCGCTCTCCGCGAACATAACGTGGTCACGGTCGAAAGCATTACACTCCCGATCAAAAGGCGGACGGTACATGTAGAACAGCTCTTCTTTCCCGCGGTGGAGCCCCGTCGTTGACCCATAATTCTGGTGTGCGTCGCAGGTGGTGGAGATCAATTTGAAATACGTGACCTCAGCGTACCAGTCCCGAGAGGCATATGTTTTTTTTTATTGCGTTTTTTTTTTAAGTATGTGTCTGTGCTGTGATTTTAGATATACCTAGAAGACGTTTTTTTTCTTTTCAGATTTTTATTATTATCAGAGTCTGATTTTTGTTTATTTTTCTATAGATACATAACTAATGTCGCATATTATGAGTTTACGGGGAATTTCCGTAAACTGGTAGGGGGGAGTTATGGCTAGTGGTACGGCAATATTAAACCAAACCATCACGTTCTATCACTAGCCTCTTTATTCATTCTTTTTTTTGATCATCTACAGCCGGGAGACGATAACTTATATAATATATACGTGTAGTTTATAAGATTCATGTGAATTTTGGGGAATAAGAATTTTTTGAAAAATAACAAAATTTTCAACACATTTACGAATACTTATATTTCAACAAAATACAATTTGGAAATATATTTTAAATTTTATTTTAATGATGTATACAAAATAAGTTAAAAATTCATCAGTTTTTGTTGTTTTGGCCCAGATGTGATATGTTTAATTCATCACTTCCACCAATAGGCAATAGATCGTCTTCACTCGTTAATTCTGGTAACTTGTGGACGAGGTATAACGAGTATATTATTACAAGGTATAACGTACATTTCCGATGTAAAGATGCAGTTCTTTCTATGGTAACAGTTGCCAAGCACATTAAAGCGAACAAAGGGAAATCATTTCTAAGCAGTCTGTTAACGATCTGAAAAATATACTTCAAGTACGAACTTGCTCAGAGCAAATCAACAAAAGGGAAACATCAAAATTTTACACTGCTTTCACGCCCTTACCAAGTGACACAGAAATGGGATGTAGTAGAGTTCACGAAGCGAATCGGAGTGAACATTTTGTGTAACTATTTTTACGAAATAGGTAACCTACGTACAGTGATATCATGGTAAAACGTCTATGTTAGTCTTCGATGGTTACCCCACTGAAGAAAATAAATGAAGCACAAAAAGAACGAAAGAGCTCGTCGTTCCAGGCTAAAATCTTGTGCAGACTTTCTCTTTCATGGTACAATGTTTCTTCGGATGCCAAAGGAAAAACTGTTACCGACTGAAAAACACAAATCATGCTTCATCTCATTGTTTCAGAAGGAATTTAGCAAGCACGATAGGTCACCAAGCAGGCAACAGAAGAGTCAGATGTGTTAATTGTGAAAACTGCCATTTCGTCTTCTGAACACAATATTGTTGTTATTGGAGAAGACATTGATCTTTTCGTTTTGATGGCACATTTAACATCAGACAATTTGTTCTTGTGTGTGAGGTAACATGAGAGATGCATTGTACATAAAAACATCTTTCAAGTATAAAGATATTCTCCTTGCGATGAATGGTTGCGATAACACCTCCGCTTTCTTTGGCGGATGTTCAATCTTGAGGGTGATGTTTCCCACAGTAAATATGTTCCCATTTTCAAATATTCAGCTGTAGAAAAAGAGAAGATCGTGGAAGCCATTACAACTTTCCTTGAGGCCCTCTATGGAGGTGACATGAACACCTTTATTAATCATTGGCGATATCTCGATTCGCTAAAGCTGCTACATACATTTCGAGTTGGCACGCTTAGCTCCAATGGCATAACTGAACAATATACATCAATCACATCTGCGCCAAGACATAAAAAGCTGCATTGCCAATGAATAAAGAACCAGCTCCATTGGCATAACTGAACATGATTGTATGCCGATGCAACAAGGCTAATGGCAGCAAATACTGCAAATCTGCAAAAAAACAAAACTTCGATGCTCAATTGTATGTCTTCATTGTGGTTTCGTTTCCTGCGGGAATGCACAAAAGGTGGAATTCAACATGGAAGAAGACGAGTTAGAAAATCTACTGCCTAATGGGCGAAGTGATGAACAATATACATCAATCACATCTGCGCCAAAACATAAAAAAGCTGCATTGCCAATGAATAAAGAACCAGCTCCAATGGCATAACTGAACATGATTTCATGCCGATGCAACTAGGCTAATTGCAACAAATGCTGCAAAGCTGCAAATTTGGTTCTTGGAACTGATTGAGTTTAGTTGACAAAACTAGTGTTATGTATAAAAAAAAGTGAGATGATTGGTTAATGTTGTTGTGTTCATGTACTTGATTGACGCTCTGGGCCCCAGCTCTATTTAATTCAAATATTTCACGGAGGACGAACTTTAAACATAGCCAAATATTCACCGTGAGAGGCATGATTTAATCTCATACCCGTTCTCGTAATCGCAGGGAAGTAGCAATAATCAAAATCAAACGCTAAGCGTTATTTTTTCGGTGACTATGTACCAACGATTGTAATCAACAATTTCATTTTTTATTTCTTTGCCACACGTTTTCTTTAAATTAGAACCATACAAATATGCAAATATGGATATGGATTTATTGACAAATATGGAAAATAAAATTTGGCTTAATTGCAAGTAAGTAAGCTCATATAATTCATATTGATACTTAATCAAAAAAAAAAAATCTATATACAATTGTATAAAAATGTGAGCTCCTCTTATGACCGACCTGCGGTCCATGGCCTTGGGTGGTTGAAAAAAAATTAAACCTGCTGTCCCTATGCCTGAGGTTGTAGCCTCTAATTTATCAGCAAGCCCGTTATAAAAACCACTCAATTTCACAGAGTGCTTAGAATAAACAAATTGGCTCATCACAATGAATATTTTATCGAAAATCATGAGGGATTTTTATTAAATATATTTAAAAAAATACAGTTATTATTCGTAATTAATGTTTCACATACTCCAATATAGAATTTACACATTTAATATAAGCTGCAACACATGGGCTTCGATGACAAGATTTTCCCCTGACCGTGACCTCGGTACCCGTGACAACATTAATGTGACCTAAAACATGTAACATGACAACATTAATGTAACCAAGATCAACTTTAAATATATATAAAACACCAAAATTGTTAAAAACATTTATTGGACAGTAGCTATGTCCATCATTAACAACATTTTCTATTAAATAAGGAGCCTGCCTCCTAGTGAATTCCTAGACATACTATTCACAAACATTATACAACCGGTGTGGCGTTCATGCATCAAAACGTAATTTAACATAAATCCCTTTTTATCTCATGAAATATCCCTTGTTTGGGAAGACGTTTTGATGTAGCGTCCCAGAATCAAATGTAACTTTAAATAATTCATAGATTATATACTCGTAGATTTTACCTGCTTTGAATCATATACAATATCCCATCCATTTGTTTATATTGTTAGGTAGACTCTCACTACCTTCCCGAATTCACCCTCCTCCTTTAGGTATCCCACACCCCATATCCTTCTCATACTTCCTTTAAATGGGACTCCCCTTAGTGAAAGGCACCCATCAATCCAAAATAATTTTCCTTTTATTTTTCCCACATTTCATTTTTATAAGTTTGAGAGCTATGGGAAAAAAAAAAGAAGTTTATATTGTAATTATTTATTAATAAAAAAATGGTATTTAGATTGTTAATACAACTGTTTTATTGCATTTTGCAGTTTACATAACCTAAATGAGCTGAAATATTCATCACCCCCAAAGTTGTATGTGTGTTCGGCGTGGCTGTGGACCGCCGGGGTTGATGACAGAATGATAAGGGACCATAGTGTGAGCCAAATCAGAACACTACTAAATGAGTCATGTCTTTAATACTAGTTCTCCTTCTCCTCTTTTCAAAACGTACTCTTTATATTTTATACTCATTCTATTTCTTTAAAGTGCACTTAGCATCTGCTACTGAAGTACCCTGAAGGGTTTGTCCACCCAACTTCTTGCATGCTACTGTATAAGCCAACAAACTTTTTTATAACCCTGCATTTTTTTATACGAACAACAAAGCTTTTATTTTAGCTTTTATTTCACTAGCTTTTATTTATTTTATTATCATCTTCATGTTGAGGTCGGAAAGTTTTCAGACCACCTGTGTATACAAGGTCTGTTGGCCGATTGCTGTCCTCTCTGCTGTGCTCAGAACAGACACCTCTTGCACCTGAACCCATATGTGGTATCAGTCTCAGCTACGCTAAATGGCGTATAAAATTAGCTTTAGAGGACTAAGAAACAGGAACACTCGAAACTGTTTCTTAATGGACCCTGTAAGAGAAGAAGCTCAGCACTTCTATCAATGGACAGGTGGACACTCAAAAGTGTGACAGGACTCTATACAGGTCACTGTCGGTTAAATAAACACCTCTTTAATTTGGGGATAGTGGGATCACCAATCTGCAGATTCTGCAAGAAAGAGGGAGAAACGGCACGTCATATAATATGTGACTGTGATAACTTAGCTAGAAGGCGATACCTTCACTTTGGTAGTGATCGCATTGTAGACCCCAAACTACGTGAACTGATCGGTCCATTCAGTATCCTCAGATTTGCAAAGGCCATGGTCCTGTCACATATATAGGACAGGGACATGGACGGCGCACAATAGGTCTCACTGAGGCCGTGGTGCACAAATGCCGGAACAAATAATAATAATAATAATAAAGATACGTAGAAAAATATAACAGGTAACTGCTGATTTTGTTTATAAATAATTAATTACTGTATTGTAAATTATTTATTAGTTAAAAAATAATTTATAATTATTTTTTGTAAGATAAAAAGGAGCAATTAAATCAAACTATTGAGAACTTTAATTTGAAAAAAAACAAACAACAAAAAAAATTTGCTAAAAACACATTCAGAAAAAGATTTTCTTAAAAACAGGGATCCAGGACACTGCCCTGTGGAGCACCTGCTTTTATGGGATTGTAGCTGGAATTTTCTAAACTATAGCATAGCGGACTTGTACAAGCAGTTTGAAAAGTAGGACTGTGGAAGGAAAGGATAGGAAAGGTGGTTTTAGGATTCAATAATTGAAAGTAGACGTTCTAATAGGAGTGTTACCGTGTTTAGCAAATAGGACCCTAATAGAATGTTTCCAGGGGAGAGGAATGTACCTTGTTTGGATAATGGAATTATAAATTTAGGTTTGGAAGATTATGGCATTAGGAGGAAGTTGGAGTATTTGGGGATTAATTCTCGCTAAGGTAAGTTCTTCAGAAGGCATTTGACCTCAGAGGGGTTAACGGCTTTTGGTCGAAGTGAGAAAGGGATAGACTATGTGAGGTGTGAAAGTACGGGAAAGATGCAGAGCGAATTCTTCCCACCTTTTCTTTATATCCCAGCAACCTTACCTATTTTCACCATACGTTAGTCGCATGTGTTGTTCAAACACCGATAGTCTAATGTACCTCATAATTAATGCGTAACCAATGTTTTGTTGTTTTCAGGTGTTCTACTGGGGTTTCAATTTTTTTTTCGAATGAACAAGAAAATTAGACAACAATAACTAACTTGTTATTAACCATTAAAGCTCATTAAATATCTGTGTTGGTTTTAAACGATTCGCCTTTTCTGACAATAACGGAAATAGAGCCTAAACAATTTTGTAATTACTCTATGACGTCTTACATAAAAAAAGTCACAAAAAAAAATTTATTATAATGAGGTAAAGATAATCGTAGTAATATTTGTTATTTTGAAGGATGTTTATATGTATTAAGTGTGCAAAATATCCCAATATATCTATTCATTTCAAAATAAATAATTAATAATAATAATTAAAATGATTCGTATATTTTAAATGTAGTGTTTATGATGAAATAAAATTATTAAAGTTGATTAAATGAATAAAGTTGGATTAAACAGAAAGTTGGATTAAACAGAAAGTGTTGGTAATGGCCATGTGTGGAATCACTCACGACCTATGACATAGATTAGAAGGGCCCAATAGAAACAGACCATGATAAGAACTATATGGAAGTGGGGAATATA
The DNA here is from genome assembly GCA_930367205.1 of Acanthosoma haemorrhoidale. NCBI lineage: Eukaryota > Metazoa > Arthropoda > Insecta > Hemiptera > Acanthosomatidae > Acanthosoma > Acanthosoma haemorrhoidale. The sequence continues at coordinate 121,777,687 of OV884009.1, forward strand.
AGGTCTGTGAGACTGACGGGGTATTCTAGTAAGAGTGGCTGAAGAGGAAGAAGATCTAGATGCTTATGAGAAGTACTCGTATGCCGGCAGGCATGGGTGAGAGTGGGAGGCATTAAGGGGTGAGAGATCCCCTCTGGAAGCATGTTGTAGAAGTAGAGGAAATGGACGCGAATGAAGGACTTCTGTCGACGTCTCCATCCCAGAACGTGCACGTTTTCCATACTAATTCCTGTGAGGTATAAGGCTATTAATAGTTAAGATTAAATGAAATTAAAAGTAAGAGTGTGAGTTGATCAAAACCACTTTCTGTTTATAATTATTAAAAGAATAGTGAGTTCATAAATAAATCGATATTATTTATTATACAAAGAACATGGATAAAAGTGAAAATATGACTGAATAGTAATAACACTTGGAGTACCCGGAAGAACATTAGCTAGAGCTATATAAGACATATTTACTTAAACAAATGGACGCATGTATCCTACAAGTGAAATAACACCCCACCGCCAGGGGCCTTATAGTGGAACAAAATCAAAGGCACATTGAGCGAAATGGAAACAGAAGTTAAGGAGCTACGGCTGACAGAAGCTGAACGAAGCGAGGAAAAATAAAAATGTTTATTGATACACCTCTCAGAAATATGTGACAAACGGAAGGTTAATAACAATTAATAGTTAATAATTGCTGTATTTGTACAAAGGCCCATTATTATTTATAATCACACAAGTGTAATTTACGATAGATTTTTTTTCAGCTAGATATAGTTTTATTTGTATTATATTTGTAGCATTGCGCTATTCTTAAGGGGCTGTGCCCCTGAGTAAAGTATTTTTTCATACATTCATTTGTCATTACTTTTACAGCAGTAATTATTCAATTTTCTTTTTCAGTTTATCCTGCAACGAGGAAGAGAGAGCCGGGGTGGGGAGTGATCAGTAATGAGAAGGGCGGCAAATACAGAGAGGCTGTAGTTATTAGCTGGCCACGTGGCGTGCACGTGAGCAACAGGCAGCCGGGGGTGCTTGTCCTCTTAGAGACGCCGCTCGTGGTTTTGGAACCGGGCACCCTCCCCACCCTGGCTGGCAAAATAATAAACACACTTCAACTGACCAATAATAGAAGCTCCCATCGAGGGATCTGTTACAGTCACCGATAGGGTAGCTAAAAAGTCCAATGTTCCTCCGCTCCCATCTATGTAAATAAATAACTTCTCAACCATTCCCTGGTAAAATAATGCAAAAAAAAAAAATGCATTTAAATGCAGGAAGAGGAGAAATTTGTAAGTTCGATTATTTTATTGTATAATTTATCACTTGTATTATTTGTTTGAGGATTTGAAAAAATAAAAAAAAAAAAAAACTGGTAAAATTGACTTTAGTTTTAGTGCTATGCTGGTTGTGGCTCATGATACATGAGACATTTATTTTATTGTCCTATTGTTTCTCTATGTATAATTATTGATAATTAACAGTGAAAGAAAGTGACTTGAAAAATCGGGTCTGGTCGAACCCAATTAAGAAAACATAAATTAAGGTCTAGCAATAATGTGCTTCGGTCGGCCGTTAGCTCTTCATGATGTGTTATGCCATAGCTTTTTTGCTTCTTTCTGGTGTATAGTGTAATGGAAAATACAGCTTTTGCGGGAAGGGCAGAATCATAAGCCAAGTGGATAGAAGATGTGGCTAGGATCCAGAGAGTGATGAGATGCAGGAAAGGAGCAGGGCCAGTGTAGTTATTAGATGGAGGAATGCATCACGATATGTAAATTAAAAGAGAGAAAAAATATGTAAACGGTGGTCCCTCCAGAATAAATGGAAATAGACAATAGTAACAAGGAGCCGAGATTACAGAGTCCCCTTACCGGTAGCCTCTGGTAGCAGTTTAACTATTTCCATGGTCTCCACACATTTACTATCTACTGTCAGTTATATCCACTGAAAAAGTAAAAAGAACAATAGTTTTTATTTATAATTCTCGAATTACTAATCTACAAAGTTATAACTAACCCAATGTATACCCCAATAGAGCTATGGGGAGATCAAAAAAATCGAACATCAAGCGTACCCAATCCTTTCAATCAAAAGTCCTGAGAACAATAGTGAATGCCCCTTATTACGTCAGCAACAAACCCTTCATAACGATCTTACTATACCCTACATTCTCGAACTCATCCCTTCCAAGCTCATGAAATTCCATAGTAACCTATCCAAACATCCTAATCCCCTAGTACAGTCATTGCACAGTACCACTCATCCCTATAATCCTCCTCAGAGACTAAAACGGAAGTGGTCTCGTGACCTGCTATAAATGCGTAACAGTGGGAGTCCTGCCATTGGCCAGTTTATCCAATCATATCCTGAGCGTCTGTGTCTCTCGCGCTTTTGGTAAGCCTCTACTGACCCGAGACTCTGCTTCCTCTTTCGCATGCGAGGGAGGTGACAACCATGTGGATTGGGGAGTTCTCTGAGCTGTTTCTAAATACTGTATGAAGATTGTGCGAATGAAGAATTGTAAATATGGTATGAATGAGAACATTATATTATAATGTTCTCTTTATATTACTTTTTGCCCAATAAGGCAGATTGTAATTTTATCACAATAAAGATTTTTGATTTGGAAGAGCTGGTAATTATTGGTCGGTTTACTTAAATATTTTATGAGGGAGAGTGACATCCAGATTGTATGACAGGGAAAAAAGATTGTCGGCGGAAATGAAAGGTACCGGAAGCTGAAAGAAGGAATCAGATTCTCGGAGGAGTCTATACTAAAAACATCTATCCAGGCATCTGAAATATTTCTATGATCGGTGGCAGATTACGGGATGACTAAGAGATTCAGAGAAGGATGACAAGGAAGCGTTATTTAATAGAAGATTGTTTAGTAAATTATTATTTAGATCACAAACCAAATTGATATGATTAAATAAAGAGACAAGGTTGCAAAGAGTTGATTCGAACGCAGGATTGAAAGGAATTTGAGGTGAATGATAAATAACACCTTAGAGGATCTGTTTGGATCTGTTAGTGGAAAGCAATTCCGTGTGAGGGATGAGAGGGAGCGAATGGGAGGGGGGGGGGGGAGAGGATTGGAGGATATGGGATCTAAGGACGTAGACATCACCACCGATCCGATAGTTAGAAAATGTCATTAAAATCGTTTTCGAAGCTGTGACGAAACCCCCTTCATTTACCGTAGTCATTTTTGGCTAACTTCATTGATAATAACGGATAAAATCTTAGTAGTAGTAGTTGACGAATGCTTAGGAGCAGGAATTTCATCACACTCCACTAAATATAAAGAAATGACCAATGCAATGCAAATACATGTTTGGTATTATTCATGTATATCATGTGAATTATTAACTGTGGCGCCGCACTAAGAAAATAATCTTGGATACTAAAACGTTGAGGATCTACTATATTTAATTTATAGTGGATTCAATGGTAGTATATTATAAGTTGTTGATGGACCGTGTGGATTTGGAGAGTATTATAGTATAGAGATGAGAGGTCGGTCGTCAAGTGCTATGAACCAATTGTTCATGGCCTGTCAGCTCTTGATGCTAATAGCAGCACCCTTCTCCCCTCTCCCTCCCTAGGATTAGCGCACAGTCCATCATCTGCTACAGAGTAAATAGGCCATTTAATTTGTATGTATATGGGAGGAGGGAGTGACAAAGGGACAACGGGATGAGGCAGGGAGGACTCTATCTGATTGGGATCGCAGGTGGACATCTGCCAGCAGGTAGTCTTCGTCATTTCTCATTCTCCACATAGCATTTATATTTGCCCCATGTATGTGCAAGCTGCTAATAATTTTTGAACTGTCGTGAATTTAATTAAAATAATCACCTCTCGGTCTCTCCATAGTCTTATTTACTAATAAAAATGTTTTCGGCAGCTCTAAGCTGTCATCTTCAGTAACTAAAATCAAAATAAAAATTCATCTAAACTAAGAACTAAGGTACATAACAATTCATACAACTGTACATACAATTTAAAAGTCAACAAAACAAGCTCCTTCTTAGAGAAAACCACTTTAATTTTTAACGAGGCTCCCCAATTTCAATTTTAGGTTGGCAAAATACAACAAATAAATCAACAATCACAAAATGTAGAAGAAAATCAAACAAAAAAACAAAATAATAGTTAATATTAAATGTTGACAACAAAATAATTTCTTTGAGTTTCGAAATAATGTTTTTGGCTTAGTTAATAGTTAACTCAAGTTTGTGAAAATGTCACATAACACATATGAGTATTAAACCATCGATATGTTTACAGCATTAGCCATATATGTGATTGTAGACGATTCCAAATGAGTCAACAATAATACTATCCGTCAAAACATAAAATATAACAAAAATAAAAATTCGAAAACATATAATGATCTCAAATTTAAAACTCCATAAAGTGCTTTCAAACAGAGGATGGCTATATGATACTGGATAGTAGAGCTGTAGAGTTGTCTTCACTTAACCACTGCGGTGTATTTCAGGGCGGTGGAGAGAGAGAGAACTGAAATGATACCATAAAGAAAACTAATTAGCCATAGATAAGGTTAGGCTGCCGCTGCTATTGAAATCAACATAATTAATACTCTGACATGTGACAAATAACGTGACACCAATTTGGAAATTGCTATAAGAGTAGGGTAAAGTGGGTAGAGTGCTTGTGGGTCCGGGGTCCTTGGCTTCATAGGGGCGACATACTTGAGGTCTCAACAATCACATTTGGCTCCGAGGACTTACACAGCTATCTTGTAGTGTATCAAATATCCATAGCCACATTCTTCGATTAGTTGTGGTCTTCTTACATGTCCTGCCTAGCTCATTGCTAAAGCTACCTGGCTGCCCTTTCAAGTGTCTGCGGATATCTTCCCTCACTCGGGGATTCATAAGATATATAGTCGCTGTTTTTAATAGCGTACAAATTCCAAACCACGTAAACAAATCTCTTTCCAAGCGAAATAAGAAATAAAAGTTAAATAATTCAAAAAATGTCGGTAAAATGAAAAATAAGGAAATTATGGTGTATTTGTGGGTAGCAATGACCCTTGTGGTAAACATGACAAAAAAGAAAGGAAAGAGAAAAAACTAATAAGCATCTGCATAGTTTGGTAGTGTCTAAAATAATACCTATGTTGTGTGAACTGTTCCTCCATCTATCCCTTCACTTTGTGTAGAGGTATAGAAAGACTTACTCCATCGCTAAGCTGGGTCAGAATGGCTACTTATTTCTCTCGGCAACACTCCAATACTTCCTCTACCAAACCTTATCGACTAAAACCCGATCACACATTCATAACCGCCAAAAACTCTAATGCTCCAGCCATTCCCGCAACACATCTCGTTTGTCCAACATTTATCCCATCCACGTTCACTCATCCGCTTCTTTCTATCGCTCTTTTCCCGTCCTTCTTCAATTCTTTGCAACTTTTTACCTCCATGCATCCTTCATTCTTCTCCCCTTTCAGCTGCCTTTATAAATGTCTCTTTGTCCTCTCAATTTCCTACTATCTAACTATTTTGAGTGTTATCCCAATGTCATTAAGATTGTGTCAACAATAATTGATTGACTATTTTTTTTTTTTTTCATCTGAACATAATAATTATCTGTTATCACAATTTGTATCTATCCTTAGGCCAAGCTAAAAAAATCACATTTTTGTTATTCTAGGAGGATTAATGTTCCAAAATAAATTGTATTCTTCATTAATTCGTGATGAAGCTGGGGAAGCGGAGGGACAGAAGAAGCCGAAGGAGATAGCGGACACGAGCTGTGATGTCGGTTGGTGCCCGAGGGCACATGAGACCGGTACAGCCGCGGGCAGCTCCCACAGCAACAATTTTCTTCTCTTCACTCCACAACGACCTTATGTCTCAGCACACTTTCATATAGCAGCATCCATATGCAACATGCACCCTCTCCATCCAGGCCTTCATACCAAAGTCTTATTCTCCTGATTCATTATAGCCTTATTTTCCTCATCATTTTTGTACAAATACATCAACCATTTTTATAATAAGCTTTAATTTTAGAAATATATAAAAATATTAAAGGATGTCAATGTTCAGGCAGGAGTCTCCATGTCAGTTTCTTAAAAACGTACTCAAAGATTGTGAAAAAACAACTCCTCCTTTCCTCTATCCTAGTTTCGAGTAAATAATCTTACAAACAACAGACATTTCTCCTTGAGGGAGGACATTTATTAGAGGATTTTGTTGATATTGAGGTGTGAATTTATTCCTAAAATGAGGTCATTCCACCTCAATTATATCATTTGTATAATAAAAGATAATAAGATGGGAAAAATAATTCATGGTCAACAATACCTTACTTATTTAAAACCAAATAATTAATCATATCCATAATGACTATACTGTGTATTTTTTAAATAAAACTCTACTCAAAGAACGTTTTATTTCTTTAGATAAAGGTTTTCGATTTAACTTCCTTATTTTCCGCTCACAAAAGTGCTCTAACATTCATTCGAAAATGACGCGAAAACATGTCAATTTCAAATATCCACCCCCCCCCCTTAGCTTAGGCCCTATAGATAGCCTAACTGGACAGACTCCAAAAGACGCTGGCTGAAATCAACGTGGTTTGGGTCCGGCAGTATTAGGTATACGTATTCTATACAGACTCTAGGTCAAAACATGGAGACTTTCAATTGAGTCTTGTTTTTTCCTCTTTCTCATTCGACCATTTCAAGTAATATAGTGCTTGCCGACCTACCAAGTAATATAGTGCTTGCCAACCTACCAAGTAGAGTAAAAACTGATTAAAGTCCCACATCCTGGCTGGTGCATGTGACACCACAAACAGTAACGCAAAAACAAACACAAATATATACCTAAATACAAAATAATGTTTTGTGACGTAAAGCAAATGATTCGTACACATATATAAGGAATTAATCTGTTAATTTATTGTTATAAAAAGGACATTATAGTCATTATAAAAATTGGATAAATATATTAATGGGGTGTGAAGTATGTGAGGGAGGAGGAGCAAGAGACATAAGTTGTTGATGCTGTTCAAGAGGAGGCCCGCACACATACACAAATACTGTAGTCATGAATATTTGCAGCGAGTGATCGTCATATAGACAGTAGTCTCGCTAGAAGAAAAATAGAATAACATACAACATAAAATCTACTTACCACATCCTATGTCAACAATGGACTTGATATTGGCCCCACGTCCTCAAATGATCCATAATTTAAGTAAGTTTCAAGTTGATTAATACCTAAATTAGTTTTTAACCAATTCGTTTCAGCAATAATTAGTCAATAGGTTAAGGAAAATGAAATTCAAATAAATAAGGAAAATTATGTCCAAAATGAAGAAGTCATAATTGTTTTACTTTATATAGTTAGCTCATTTAATTAATCTATATTTTTATCTTTCTAATTAATTATTAATAATTGTATTCATGTTTATTTATTATTTCCAGTAAATTATTTATTTGTAGTAATATCGAACAAGACACCCCTAGTCTTGAATGAAGCCGGGACGAGAGTTCGGAAAGGTCGTCATTTAAGGCAGGATGATAGACCCCCATGGAAGATATTGGGGTGATCCATTTTGAATACATATCTTGCCAATAATTAATTACTAAAATGGCTATTAATTATTAATGATGACGCAATATAAATCGCGTCATTGCGTTTCAGCCGATTTCAATGCGGTTTTTGTTATGCAAAAATTTTGATTTTTTTTAATCTGTTAATTTTCACTGACCGATATGGTTTGATAGATAAAATGAAATATTTATGAGAATAAATGTAGAATAATCTTTTCGAAATAAATCAATACGTACTTGTAATTGTCGCAAAACTATATCTGGATATTTTTTCTTCGCTTTCTGTGTCTTTTAATGTACTTACTAAAAGTGATTCTCTGTTAATTACTTCGAGATGAGATAAGATATATAACGACATACTCTTGTGGAGAGGGGATTGTGGAGCTTTGATCGGAGGCCGCTAACGGAGCGTGCAGCTCCAATAGCACGCCAGGATGGGCAATCGCTCACAGTTGGCAAACCTGTTGCTTACGCTTTTTAACTATCAATTAGCACTGGAGAGGGGTTGCATGGCCAGCTGCTCTCTCTTATCCTCACCAACATGTGTCATATCCAACCATGCAACCAACACAAGCGACAAATTTGACCATAGTACGATGAACATCTCAAAGTCAAATCCAAGTGCAACTTTTTCCCGTCATCAAGTAATGTTTCATGGGAATACCTCCTTGTATTAACAATACAAATTATAGAGATGTGTGTTACTGTTCACTCTATGATATTGTATTTCAGTAGCCTTCCACCTAAAGTGGAAGGCAAAACTGTTTCATATCATTTTGGGGCGTGGTGGAATTGTGAATAAATAGGGTTCTTTATGTAAGTTGAATGTGTTCCTTTAAGTGGAAATTAAAAATGAAGCTGCTGTCAAGTACCTTGGGCTTGAGCTAGACCGCAGGTTCACTTTCACATTACATATGAACCTTACACGCTCGCCTGGAAAACCACCTATATCTATCCTTTTCCTATTCATCAATAGAAATTCTAAGCTTAATTCCCATACGCCATTACTCATATACAATTTGTTACTAAAAACCATTGTCAAGTAACATACCTAGTTATTTTTATTTTTTAGGAATTTAAATGTTTTCGCTGCCGACCGCAATGAAGCCTTCCGTATGATCCTAAGTAATCCATATTGCACTAATTCTGATTGGCTGCTTGCATCCCGCGATTCTTTCCCGCTCTCCAGATGAGGCTATAACAGGAAAGGTTAGTTCTTCTGCGTCAATCTGAGTAGAAACATCACTTTTTTTTTGCTAACATTTACTTTAGGTGCCCCCTCCCTTATCGTAATATAATAGAAGTTTGTATGAACCTTGCCCATATCCCATCTTTCCGATTCCTAATTTCCAAGGAACATGCTTCGATATTTTCATCAGCTTTACCAGTTACATAAAGATAAGCTTTATTTACTTTAATTCATTAGCTTCACATCTAAGCCCTACCAGAAAACCTTATGTCTCCGTGTTTGATTTTGATTGGCAACAAAACCTTTCATAATAAGGCAGATTGTAATTTAATCCCAATAAAGATTTAAATAAAGATTTTGATTGAGAGTTATCTCTCACCCATATTAACCAACAATAAACAATACGGTTTATTGGATTACGCAGCACCAAGTTGGCGGTTAGTAAGTCATACCAATATCGGTGAACTTCAAATACCCATCTTGTCCCAACTTTTTCACGGACAAGTTCAAGTTTTCCTATACTCTGTCTGATATATCAAGGCAAATATTATAGTATAATAACGTAAACTATACTCTGTCTGATATATCAAATCCAAATTTCAAAACGTGATATAATAATACTCCATCTGATTTGAATATCCTTGTACGGTAAAACCAAACTCTGCAACTAATGATTCATCTTAGTAATAGAAAGCCGTGTCAGGCTGCAGCTGCAAGTAAAACCAGTTTTGATTGGCCGAAACAATCGGTGTTCAGATTGGATGCCGCCTGATTCTGGGTTGACCAGCATTCAGTTATAGGGCTCAGTCAGTCTTCTCAAATCCCAGTTTCTCACAATTATTTGTGCTGTGGGGCTGTTATGGGAGTAGGAGGTCTAGGGTGAGGTTTCAGGGTGAAAAGTGAAGTTCTGTGGGTAGACGATAGAAAAGTCGCCTTTACCAATTGCGTCCCTAGTGGGTTCACGGTGGCATTGTTTAACAGTGGATAAGGTGTATTCATGTCTCCAACAACCCTGCTAACATACTCCACGGCTAACATGCATTTTAAGCAGTACTTACAAACTTACAAAAATCGGATTACGGTTTAAATAACTAAACAATACAAGCGGCACAAGGTGATGGGGCTCACCTTTGGATTGCACCTAGAGGTACCTAAAACTAACTTACAGGTAACTTACATACTAACCTAAACATGTAATGTCCCCGCTTCGACTGCCTGCTGGCATCGATGAGGGAATATCGGGTGGAACAATCGGCTACCCAAAGCCACGAGAGTGGTAACCCATTTTGGCCCCTGTTCGAGGTCAGCTTGCTGGTCAGCAGACAGGTGTAGAATCGTCGGGTCGGGCCTTGGGTGTTCGATTGGTTAGTGGGGTACGGCGGCTTCGCCCAGGCATTGTTTGGTGGTGCGGGGTCTGGTCGTTTAAATGGGTCTTCTGCCGTTTGGCCTGCGGCGCAGGATTTGTTATCCTCCGGGCAATTTATCTTGATTGTTCCTTTATCTTCGGGCATTCCCGGAGTGAAGCTGGGTTGGTTCCACCGCAGTTGGCGCATGTATGGAGTAGCTGCGTCTCTGGGGCATGGCGCCTTTCTTGTGGCCCTCCTCACCTCACGCAGGTCTGTTTTCTGCAGCAGTAGCTTGTTGTATGGCCAAAATAACACGTTATCACCTCCTTGAGGAGTAATCCACAGATGGTTTAGCTGTGACGAGATAGGAGAGATCTCCCTCATCTGATCTAAGGGTCCCGTTTTTTTGGAACCATCGGACGTCGACGACTCCCGGAATATCATCCTTGAAGTAGCCATGCGGTTGATGTCCTTTTGCATCTAACCCTTGAACGACGAACTTATTATTGTTCTGTCAGTTCCTCAGAGCGAAGGAGTGGTGTAGTTGACCTCCCATTCACAGAAGGTCCCGGATTTCTACCTCAAGCTCGGTGTAGACAGTTACACCCCGTCTTCCTTAAGGAAAATTTTGTGATGGCTGGTCTTCAGAGCAGCTGACTTATTGCTGTGGTGTACGGGCGTAGGGATTGGCTTCCCCGCCTTCTTCTCCTTTGATGCCATACGGGGGACTCAAAGCCTTCTTCGTGACTGGACTCTAGGTCCTCCTGTTTTTTTTCTGGGCGCTTTTGTGAGCTTGCGACCTTCCTTTTGGTCACTATACTCCTATACTTCTTCTCCTTCTTCTTTTTCTATTAGTTGGTGTTCTTCAGGAGATGTTGGCTTTTAGAAGTCTGAGCTGAAGTGGGCTGCTTGTACTGCAATGTTAATATGCATTTTAAGCAGTTCTCTAATAACTATCGTATCAGATTAAAGCTGAACTGATCTAGTTAAAACTAAACTAGCAATGCAAACAGAACCAGGCAATAAACCTCATCAACCTTCGGATTACAGAGAGAGGGACTTAAAACTATCTTACAGCTAACTTACAAACTAACTTAAACGTGTAATGTTGTCAACTTGACTGCCTGCTGCCAGCGATAAGGGAATGGGGGTGGGGATATCGTGTTGAACACAGGGTTGGTTAGGTGTTGCAGTGAGTTGAAGAATATGATATACCGTTGGCAGCTCAAAGTTCTCGTGCAGTTCACTATTTCTCTGCTGCTGGAATAAAGCATGTCGGAGTACCCCGATGGTCAGACATGCCCACCGGGGGAGGTCTCGTCGATCTAGCCACTGCCTAGAGGGCGTCGGAAAGAAATAAACCTGTGGTATTTGACCTTTGCTAGCGGCCTAGTCAATGGGCAGCTTAATTCATGTTTGTGTATAGATCAATAAGATTTTAGAAGGTTTATGCCCCGACAGTGCACTGTGTTCAGGAGAAAAGGTACAGCCTATGTTTGGTATTACTTTACGTGTTCTTGGAATGCAACGAGTTCAGTAAGTTAAAACCATCCAAACCCCAAAATTTAGTGGATCGTAAAGGGTAGGACTTAACTGCTTGTGGAGTGGTACTAGGAAGGTGTGGTGCCCCAGTAAAAAGGCTAGCTTAAAGTCATGGAGCTCCTCTGGGAAGGTGTGGGAGCTGAAAGCGCCGGATTAAAGTTATTAAGGTTAGGAAAGAGAGGTGCAGAGGTAATTCAATACGAAAACATGGTTTGAGCAGAGCAGCAAGCGTTGTTTCAGTGTTTACTTCAAGAGTCCCATTCCAACTGAATAAAAAAGCTCAGAATTTCTGTCTTATATAATGGTGGGAATTTCTGCCCTCTATACTGACGCCGAAGGTTTATTGACATAAAAATATGGAAAGGTAAGCGGGTGTTTTTGGTCCGTGAAGAGGGTAAACTTCTATTTGTTCGTGGTGAAGAAGTTGTCATAATTGAAATTGTTGGAGTCGCTTCCGTCAGATGACTAAATATCTGTAAGCCGTACAGCATAACTGGCCTGAGTACACTTTTGTATATCATTAGCTTGAAGTGCAGAGATAGAGATAGGGGGATAACAGCAAGTGTATAAGGAGGTAAGACTTCATGCGTACTCGTTTCAATTTTCTCGCAAAATGACAACGAAACCCGAGGTGGCGATCCATTTTTATGCCCAAATATACCACTTTGTGGGAGAATTTAGCTGTATTCCTTCAGTGTAAGAAGTGGGTAGTGGTTTCTTTCCTTTCTGAATAGAGAATATTATGCAGTTAGTATCCGGTGTTCACTGTTATGTTGAGTTTACCCAATCTATCGCCGATCTCGTTAAAAGTTGGTTCAGCATGTCAAAGAGCACTCTTGGCGTTCATGCTGCTACTGTACACCTCGATGTTGTCAGTAAAAGCAGCAACATTATAGGTAGTATTATTATACGTTGAACAGCACTGGGGACAGCAAGGCTCCTTAAGGTACTCCACAGTTCAGAGGCACAGCTTTGGAGAGGCTATCACCCTACTCGCACCCAAAACGATCGGTTTTTCAGGAAGCGAAACAGCATTGTGTAGAGCTCCCGGTCCAGTGTGTTTCGTGGGACACTGAGTCAAATGCCCACGTGCAGTTGGTTTCTGACTGTAGTTCCTCAAGGAGGTATTCTGTGCTAAGGATGGCTTGAAATACAGTCTGCTCCGGTGGAATGATGTGAATGTGTCCACACAGTCTTTGAGATAATTCAAGTGGATTTTCGACGGTAGTTGTAGATTGTGGGACGAGGGGCCACCACTATACCGTCCACCACATACAGTTCTGTTTTTTTCTCCGACGTAACATAGTCCAGGGCAGTCCAATTCGTGATACGATCTGGCGGCCTGGTCCCAAGGAGACGATGGTCGCCCCGGATGGCCCAAAACAATCAGGGTTGATCACCTGGTTGCCTAACAGATAGCCGCTTTATTGAACACAAAGTATTTTTCATGTACCATGGTCCTGTGAATTAGTGCGTGAGGGTAGCTTCTTCTAGTGTTAGCAATGTGGTGGCCACACACGGGCATATTTTTCGTTATTCAACCTTATGCTCTTTAAGTCTATGACGATGCCCAGCAGACAACCAACCTCTCACAGATGTGCTGCCCAGTTCTTTCTAACTACCCGTTTTTTGTCAAGAGAAAGCCTTGGACATCCTCGTTCGGATTCTGGCCGTGGGCCGTCATTTCGCTCTTCGGGGAACTATTTTAACTTGGTGAGAGAAAGCCCTGGACCTCGATTTCGACTATTATTAAATTACCGAATTGTTTTCCTCGAAGAAAGTGGACTATGCTCAACCACATAGTGGGTGTGGCATAAGTTCGAACCCATAAAGGTCCTCCAACTTGTTGATCCTACGGGAAGGGTAGTGTTTTCTTGCTGGAATTGAACCCGTTTACATGCAATAAAAGCTACCAAGACACTTTGACAATTCCCCAAATTCAGAACTTCAATTCATTCATTGTTCCATTTTTAAGCGAAAATACAAGTCACGTGCGACCATCACACAATTAAGGGGTTCGTCACGTTTGCAAAAACGATTGTATTGACTTTTTGTAATAATTTTCCACAAAGTCCAATAAACATCATTGCGTATATTATTAATCAATTTGTTTAAACTAATTTTATCCTTCATAATTTGTCATGGGACTGGTTTTATTTTTAGCATCGGGGCATAAAATGGAACTACCATGTGTATAAAAATATACATATTTGGTAGGGTTATTCGTGGAAACACGATGTTAATGACAGTTTTAAAGACTTGTTTTATTATAATAATAATTTGAGACAACGAAAAGGAAATCACATATAGTTAAATAGGACCTAGAGATCTTTAGTTTGATACTCAACGGAATTTTAGACAGATATTTTTTAAATCCAACTAATTAAATAGTTAATGACGCTTAAGAACATTTCATGAATAATTTCCACCTGTTTCTTATTTCTGATTGCACCTTCAGATAAAATATCATGTCTCTAGCTTAAACGTAAGGTTTACAAAAACCAGAACGGATTTTGAAAAAAAATCAACAAAACCTATAGTAGGAATCTTCTTTATTGTGATAAAATTACAGTCTGCGTTATTGAGCAATAAGTAATTGTGATAAATGTTTTCATTCACACCATTTTTATAATTTTCATTCACTTACCCATTCATAGAGTATTTACAAACAGCCCAGAGAGCTCCCAAATCCACATGGTTGTCACCTCCCTCGCATGCGAAAGAAGTCTTGGGAAGTCCCCCACGCTCTTCCGTCAGACGCGTCACCGGATATGAGCCAGTGGAAGCTGACGAAGAGTCAGGACATGATTGGAGAAACTGGTCATTGCCAGGACAAAATAAACAACCTATAAATGAATAAAAATAGATGATTACACCAAAAAAAAAAAATAAATAAAAGAACATGGCGACAAAAGACGATCGTCGCCTATATTTCGGAAAGTATTGCCCCTTTCTTAGAATTATGCAATTATTGGAGAAAGAATGACTCGAGCCTGTGGCTATCTTGAGATTTCCATTTTAATCTCACTTCTATTTACGCCAGCTTTGAAAATAAAAGAATATATCTATATCTTCTTTTGGTAAATATAATAAATTGCCTTTTACTTGCGTTATTTTCTATTCTTCAAAATGTTTAAATCATTTTTATATTGGAATGATATATAAGATGAGAAATAGAGGGCTGCGTCATCTGTACATAGCACAATATCACACTTTGTAAAACTGTTTTACATTATTTTTTCGGTCAATTTTACTAGTCAGTTGAGAATTGATAGGTGGGACATTTAGGCATAGTTAACGCTTTAGCTATTTACCAGGAATCCTGAAAGAAGACAACACCATCCTACGGTTATTGATTCTATAACACATTTCTTGAAATTGTTTTTTTTGCAGAATATTAGTCATACCATCATCACTAGGAGCTTTTAACACAGCAATAGTTTCACCAATTTATTTCCGAGCTGTGAACTAGACATACTTACTCATTAAAAAAGCTGATTTCCAAATAAAAGATTTACTGGTTTTCAAGATTTTGGGATTGATTTATTTATAATTTTTTATTGATCTGAAACAATCACTTAGCGGTATTTTGTACCTTATGGGTGGCCAATATTAATATTTCTTTTCCATTTACTAAATAAGTAGTTTTCCAACTAATTTGTTTTTTTCATTCAGCCATTAACAATAAAATAAACAGTGATAATGTCACATAAATGAATTGTCCTTATAATTAATTGTTATGGGTGCTATTAGGTGGGAAATGGGGTCACAGCTAGGAGGAGGCTGGTCAAGTATCATTAGGCCAACGGCCTAATGTGAACCAGTTAGAGTAATGCTAGGGGTCATACACAAGCATATCATCATTATCGCTCACACGTAAAAAGAAAGAAGAAAAAAATGAAGCGTGACTCTGGCTTAGGATTGTCTTTCCCAGAAAGAGCTGATATTTTTTGCCCGACTACTAATGACAGAGTGGGGCTCGTGCGCTGTGTTTAACATTGTGTTTAGCCGTGAAGACCTTTTAATTTTGCTCTGGGTTCTTTACCTGGCTTCCCTGTCTGATTCCCGTTTTTTTGCCGTTGGTTCAATGTCTAGCAGCACTTCCCACGACCCTGTATAACTGGAACGCAAACAGTGCGTCATCCTCCTTCTAGCTTCACGTCTAAACGATATTATTCAAAATAATTAATCCACTTGTATTATTCTCCGTATAAATTATTATATTGTTTATGGAATATAATCATCTACGATAAATTTATGGTTTAGTCATTAATTTTAGAGCAAAAAATAACCCAGAACTGGTACCTGAGGTCATGATTGCTCGAGGTAGGGCTAGATGATGTGATGATGGTCACATCCCTTAACTTACCTATGCTTCATGAGACATTTTTAGTCTGGTAATGTTCCTCTATTATATATACTTATTAATAATTAGCAGCCAATGAAACAATGACTAGTAAGATTGGGACTTGAACCCGGGACTTCCCAATACCTAGTCGGGGATTCAACCAATTAAGCTACCTTGCCTCGAGTGACGGCCTTCCCATTCATATTGGGAAAATATGTAGCCAACATCTGGGAAATATTGTATGCAATACCCTATGGGTGAAGATATAGACAGGGAGGGCATGGAGTGACTCCTAAGTTAATTTCCTAATAGCTATTCTGCCAAAGCTAAGGCCATATATAAAAATATTTGAGTATATCCTTTCTAAGTGAGAAATGTTTACTATGGTATTGGTTATAGTGGTCATAGTAGTAAAATATTGGCAAGAACGCTCGGACACCTGTCACAAATTCGTTTAAATATGTGACCCCAGGACCGTAGCCTTCCATTTAAATTAAATATAACCAACATTGCAATATTTTTTTATACATAAAAGTTTAATTGATTTTAATTTTTAGTGACTAAACATTTGTTGCACCAATCATAAACTAAAGTTGTAGAAATAAATGTGTGCCGTGTCAATAATGCCCGTGTTTTAACTTGTTAGGTGCTGGTCTGGGGTCACTCTGTGTGTCAAGTGTAGAAGAAATTCAAGACAACGGTGAAACAAGTTGAAAGCTACCAAGGCATGGAAGAGTTGGGCCGAGGATATTCGTCCACAGCTGGAGCAAACAAGAGGCAGATAAATAATATGCTTAAAGGGAAGTACTTGCGGTAAAAGAATAGAAGTGAATGGGATTTGCTAAGAATTGTTACTAAGAACTCTTCGACCCATGCTGTGTAAAGTAAAATTAACATGGAAATAAGAGAATATTTAGAGGTAGAGTTTACCTAGATTTAGCAAGTTAGAAAATTAGCAAAAGGCTTCGAAGGGAACAAATGAGGTATAAATGATCACCAGATGGATCCTTTATTGCCCATCATTAGGTATACTGAAATTGATAAGCCATGACCCTAGGCAGCCAGCTTGGAGAAGGTGTGACGAGAACGTCACAGTTCCGTTGATAAGAGCCATAAATAGATGTTCCTTAATACAAAAGGGTCATAAAGAAAAGGCCTTCGTCTTAAGGGAGAGAAACTGGGTCCAAGAAGGCGGGATATAAGCTTTGAACCATGGCAGCACAGCCTACTTCGTTTTGGGACGGACCTGATTTCTTTCTGTGGCGAGACCTAGGGTTGAGGCGAGGCTGGTTTCTGAGACACTTAGGTCTTCATCTAAACTTATCATTTCAATCATTCAGTTCGAATTCAGCGTAGTATTAAGTAAGAAATATTTTTTATTGTTGACTAGTAAGATCTAGATAAGCATTTTCATCATTCATATTCGTATCCCATATAATCTTATTTCAGTAAAACATTTGTAAAAAAAATCCATTGTATATAAATTTCTATTTTCTATAAATGAATCTATTTCATATGATCATCACCTTAATTTATTAAAGTAAATTACTTTCGGCACAATAGGAAATTAATGGAGTATTTTTAAGAAAAGTATACTTTGGAACAACTTCACGCAAATACAACACGCCCAGGGAATAAAATCTGTTAGTAGTTGAACAGTTAGACGACATGCATCCATGTAAATCGAATATTCTTATTATTCAACAAGAGCGTTTAATAAGTTACGCTCTATTTATATTTTAATATATATATATATATATGTTTAGAACAGATACATCACTTATATATTGCCTTACAGTTTGTGTATTCGGATACAGTTGTGTATCCGAGTATTCTTCTAATAAAATAAGAACCCCCGATCTCCGAACATAGCAGAACATGATGAATAAGTAGAAATTGTTACTAGGGTAAAAAGAAGGTGGAAGAATGCTGGGATATACTAGATTAGGAGATGAATATAATTAATAAAAATAATTATAGTATTAATGATGAGTTATGAATTATTAGATTGGAGAGAGATAAGTAACCTCAATTAAAATGTATGTGTACTTCAATAAAGACTTTATAACAGCGATTATGGTAGTCTTTTTTTTTTTTTAACTAGATGCATTATATATTATCATATAATTATTTTTATCATGTAAATAATAGAAAAAAAATTATTTGAATAAAGTCTAGATTTAAAGATTGGGAGAGTGGGCGAGCAATAAAGGTCATAGGAAACGAATTGCGAAGGTTTCAGCAGCATTACCAACTTTAACTCTTACATGTTAAACTATGTTAAAGCTACATCTGTGAAAATCAGATAGACTAAAATTAAAATCTACAGTGAGATGGTTCCCCGTCTTTAGACTTCTAAGTCCATCTATTTCAAGAGAAATTCTTAAAGTTTTGCAGAGCCTACTCTAGCGTCAAGTACAGGTTCGTATTTGAGCCAGATCAGTTGATGCAGTCATGACCTGTGAACCTTAACACACGTTTTTGTTCCTAAATACTATGTAACTTTCAGGCTAGGTAAATGAATTTTTGCTTTTAATCGAACAATGATCAGATCAGATCACGGGGTCATGGAAATTTTTAGTGGGTATTAAAAAACTTCTTTATTGTGCTAAAATTACAATCTGCCTTATTAGACGATAAGTAATTAAGATAAATGCTTTCATTCATACAATATGCTTTACAATTCATCATTCACTCGCTCATTCATAAAATATTTACAGACAGCCCAGAGACCTCCCAAATCCACATGTTTGTCATCTCCCTCACATACGAAAGAGGAAGCGGAGTCTTGGTAAGTGCCCCACGCTCCTCCGTCAGCCGCGTCACCGGATACGAGCCAGTCAAGCCTGACCAAGAGCGCGAGAGCCACAGCCGCTCAGGACATGATTTATTTATTATAGCAGGTCACGAGGCCAATGCCGTTTCAGTCTCCGAGAAGGTTTATAGGGGTGAGTGGTGCAGTGCAATGACTGTGGTACGGGATTAGGGTGGTAGGAAATTTCATGGCTACTATGGAATTTCATAAACTTGGAAGGGATGAGTTCAAGAATGTAGGGTATATTAAGATCGTTATGAAGGGTTTTGTTGCTGACGTAATAAGGGGCATTTACTACTGTTATCAGGACATTTGATTGAAAGGATTGGGTACGCTTGATGTTTGACTTTATTGCTGTCCCCCCTAGCTCTATTCCGTATGTCCAGATTGGCTCAAGTATAACTTTGTAGATTAGTAATTTATTTTCTATTGAGAGATGGGATGTCCTTTGAAGTAGTCTGTACAGTAGTCCAAAGCGTCTGTTTAGTTTAGCCAAACCCTCTCAAAAGCTTAAGATATAACAAATAATAACATTAAATATGATTAAAAATTATATTCATAATAATTATATTTAGCTCATTAATGATATATTTTCAAAACGCTTTTACGCATTTTGCTGATAAATTTAGTCAAGTAGTTCAAGGGAAAGCCTTAACGTCATATCTCGTAAGTAAGTAACTCGTATTTCAAATTAACCCATAAGGCCATTAAGGAAAATTTGAATAAAATATATTGAGTAGATGAATAAAAATTGTGATGATATTAACCATTTTTTCAGGCCGAGTAGTATTCAAAACGTTTAGCTTCTAAAACTGGTTAACGGTTTCAACTAAGTAGCATAACGACTATTAAATAAAAAAGGAAATTCCAGCAAAAACAATCCATCCAAAAAATATGAAAAGGCCAAAAAGGCATAAGTAATTAAATTCTTCTAATAACAAAAAGAGCTTGAAAAAATTGTTCATACTGACATAAAAGAAAAAATAATGGAATTAGAAATGGAATGACGCATTTCAATTGTTTCAGATGAATATGACAACTGTAGAAGATTTCCTCACTTCACCTATTCCTCTCTCTCTTCCACCAAAAGCCGTTAACCCCTCTGGGGTTAAATACCTTCTGAAAAACTTACCTAACCGAAAATCACCTGGATATGATCTCCTTACTCCTCAAATTCTCAAACAACTTCCTCCTAAAGCCATAATCTTCTTAACCTATATATATAATTGCATTATCCAAACGACGCACTTTCCTCTCATCTGGAAACATTCCATTATTGTCCTATTCGCCAAACCCGGTAAACCACCCAATGACACCTCATTTTAACGTCCAATTAGCCTACTCCCTATCCTCTCAAAAACATTTGAGAAACTCTTACTAAAACGTCTACTTCCAATAATTGAATCCAAAAACCTTTTTCCCACACACCAGTTTGGTTTCCGCCAACGACATTCCACTGCTCAACAAGGTCTTCGCGTTGTTGATCACATCTCCTCAGCCCTTGAAACCAAACAGTATTGCACTGCTGCCTTTCTGGACATAGCTCAAGCTTTTGACAGAGTTTGGCACGCAGGTTTGCTCTACAAGCTCAAAAGATATTTACCACAGACTTTTTTCCTAATCCTACAGTCCTACCTTTCAAACCGCTTCTTCCAATTCCGCTGTGGTTTAGAATATTCTAACTACTATCCCATAAATGCAGGAGTTCCACAGGGCAGTGTCCTGAACCCCATCCTCTATAACCTATACACCGGTGATGTCCCCTCTACTCCCAATACCTTCTTGGCTACATTTGCAGATGACACTGCAGTCTTGTCATCCCGCCCAGACCCCGACATAGCATCCCATAACCTTCAAAAACACCTTTACGAGATCGAGTATTGGTGCAACCAATGGCGGATCAAAGTTAATGAAGCAAAATGTTCCCACATTACCTTCACCCTTTGTCGCAAGTCTTGCCCACTAGTTAATTTTAATTCTATTCCTCTCCCTGTATCCGAGATAGTACGGTTCTTAGGCTTCCATTCTAGAACTCATCCCTTCCAAGTTTATGAAATTCCACAGTAGCCTTTCCAACCACCCTAATCCTGTAGCACAGTCATTGCACTTCGCCACTCATCCATATAATCCTCCTCGGAGACTGAAACGGCAGTGGCCTCGTGACCTGCTATAAACGCGTGACAGTGGGAGTCCTGGCAATGGCCAGTTTCTCCAATCATGTCCTGAGCGTCTGTGGCTCTCGCGCTCTTGGTCAGCCTCCACTGGCTAGTATCTGTGACGCGGCTGACGGAGGATCGTGGGAGACTTCCCAAGACTCCGCTTTCTCTTCGATGTGGATTTGGGAGGCCTCTGGGTTGTCTGTAAATATTGTATGAATGAGCGTGTGAATGATGAATTGTAAATATGGTATGAATGAGAGCATTTATCTTAATTACTTATTGCCTTATAAGGCAGATTGTAATTATAGCACAATAAAGGAATATATATTTAATAAAAAAAGATGAATATGAAATCTTGCCGTCAGATTTCGAAGATCTATTGCTGCTGATGCTTCAGACACGCATTTGACAATTAAAAAGTCATCACTGATTTAAGGAATGTCTCTTCCAATCAAAAAAATACATAATTAATAAGTATTATTCATTTCTAGATTATAGAAATTATAGTTGAAATATCCTGGATGAGCACCGATTTAAAAGTAGCTTTTTTTTTTTCTTTTTCCCGCCCTTCCTGAGGCTGGGCCTCAAACGGGCTTGCCCCACAAGCGCGTGTAGCGGGCTTGTGGGGTTACGCAGCCTGTGGTGCGCGTATTCCGGTGCAATGGGATTGTTGCACCGGTCAGCGCACCTTCGGTTATTCTGTTATTCCGTTTATTTTTCATATCAAAATAAAATAATAAAACAAGAAAAAAAGAAAAAAAACACATGATAAAACCAAAACAAAGAGAAAAGAAACAAGGAAACACTTCTACCAATACAATATCTACAAATCCTAAACTAGCTATATACAATTTTTTTTTTTTTTTTTTTTTAACCGTGTATTTTTTTTTCGCTTTATAAGTACCGTGCGCTAACCGATTTAAAAGTAGCTGTTATTTATTCTTTAATCTTAATTTTTTTTTTATACTATACCATAAAACTTCTTTTCTTTGATATTATTATTGCCATGGCGTCTTCCAATCAGGTCCTGTTCATATTTTCCTACATTCCGGTTCAGCATGTCTAGTGTGCTAAACAGCCTGTCACATAAATGCTCAACCCTTATCTGCCAGTCATGATGAAGTAATGCTGTATTTTAACATTCCCTAGCATTGAACCGAACATTCCCTCTGTATCTGTCTCCCTCCCTAGCTACACCCTTATTCGCGTCGTCAGGGTTCCCAGCTCAATAGCCCGAATCCTAAATCTCCCCCCCCCCCCCCAGTATACACAAATTGAGTTCGAGTGGTGCCCAAAATGCACATCATTACCTCCTGTAATTTGTAGTGTATCCTTGTCTTCAGGTTCCTTTTGATCAACCCTCTGCATCTTCCTTCCTCTCTACTGCTAATTAATCATCTCCGCTAACCTAAATACCAATCTCATATCGGATTCATACGATAATCAGTACGTTGAGAATATGATATTTACTCTCCAAGGCTTCATTATTCCTTCTGTACCGATTCACCACAGCATTACGAGTATGTCCGATACCTACATATTATTGACTATCCGGTGAACTTTTTTCTTCACAGTAGTTACGTTTATGTTCTCTCATGGCGTAATGGCAATATTTATATATGATATCCATACTACAGTCCCCTAAAAGCAAAACTTTCTGCAGTCCTAGACTCCGCTGCTCGAGAAAACAACTAATCTGGTGTCGCCTTGGATTGGAATGAAATCCACTCCTGCTTCATAATTGACTCCACGGTGGACACCCTCTCTGCCAACCTACTTCGTATCCTTGATGCCCTTTCGTAGGTTTTAAACTCACTATCAATTATCAACTGTTCTGTATTATAATATTTGCATTGTTTACACATGTTGTAACTATGGCGTAAAACAGCTAAGAAGGTTATCTTACTCATGTAATTATCTATTTATTGTGTATGTTTATACTTAGTATATATTCTGTTCAATAAAGCCTTAATCAGGGGTTAATCATTCTTTGATTATGTGACTTCCCATGCTCCTGTGAGCCGGCGACCTGTTCCGTGGATATGTGAGGATCGTGCCTGGGAAATCGCACAACTTTCATAAATCCCTTTCCTCAACTCCTCATCCTAAATCAAATTGGTGACTCGCGGCGGAAACTCTTCAGATATTATTCCTGTGGGCCCTCCTTCACTCAAGTCTTCTCAGTTTCTCCTCATCAACTAAATTTGCATTGTGTATTTGCCTCCTCGACCACTTCATCACTCACCTCGTCTTATCTTTCTTATGGGCCCTCTTTTAACTGTGATGATACATATATATTCCTATATCTCTCTCACTGGCCATATAACGTTTGTAATGTCACGTACTAATTCCTGTTAAAGTAATACAGCTCTACCTCCCACATTTCTTACCTTTCCTTCTTTAAATATACAATGTTTCCTCCTTAAATTTTGCCAGCTTCTTGGAAAAAATCCTTAGTTAAGCCCTTCCGTCTTTATCGAAAGACTATCACCCTGTATTAACCCTGACTTGAAGGAGTGGTACAATTCCAAATCTCTAATTGCCTTGAAACATGCAAACGTGCCCGTCCTTTCCAATCAGATCCGCAGTAGTTAATATTACTCAATCACGCCTCATCAGGCAGTGAACAAAGACAAACCGTTGTCCTAGAACATTGTTCCCCTTATTTGATCCTCGGGCCCTCCTTCACTCAAGTCTTTCTCCTCATCAACTAAATTTGCATTGTGTGTTTGCCTCCTTAAAGCAAAGTTATCGAGCATTTATCCTCTTTATTTTAATTTTAGTACCGGAATTAATTTCTACAAAACTCACGTGGTCCGTTCAATCTGCCTGCTGTGTTGCGCGTATCAAGTTTGCAGTCGTAAGAAGGTAACCAAGTATTGTTTTGTTTGCCTTCTCCACCACGTGATTAATCTGCGTCATTATTACTCGTTGTATCAATTTCGGAGTTCGCCAGTACATTTTTCACTAATTTCAGAATATAGTAATTTTATTTAGTCATTTTTCCAGTTTATCTTATATTACTTTAATAATTGTTTATTGTTTATAAATGTTACAGAGAAACAGAATTTTTGTTGTTAGACTCCCACTATGCAGACATACCCTCCAGGTGAATAATTATGAAAGATTCATATAAATTTTGATAGTGCGTGCAAATAAACGAGTAGAGGAATACTGTAAACACAAAAATCGGCAAAACTATTCGGAAAAATTTAATTTCCACTTCTCCTCACCAAGTCTAATTTAAACTAACTTAGGTTTTTCCTTCCGTCAAGGGATAGGCTGTGAGCGAGGTGGGTCCTCTCTCATTACTTGAGCTCCCAGGTGATATCGGGATATGACAGATTTAAATCCAGAATGAACGAGTGTACAAGAGAGTGCAGCCCCAATTGTGAGAAAATGGATACCACCAGGTATGTCGTGCTCATCACCGACGACCGTCAACGCCTAACAATTCATCACCCTACGAAAAATCTTAACAAACTCTTCTACTCTCATATATTATACTAAAATATATATTACAAACTTATAATATCATTCTTCTTTGTATAACTGGGGTTTTGAAAAAAATGCTAAAGTTTTTATTGCAGTTTTAGTGACGTTTCCTTATTAAAGTTCCGTCCTAACACATTATTAATCAGAAAGACAGATTTACCGTTTTAAAATTTTTGTTTATTCTGCCAAAAATGGTTTCATTTTTGGAACAACTAGAAGCTCATACTTTGTCTCTTTTAGGCTCAATGCAGTGTTATATGGGATCGGTCCTGGCATGTTTGTATGTAAAATTAGAATCAATATTAAGAGACTGAGGCTGCTTAGATTTAGCAAGTTAGAAAGTAAGCCAAAGGCTCCAGGAGGGAAGAAATGAGGTATACATAGATCCCCAGATGATTACAGATGGATCCTTTACTGCCCATCATAAAGTATAGTGAAATTGAGAAGCCATAACCCTATTTGGCTAGGCAGCTTGGAGAAGGTGTGAAGAGCACGTCCCCAGCGTTCGGTTGAAAAGAGCAAAAAGTCATATTTCTTAATGCTAAGGTTTTCTAGCTAAGTAAACAAAGGGCTCCTCTTTTCTGGAGGGGGGGGGGTGCTGGCTCGAGGTGACTAGAGATGATAAGCGTCTGAGAAAGGAAGGATGGAGTACTTCGTTTTGAGCTGAGCCCGGGACGGACCTGTCGTCTTGCTGTGACTAGACCAAGGTGGAAGACTGGCGTTTGGAACGCTGAGGTCATGAACTTGACTCATCATCTTCAGATGCATTTAGAGTCCATTGATGGACAATAGTAAAAAGTATTTTAATTGTTAGCAAGTAGGATCTATGCAATATTTCCATCATTTATTCATCTAAACAGCTAGATGGTGTCCCTGTAAATCAAATATTCTAATTATACAACTCGAGTGTAACAGCGTGGCGTTTGTGGGTAAGTGAGGTAAATAAATATATACAACCGTCGAAAAGATACAACCCTATATATATTGCCTTGCATTTTGTGTATTTAAATACAATTGTGTATGAGATATATTAGTGTATCTAAGTTAACGATCGTCAACGAAAAACGAGAAGAAAAAGGAAAGAGGTTGAATGTAGTTACTGAACGAGAGTTGTCACAAGACTGTTTTTATTTGAGCTTTTAAAGCCTCTCTAAATACATTCGGGATGTTTACATCCCGATGACTTAAGGATTAGGCTGGCTGCCTACGACGTCCGAACCTTAACTCCCCCCTGCCAGTTTACGCATATCTCTTCGTAAACTCCAAGGTCCGCCGCACTCAGCACACAGCCTGTAATCCCTTACATCACGTTTACGGTCTAATATATTCATAGTCCTCACAAAAAAACAAAGAAAAGAGATAATACAGAAATAAAACAAAAATAATAATAACAAAAAATAATACATTCGCCCTGGACCCGGTGGCTGCCAGGTAAAAAAAAATGGAACATCCACAATATAAATAATGAAAACAAAAACTCTCTCTGCGCAGCACATGTGAATGTGAACATGTGAAACATATGATTCCGGATCAGTTGCTCCGTATCGGATCGAGGGCACACCATCTTACGCACATTCAACACCCTCCCCCCTGTGTTGGGAGTTTCAACTGTTCAATGTGAACGGTTCGCCTCTTCTTTGGGGTGGTCATACTCTCGATGGTCACGAGATTATGTTCCCGAATTATGATGACCTTAAAGGGCCCCTCATACCGAACAAGTTCCTTACTACGATTTGACACGACTTTTCTGTACACAACGGTCCCAATCGATATTGCTCCTATGCGATCACGCACCTTCAAATTTGCCCGTGCCACGCGCTTGGATTTTTCGCGCATAATCTTATCGCGTACTTTGTACCACATCTTTCCGAGCTGTATGTGGGTGTTATGGAGCTGTGCCACCATTCCCTCATCCGCCACCGTCTCTGGCCAGTTCCTCGGTCTCACTCGTAATCCAAACAATATTTCGAAGGGTGCTAACCCCGTCGTGGCATGTATCGAGTGGTTGTATGCCGCCACCGCCATTGGCATCGCTACGTTCGCCGACAGGCCTTTATCCACCTGGTACACGCGTAAGTGGTCGCTGAGGGTGCTGTGTAACCTTTCGATGGTTCCCCTGCTCTTGGGATGCCCGGGGGTATTAAAATGCCATACCACATCCCGTTTTTGCATTTCGGCTCTCACGGTTGCATTGTCAA
This sequence comes from Acanthosoma haemorrhoidale, assembly GCA_930367205.1. Classification (NCBI taxonomy): domain Eukaryota; kingdom Metazoa; phylum Arthropoda; class Insecta; order Hemiptera; family Acanthosomatidae; genus Acanthosoma; species Acanthosoma haemorrhoidale. The sequence continues at coordinate 121,804,372 of OV884009.1, forward strand.
ACTCCCGTCCCCCGTCCGACGAGATCCTCTCTGGTATGCCGTAGAACTGAAACCATGTGTTGAGGGCTTGTAATATGGAATCTGATGACTTGTCTCCCACCGCGTAGGCCATAGCCACTTTGCTAAATGGGTCGATGATAGTGACCCACTTAAAACCCCGCCACGTGAAGGTGTCCACTTGAATCTCCGTCAGTGGTGCTTCTGCCGTGGGTGATTCCTCCTGGAGTCCCTGCGGGGGATGTCTATCATATTTCGTCTTCTGACAAACTTCGCATGCTCCGATTACCTCCTGAATAGTCCGCTGCATCCCCCACCAAAAATAGCGCCTTCGTAGTGCTTGTGCCGTCTCCTGCCCACCGCGGTGGTTGGTTTTTCCTTGGTGATACGCCAGTGTTACCTCGCGTTGCTGCTCCTCGTCCCGCAGGGTTTGGACCACGGAAAGACACCGAATGAACGAGCGATCCACCCCCAACAGCTCTTTCTGCCACAGCTTTTTAATTTTGTCCCACACAGTCTCGTTGCCCACGAATAAATGGTGTGTTTTGCCGGGTTTGGACACGTCCTTGAGAGCCTGACAAATTTGATCTCCTCGAACTCCCGGTGGTGACCAAATCGTCGCGATCTGACTCCTACCGTACGTACTATGGAGTATTTTCAGAGCACCCGATGTTTGAGTTTTCCATATGATCTGCCTCCGCTTATCATTGATAATTTCGTCCGTCGTCTCCATATCACGCGGTCTCTCTCCTATAGACTCGTCTGATGGTGTGTCCGCACTCCTGTCACTATCTTTCCGCGTGCTGCTCCTGCCCGCTTCTCCAGGCGTCCATTCCTCAATGAACTGCCTCATACCGCTCGATGTTTCCCCTTCTTCTATGGCGTTCACCATAATAGCGCGCGACAGCCAATCTGCCACGACGTTGTCTTTGCCTGGCTTATATACAATATCCAGATTGTATTGGGCTAAGAATTCCTTCCACCTTGTTACCCTTGAGGAGGATTCTTTGAGTTTTCCGACCCATTGAAGAGGTCGGTGATCCGTATGTATTCGAAACCTTCTGCCAAATACATACGGACGGAAGTGCCCAATGGCCCACACTATCCCGAGGAGTTCTCGTTCCAGAGCGCTGTACCGCGCCTCCGTGTCCGTCAGGCGTCTGCTCGCGTAAGCCACCGGTCTTTCCCCGTCTTCGCCTTCTTGTGACAATACTGCCCCCAAGGCATAGTCGCTTGCGTCGGTGGTGATCGTGAAATCCTTCTCAAAGTTAGGGAAAGCCAAAATCGGCGCCTCCTGCAAACGTGCCAAGCATTTGCGGATATTCTGCTCTATCAGCGGCGTGATCATTATCCGTGCTCCTTTCCGTAGTAAATTGTTAATGGGTACCATATATTCTGCCATGTCCGGCACGAAACGGCGGTAGTAATTGAGCGTGCCCAGTAATCTCCGAATCCCTTTTACATCTTTTGGCACCTCCATTCTCTGGATCGCTTCTACTTTCGTCGAGTCTGGTTGAACCCCTTCCTGTGAGATTGTGTGCCCTAAAAAACTAATCTGCTCCTGCCCCAGTGACGATTTGTCTATTGACAGTTTCAACCCGAAATCCCTTAATCTCTCAAATACGTTCCGGAGGTGTTGAATATGTTCCGATTCCGTTCGGCTGAAGATCAGCAGGTCATCCATGTAAATTTGGCACATATTTTCGTCCATTCCTCTCAGAAGTTCGTCCATGAGACGCTGAAAGGTTATTGGAGCATTTTTGAGACCGAACGGCATTCTCGTGAACTCAAAATGCCCTCTTTCAAACGAAAACGCCGTTTTATGTTGGTCATGCGCAGCTAGTTTGATCTGATGGTACCCTGCTTTTAGGTCCAATGTGCTAAAAATTTTTGCACCGTTTAGTCTGTCTAGGATGTCTTCGAACCGCGGGATCGGATATTTTTCGTCCAGGGTATTATCGTTAAGTTTCCGAAAATCCACCACGACTCGGTATTTTTCCTCACATTCTCCCGGTCGACTTTTCTTTTTCACTGCCCACAAAGGGCTATTATACGGAGACGTGCTATCTCTGATAATACCTTGGCGCTTGAGATCCTCGATCTCCTTTCTAATGTGTTGTCTGAGCGCTTGCGGATACCGCCTCTCCTTCACATACGTCACCCGCTCTACTTTTAACGGGATCTCATGTAGCGTTTTCCCCGTTGCTCCTAGCTTGTCCCCTTCAGCGAAAAAAAATATCCCTAAACTCGCTCCTCAGACTCTCCCTCCAATCCTCCTCCTATTTGCTCCGTTTCGCCCCTTACGCCCCCCCGGCTTCGATAGGTTCGCTTCCCTATTTTGATCCTCCAGTTCTCCCCCTCGTTTTTGATGCGCGCGCCTACTTTTCCCAGTAAATCACACCCCACTATTATCTGGTATTCCCGTGGCATGTCTTCCACGACGTGTACTTTTATGTCACCCATTACTTTCGCCCATTCTTCCAGCCCCACGACCGCTTCTCCCATTACTTCGCAGGGTCCCCCAAGAGTAAGTAATTTACACTTACATACCTTGATCTGGTGTGCCCTCTCTCCTCTACGCAACCTCTCTAACGCACCACGAGATATTATTGTATTGGTGCTGCCAGTATCAATGAGGCACCTCTCCCCCTTCCCGAACTCGATAATTGGCAAACCACACATCGTTTCCCGCACTGTATTGCACCTTAGGATGCGGTCGCCTCTCTGCTGCCACTCTCCTCAGGCCTCCGTACGCCGCTCCCATCTGCGCGAGGGATTCTTCTGCCACTCTCGTCGTCTGCTCCCGCTGCGCTTCGACTCCTCTCCGTCTGTCTCCGACGTCCCTGATGACTCGTCGCCCGATGATCCAATTTCTCTTGGTGTCGCGCTCCGCCTCTCCCGGATTTCCTGGTTGTTCACCTCCATTGGTTCTGCTTTGTGAAATTCCCTTCTACGAAACAAGTATGGACATTGTCTTGCTATGTGTCCTTCTTCCCCACACTCAAAGCACTTAGTGCGAGGGCACTGAGCTACCAGATGGCCCGTCTTTCCACAACCATGACATTTCCTTTCTTCTTTCCGAGGTGCGTACCTAGGCCTCGTCACTCCCAATCTTCTCTCTCTTGTCGCTCCCCTGTCTCTACCGGCAAACGGCGTTTCCTGTCTCCTCCACACTGCTTTTGGGGTCCTGTTTCTCCTATATGGGATCTGGCTCCAATCGTTGTCATCTTCGTTCATTTTTACTTCTTCTTCCCTTGCGCTAGCATCTATCATCGCCTGGGCGCATTCGAGGAACGATCGCTCATTAGGGAACCCTTCCTTCCTTCCCGTCTCCTTCGCTAATTGTACCTTTAAGATTGTTGACAGGAATCCCATCCTGCCCTCCACTTCATCGGCGCTAGTTGTCTCCCTCATTTTCTCATTTATTTTATTGTAGCGGACAACCAGGACTGCAGCATACTGTCCACTATTCTGTCTCGGAGATTTCATTTCTCGAAACATTTGGAATATATCCTCCTCTGGGGTCCATCGTCCCCCCCCATATGCTTTTTTCAGTCTCGTCTTTACTATCTCCCACGGGGTTTCCTCGTCCGCCTGTATCAGGTTCAGCACCTTCCTTTTCACCCTGCACACCAGGTCTGCCTTTATTGACTTAGCGTCACCTGGGTCGAGTAACCCTTCGTCCATCTTGGCTTGTATCCTCTCCATAATCCTATCTCCACCTTTGAGAAAATGATTTAACTCACCTATTTCCCCAGAAAATTTTTCGAGGTCTGAGATCATTTTCCTCATGTCCTGTGACGTCACTGCCCGCACCTTCATCCACGCCAGTGTGTTCGCATGGGCTTCAGCCATGGTTTCTTTAGGTAACTGTGGAACTTCAAACGCTGCCGGCCGCAATTCCACCATTACCTACTTTAATTAAATCACACGAAAGTGAATAAGAAGGAAAAAAAAAACAAAAACCAACTCGCACGTTAATGACTCGAACCCACTCCGCTCCCGGGTTTCGGCACCAGTTAACGATCGTCAACGAAAAACGAGAAGAAAAAGGAAAGAGGTTGAATGTAGTTACTGAACGAGAGTTGTCACAAGACTGTTTTTATTTGAGCTTTTAAAGCCTCTCTAAATACATTCGGGATGTTTACATCCCGATGACTTAAGGATTAGGCTGGCTGCCTACGACGTCCGAACCTTAACTTCTATACGCAAGTAAGTATCCGTCAATTAAAATTTAAAAAAAAACCTGGATCCATCAAAGGTAAGAGCAGTTTATTTCGGTCTTGTGTGTTTGTACATAACAAAACCTACACTGCCCTCACACTTTATGCTTTTTTCTTTTTACGACTCCTATTGGGCTGACTAGCAAGCATGCCAAAGCTAAATCTAAACACACTTTCCTAGATTCCTTTGTCACAAAACTCACTTGCTGTGCTCATATAGCCTAAGCCTTTAGACCTTTAGGTCCACACAATTCTGTAGGCATTTATAAAATTCAAATGAACAAATCGGCTCGTCACAATGAATATGTTCTCACTATACATTTTTCTACGGCATTCGCACACATCAAACAATTTTGTGACACACCTGAGTCTGTCTTGGTTATTGTAATAAAACTCGTCGGCCTGAATATACCAAATGTTGAATTTCATGACCCAACGACATAAAAAACATTTTGTAGTCTATAAAATATAATTCATTCTCAATTATTGATTAATTTGATAGTAGATAAAAAAATAGGTCATATTATAGTGTATAATTATATTATTATTATAGTGTAATTTATACACTTATTGTACATAATAAAAAAATTATTGTATCAAACTAACGAATCGGAAAGTCATGTAAATCTAATATATAAATACTAGGGTTAATAGATATAACTAGACTATTTGAGGGTTGCTAAGATGTAGGTATCGTTACCGAAAAAAAAAAAGCTTGAGGGACAAGCGATATAACCCTTTGTGTCGCCGTGTTGCAAGCAAAGGCTGAAACCCCGAGCGGAGATAGCAGATGGCAAATCACTTATCCGAAAACCTTTTCTTTTGAGAAGATCAAAGGACAAACAGCTCGCCTATGCGGGATGAAATCAAACCGTCTTTGAGTGAGAATCTTGGCTGTTAAAAAGGACATGCAAGAGAAGATTTTTCTCACTTTTGTTGGGGACGAGCTAGAGATAGCTCACTTCTGGGACGATTGCGATGAAGGAGGTCTTCCTATCTGGGAGGACGAAGGCTGACATTTGGTCTTGAAGCACCTCATCCATGAAGACACCACTGTATTCGTAAGGATAAGTTGTAATAGTTTATAGAGAAGCCAATGTAAATATCCATCATTTTATTTAAGGATTTCAACCATTTGAATAAAAACATATTTTATTGTATATTCTATTTATACTAAAGAAATTCTTTCCATTGACCACCAAGATAATTTAAGCTTGGATAAAGTAGTGATTGGAACAGGGTTAAATTGAATCAATGTTAGTCAATCTTGTTTTTAATATTACTTGACGCTAAGGAGGTACGCTCAGAGTTTGAACAAGTCTAGTAGTTAGAATAATTAAATGAGATCCCATTAAATAAAATATTTGAGGTGTGGTTCTAAGGTAAGGTAGGTAAAATATATACGTATTGATTCATAGTGTTTATTCAACATTCTTTATAGATCATCCCAGCTTTTATATATTTAGATAGGTTTGGATATATTAGCATATATTAATATATTAGTATTTCATATATGATTAAGAAATACATTGGGCCTTCATTCACCGAACGTAGTATTTCTAAGCAGAAATATATTGAGTAGTTTTCATATTTTCCTTTTATAATGCGTTGGGTATCAAATTAATATCTTGTCCCCCATTTATTTTTATCAATAATATGTGATTTTTTTTTCAACTACAATGAAACCAAAGCAATAAAACTGTCATTATGGTGTTCCCAACATTAACTCAACCATTGACTATTTCAGCGGCATGATCTTTTGCATGGTAATTTTACTGGTGCGAAAAATTAAAGCAATTCCATGAAAAACAATGAATATCATTTATCGCTCTTAGTAGCAGTAGTATGCATTTTCATATGCTAACTTGATGAAGCACAATATTTCACTGTTTTTTCTATTGTGAAATTTGCGAAGAAACCTGTAATGTGTTGAAGGGTGCAATACAGGGTTGCGTACTTTCCCCTGCTATATCCATATTGGTTTTGGACAGGATAAAGCTCGTTGTAAGCAGAAGGAACAGCGGCATTGTCATTGTATAAGCTTAGTTGGCGACTATTTTGACTTGGGTGATTTCAATGAACCAGCAGCATAATATTGAACCACATCATAAGTAAGTAGAGGTAAATGACATTCGCTAACAATTGTATCTAAGAACATAAGGAAAACTTAGATATTATTACCTAGAGAAAGGGAGCGTGAAAAGTTGCTTTAAATAGTAGTTTAAATTGGTAATGAATAAAATATATAAAAAATAAATAATTATGAGGAATCATGAATTGTTAATTTGGGCGAGCTTGCGGAAAACCAGTACAGATGGGAATGGAATTCCAAAGGTTTGCAGTACGGATAAATAAAAAACCTGTTAAAGGAAGCAGATTTGTGGGATGGGAAATTCAGGTCAGATGTATGGGATCTAGTATTTCAAAATTTGATAACTGATTTAAATTGGAGGAGGTTGTAAAGGTAGGAGACTGTTAGTGATAATAGTACTAAAGAGGAGGGATTGGCGACAGGCAGAAGGATACAGACATCCCACGATAAGCATTAGGCCCAAGGCTATACTGACTAGGAGGCGAAACTGGCCAAGTTGGAGAATCGGAGAATGTATGGAACATTTGAAGTCTTGAAATGAACGCCCACGAAACGGAGGAAATGGATGTACCTTGGAGCTGGTGAGCTTATTTACGTAGTTGGGAGGCCATTGAAATCGTCGAGGAAGTGGGATGTTGTGTCAGGAAGGCCAATGTAACATGAAATTCCTGTTGACAACTTCATCCCTGCTTGTCGTAGAGATATAAAATTTAGCATTGGGGTTTGAATCAATGCCTAAATATAAAACCAACTCTATGAAAATACTCAAGGGCGATTAAATATTCAATTAACTGGTAATTAAAAAAATAATGTTTTTTTTGTCGGGTAGTATGATATCAAATCAATGGTATCAGTGTTGTAATTTATGATATCTAACGTTTATTGTGTCTTTCAAGGACTATATTTAAAAAAAGTCATTAAAAACTTCATTAATATTTTTTTGCCATTTTTTTCTGGCTCCTTTTTTTATGTAAGTACACTTGATGACCCTAAGTCTGAACAAATTAAAGAAAATATTTTTTAAATTAATGTTACAAAAGTAATTTAATAAACATTAGGGATTTAAAATTGGTTATATTTTTTACTCATTTTTATATTTTTATATTTACATGAACAGCTGTGGCTGTGGTGACTAAATGAGTAATTGTGTATTTGTGTTACCCATCAAGAATACATCTAGGGGTGGGGAGGGGAAACATTTTTAAAGAAATTATTCTTGTAGATGAATGTTGAACAGAAAATTTAAAGAAAAATCAGCAGATTATAAAAAAAAAAGCTATTTTTGATTACTTATTTGCAATCTAATAAATTTTCATTCAGATTTGCTAGAGGAAACTGTTGGAGATGCAAGAGGGAATAATCAAAAGTACTAAAAAGAAGAAACATTCACAGATGTTAGAGGAAAACTTACTTTCAGAGGTACTTGAGGAAAATGTCAGAGGTGCCAGAGGAAACTATCACAGGTGGTAGAGGAAACTGACAGAGGTACTAAGGGAAATAGTGATTGGGTGGCATTACGGATTAGCACTTAGAATAATAAATGTAATGTTCATTGTGTGCTCTCATCTTGTTAAAATCCGATGGTAGAGAGAGGATTGGTGCTGAGGTGAGGAGGGGAGAAGGCCGGAGGATCAATAACCTGACTGCCCGGGGCTCCCCCTGCGGCACTCCCGCTCTCGACATTTGGAAAAATAAAAAGACAATAAGGACTCACTATAAATATTATCTATGAAGGGTTGGAGGGGGCGTGGCTCGGCGCCATTTTCTAACTGCCCCCGGCGTTGGCCCACTTGGTGGCAACTTAACTTGGCGCCCACGAACACTATCTCTGCCTCTCCCTCTTGTAGCTGGGCATTGCAGCCCTATTTATATTTATTATTTTCCAAATACTGGGCTATTAATTAATCAAAGTAGCGCAAGAGTTTTTTCCCGGAAATCCTCTTAGGTTAAAGAAAGATAGTTGTAAGGTCTTCATCAAATTTATTTTGGACAAGTTCTCCACAAACTATGTTTGTCTGGATAAGGATGGTAGAAGATATTGAGTACCAAAAACATTTTGTTGAACTTAAACAGTGAACAACCCCTGCCATCTCGCGTCAGGGCCTCACGCAGGCTTACCATGTCCAGTTATAAATTTGATGAAAACCTCAACTCTGTAATCGACACAAACCGAAGCTCTCATTTATGTCTAACAATCAGCTCTGAGTGTATTAATGAAATTGTTAAACAGTCCATTTGTATAGCAAGTTGACAACTTTTTACAAATACAAGTTGGATTTGTGACACGACATTGATACGTTCTTCATGTAATAGTAAATGTTTAAATTAAAACAAATAACTTTGATAATTATTAAGCATATTGATAAAGCTTTTATTTAATTTGGAAATTTTATAACTTACTCATCTGAGAGTCAGCGGCTTCGTTTTTCTTTTCACCGAATATTTAAAGAACATAACATGTGAAGTGGTTTATGTCCACCAAAATTGGGCTTTTCTCCAATTCCACCCAACCTAATAACTCAGTGCGTGAACAATATCTTAAAAACTAAGGATACATATGATATGACCGCTAATTAATTATATGAAAAATCCTAACAACTTTTCAGGGTAGTAAGAAACCCAGTCCGTGTGTTCTTTTTCTATAAATATTCATACCCAACTGAGTTTTAGTAAACAGAAATATATTATTTTATGTCGTTTATGTTTACAGGATTATTAATCATTAGGCGATTGCAATCTTATTAGGCTTTTATTTTTAATTCAACTTGAACCAGATTAGTAGTTGTAACATATCAAGTTATATAATAATTTACAAATCAAATCTTTATTGTGATAAAACTACAATCTGCTTTATGGGGCAATAAGTAATCGTGTTCAATGTTCTCATTTATACCATATTTAGCATATAATAATAAGGATGTTTTTTTAATATCATGGACTCATGAACACTCCACTTATTCTGATTTGGAAGATATTCAAAAACATAACATTCAGATTTAAATAAGTAAGACTGCTAGAGGTCACCAAAGAGGAAGGCTTCTATATCCAGTTGGGAGTTAGTGCTTTAAGGCTTCCTAGCTACCAACACTAATTTCCGTTTACTCAAGCGCATTCACCACTTCGTTATTTATTGGTTGAGTGAACTCCAGGGGGTAGAAATCACCAGCAGCCTCGGTTCAATTCAACTGTGATGCCAAAACTCACCGCAATTAAGGGTTCCTAAAACAATTTTAACTCCTTTTTTCGTAAATATGCCCCTCTAAAATTCCAACACATATTGCAAATCATAACTCAGTTGAAGAGGGACACTTAGGTGTTGAAAAAATAGGAAACCCTTATTACCGTCCCCTAAGACACAAGATTTATTAATCTACGCCACTACAAATGGATCTATGAAGCTAGTAGACCTACAAACACTCTTATACTAGGAAGTACATACATACCTTTACAAATTTTATTCACATAAATTATAAGACTACACTAAAATAGAGTCACAAATATGTAATGAATGTATAGTTTACAATACTCACTGTTTGTGAGAATATTGATGGATCTGCGCAGGACTAGAAGGCTGGACTGGCTCCGTCCTTCAACAAGTGCAGCGGATATCGCTGAATCGGTAAAAATGAATAGTTTAGGACTATGCCTCATATGAATAATTATAAGGTATAAATAAATAAACTTATATCTTGCTAACAAAAAATAAATAACAACATATACAGGGAAAAAATAGAAGATATTTACGAACGTAAGAGTATAAATATATATAAACTTATATTTTTTTAATAAAAAATGTATCATACACGATTAAACCTTTTAAAACAAGAGTAAAAGGTAATAGTGGTTACCCATTTTCAAGATTGTAGCTATGTGTCTATAAATACCTATGTTTACTGAGAGAGCAATAAAGTTGAATGATTAATAATGAGACAAATGTAAAATTGGCACTTGGATATAAAACAAAATAATATATGTACAGAATAATAGTAATAATGAATACATAACTGATAGGTTAGGAAACGTCTGCCTGGTTAGCAAAGGGTTATTGGAATAAGAGGGTAGGTAATTGTGGAGGTGAGCGCAAAAGGTTCTCACTCAGTGGCAAGTGTGTGTGGCTTGCCCTACACCCTGATACACATCATAACAATATTTCTGTGCCAACTGACGTCTTACACTAATTAATATGTGGCAGAGAGAGCAATGAATTGGGACCAACAATTCATCGGTTAAATGAAGGACGACCGAAGTTGCGCGATTTGATGCACCAATCCTTAACAATTGTGTGTTGGAGTAGAGTTCATTGGTTCATTTTCTGCGAAAATAGGAAAAGATTAGATCCTGTTAATGACTCTAACATGAGATTAATCAAGAAATAACCCCTTATACCTTCTCCCCGAGGCATGAATTAGTAAGGCAAGCATATAGACAAACAAAGGAAAGAGCACCCTATGCCTAAATGGCAGCGAAGGGGAGACTGAAGGGATCATGGAAAGTGGTGTTGGGAAACGAGGGTAAAAAGATTCGATTTCCGAACAGGCTCGGAGACTACAAGTTGTCATTGCGGAAATTAAATGAGAAGGCTTTTATTTAGAGAGTTGAGGGGCATGCTCAAAGACATATCAGCTACTAGCTATCAGCTAGATGGTTAAACCTGTAGATATGGTTATCAATCAAACTTCATAAATATTTGAGTAACGACTCTTTATATTCCTGGATGGAAAGCTAAGACAAGATATCAACTTATAAAGTTACTTGTCATTATCAGCATGGGTGCAATGTTTTCTTTTTTTCAAACAAAACTTCATGTGATAAAATTACAATCTGCCTTATTGGGAAATAAGTAATTGTGATGTAATGTTCTAATTCATACTACATTTACAAATTAGATGCAATTAAAATATACCTTTTTTCTGGGTTATTTTCTCCTCAGAATGAAAAACCAACTTTAAAATTGTGCAACCAACGAACGGGATATTACATTGTATTATTTTAAATTATGTAAGGCTATTTTAGATCAGGTATATGAACACAGTTGCTCGTCATTTTTAAGGTAGCTTACTTATGAACTTAGTGTTAGCGGTCCTTTATTAAGATTCTAAGCTACTTTGCTTGGGTACTAGCACAGTTGATGAAAGACTTCCTAGCTATCAACACTAACTTTATTATAGAATATAGGTAGGTTATTCACTGCTCAAGCGAACTCCGAGCCCGGGCCTTCGCACCTAGAAGTGAGCAGCAGGGTTGGCTCATTTCAATTCAACTGTGATGCCAAAACACAACTTGGCTTTCTTCAATTCACGTAGTGGCGCAAATCAATCGCATTCCTTCTATAGCTATGTCTTCTATATACTACTTCAATACCCTCTTCCTCTCTGGCTTGCTTAGCTGCGGCAAGTATAAACTCACATCTCCATCGAGACCTGAGCTTGTTAAATAGTGATTAAATGGCCTGTATACGAGTCATATAAAGAGCCAATCTGGGCATTGTTTCTGTTCCGATAGGTACTGAGGAACCTGTTTTAATTTATCCTAGCCTCGATGAAGATCAACGATATAAATATGGGATTGTTTGTCATTGCCTTTGCAAGGGTGGAAGAGTGGAGGGGTGGAAGGGGAGCTAAATGAAGAAACGGAGACAGTGGGGTGCGGTTGTGCGGCGGTACAGCTACGTGATACGTGCCTCAACAATGCGACCTCAGATCCTTTAACGAGCTACAACCCCTCTCTCCTATGCCCAACTTACCACATTCATCCTATTTAATAATTAAATTTTACTAATCACCTACAAAAACACGTTTCAGTATATTTTTTAGACGTTGAAAGATCTGCTATGTTTAATATTTTAATCAGATAGAGTAATAATATAAATTCTTTATTGAAAAAAAAATTACAATTTGCCTTTTCCAGCATTAATAATTGTGCTGAGAGATCATTCATACCTTATATACAATTCCATTCATACCTATATACAGTCCATTCATACCTATATACATACAGATTCAGCCCAGGAGCCCCCCCGCCCCCGAAGCCAATCCCCCAGCAAGCTGGCGGAAAGGCCGGAAGCAGCGAAGCTCCCCCCGCCCCCTCTCCGGCCGTGGCACCATCCGGCGCAGGCCACAGAGAGGGCAAGAGAGCCACACACGCTCAGGACATGAGTGGGGATGATGGCCAGTGCCAGGACCCCATGACATAGAATGTCTATTTATAATAGGTCGCGAGGCCACCGCCGTTTTAGGCGTCGAGGAGGATTGTAAGGATGAATGTTACTGGATATGGAGTCGACCAAAGGATTCGGATGTGCGGAAAGGTTTTGGTGAAATTTGGAAAATCTTGAGGGTATAAGGTCGAGGACAGTTGGTACATGGAGATCTCTGTGAAGGGATGAGTTTTTAATATAAAAGGGTGCGTTGACTATGGTTCTGAGGACTTTGGATTGGAATGTTTGGATACGTTTGATGTTCGATGGTTTGGCTGTCCCCCATAACTCTATTCCGTAAGTCCAAATTGGTTTTAATAACTGTTTGTATACGTGGAGTTTGTTTTCTAGTGTGAGGTTAGAGTTTCTGTTCAGTAGTCTGTATAACTGTCCAAACCGTCTGTTCGATTCTTGTCTTTTAAGTCTTGTGTGAGGGTTCCAAGTCAGTCTTTTGTCTAGATGAAAACCTAGATATCTAACTGTATTGGACATGGGAAGCGGAATTGAATTGAAGGTTACGGACGGGCAGGATCCTCGACGGAGAGTAAATGTGGTGTGAACGCATTTGCCTTCATTGACCTTGATGCGCCAGATGTTGCACCACTTCTCTATCTTAGTGAGGTGATTTTGGAGGTTGTAGGATGCCGTTGACGGATTGGGATGTGACGAGAGAATTGCTGTGTCGTCAGCAAAAGTTGCAAGGAAGGTGCTAGGACTTAACGGAATGTCAGCAGTGAAAAGGGTATACAGGATAGGGCCAAGGACGCTGCCTTGAGGAACTCCTGCTTCTATGGGGTAATAATCGGAGTATTCTGAACCACAACGGACCCGAAAGAACCTGTTAGACAGATAGGATTGAAGGATTAGATAAAGGGTCTGCGGTAAGGAGATTTTTAGTTTGTAAAGCAAACCTGGGTGCCATACCCGGTCAAAAGCCTGAGCTGCGTCCAAGAAAGCACCCGTGCAGTAGTGTTTGCTTTCAAGTGCGGAGGATATATGGTCAACAACGCGAAGGCCTTGTTGAGCAGTGGAGTGTCTGAAGCGAAAGCCAAATTGATGGTTAGGAAGAAGGTTTTTGGATTCAACTATAGGCAAAAGGCATTTGAGTAGGATTCTTTCAAAAACTTTTGAAAGGATTGGAAGTAGACTGATTGGGCGGTAAGATGAGGGATCATTTGGGGACTTTCCAGGTTTCTGAAAGAGGACGATAATGGAATATTTCCAGAGAAGTGGGTAGTGGGTGGTTCTAAGGATACAATTAAATATATAGGTGAGGAAAATTATTGCTTTGGGTGGGAGTTGTCGAAGGATCTGAGCAGTGAGAAGATCGTATCCAGGAGATTTACGGAGTGGTAGGTTTTTTAAGTGGTATTGGACCTCGGAGGGATTGACTGCCTTTGGAGGAAGTGAAAGAGGAATCGGAGAAATAAGGAAATCTTCGACCTTCGTATCGTGGGATGGATTATGCTGGTTGGGATGAGGTGTGAAAGTATGTGAGAGGTGCTGTGCGAATGCTTCAGATCTCTCTCCATCTGACGCAGCCCAGGACCCATCGCCACGACGAAGTGGATGTGATACATAATGGTATTTTAGGATATTTTGGGTAGCTCTCCAAAGAGAGTTGTCCTGAGTGGATAAAGAGGATAGGTAAGAATTAAATGTTTGGGATCGGAAGGTTGCCAACTCTCGCTTTAACAATTTACAGTTTTGATTGTAACAGCGGCGATCGGCAGGGTGTCGGGTTCTTTGCCATAAGGCTTTGGAGCGGCGTTTGATGTGGATAAGGTCGAGTAGGTTTTGAGGTAAAGAAGTTTTGTTCTGGGCATACGGGGAAGGTCGAGGCTTTGAAGCATTCCATGCACATTGTTGGATTAAGGTAGTAAGGGAATGTACGGCATGGTCTAGATCATGAGGTGTTTTTAGGGTAACTTTGAGGTCAATGGAATTAGTTAGAAGTTCACGGAAGTGGTCCCAGTCGACTGGACCTCTGATGAATGAGGGAGGAGGTAGTTTGGGGATGGGGTGTAACGAAAGAGTGAGGAGTAGAGGGCTATGGTCGGACGACAGGTCATCGAGCCGTGTAGTGGACGAATTTATCGATCCTATTCCATGGTGGATGAAGAAATCAAGGATGTCAGGATTTCGATAGGGATCTGCAGGCCAATAGGTAGGAGTCTGAGGAGGGAGAGGGGTGGAGTTTGTGGATAAGAGTGCAGATAACAAAGCTCGCCCTCGGGAGTTGGTGGTTCTAGAGCCCCACTGTTGGTGCTTTGCGTTGAAATCTCCACCCACAAGGTAGTGATGTCCAATTGAGTTAAGAAAGGAGGTAAATTGTGAGTTGGAAATAGACTTGTTAGGTGGACAATACGCTGCAGCTATGGTGAGGGGGAAGGAAAATGTGCGGATTGACACAGCTGTGGCTTGTAGGAAATCATGGGCAATCAATGGGACGATGTGGTGGGAAAGGGAATGGTGGATAAGGACAGCAGTACCAGCATGTGATGTTCCATCAGGGTGGTCTGTTCTGTAAATCTGGTACTGTGGGATTTTGAGGGATCTGTTAGCAGTCAGTCGCGTTTCAGTAATGAGTGCAACGTCAATGTTTTTTTCATTTAGTAATGTTGTCAGTTCGTTTGTGTGATTTCGAACACCATTGGCATTCCAAAGAAGGATAGTTAAGGGTTTTTTATTCATTTGGGAGAGCTTGGAATGAGGTGGGAAACAAGGTTGGTGAGCAGTGAAATAAGAGGAGTGATAAGAGTTCTGAAGTCGGTGAGAAAGGATGTAAGAAGGCTAGTGAGATCTGTGGAGTTGGGAGGGGGAGGAATTTGGTGTATGTGAGGCTGAGGTAAATGCTGTGGTTGAGGGAGGGGAGGAGGCGGTGCCTCGGATAATGTCTTGCGTCCACCTGACACTATGTTGGCGAATGAAGTGGAGTCATTCACTTCTCTGGCTGGAACGCTTCGCGGTTTCACTGCTTGTTCTACCACGAGTGGGCGGCGTTGTTGTTGGAGGCGGTTCTTCAGCACTTTATATGCCTCGCAGCCTTTGTAGTTGGCAGGGTGGTCTTGCTGACACAAGGCACATACAGCGGGGGATTGGCGAGGCTTCTTGCAAAGCTCGCTCTTGTGCTTGTCTCCGCACTTCACACACCTAGGTATGTGGTGACAGTACGAACGACTGTGGCCATATTCCTGGCAGTTGTGGCACTGAACTATGTCACGCCTGGGATGTGATTTTTCCACCTTTACTCTAGTGTAGTAAAGGTAGTTCACATTGTAAATTTGTTCAACTCCTGGCGTTTTTTCGAGGTCAACGAAAAATAGTGGGAGTGGCGTTTTCACCGGAGTGTCCATGTCCTTGTCCTCCCTGAAGACATTGACTACCTGTCTTGCATTGAACCCTTGGGCACTCAGTTCTTCTATAATTATATCAACTGGGGTCGTCGGGTGAAGGTTCCTAATAACAACCCTCAAGGATCTATCTTCCTTTAGCTGATATGTGTGAAACTCAGCTTTTGTATTTTCCAGATACTTAACAATCGCTCTATATGTATCTGAATTGTCTGGCGTGATCCTAGTATCTCTGCTTCTATTGAGGCAGGTAAACTTACCAACCCCAACAATTTTTTTTAATTGATCGCATAGTATTTTAAAAGACCTAATATTTTTTATGAATATTGGAGGTGGCTTAGGGGTTTTAGGGGTGGTAGTTGTCTCCATGTCATTATTTGTTGCATCTTGCAACAGTGGCTCGAACGGATTCGGGGTGAAGAACGGAGATTCTGCTGGTGACGGAGCAGTAGACGGTCCTGGTTGAGGTGAAGGCAACTCTTCCATGGATCTATTGGTGGGTGTGACAGATGGTGGTGGCGGCGGCAGGTCTCTCTTACTCGGTCTTCCTCAACGAGCCTTTTGTTTTGGTGATGTTGTTGGTGTGGTGGTATCAACGGACCGAGATCTTTTTTTAGTATTATTCATCGCCATATGATGAAAACGCATAATGTCATATTCTGCCTAGCAGAAATAATTTAATTATTTAAAAAAAAAAAACAAAAAAAAACCGATGACTACTCCCAGTATCGAACGCACGACGTATGGTACGAGAGCCGCCGACGGTAGCTCTGAGCTATGAACGAGCTATGAGCTATCACTCGGCCGGTGAGCCAAGTGGGGATTTGTCCCAATATGGCCGCCGTAACTATCCAATTGTCTATGCACTAGCACTTATGAGTATTACAATGATATTCATTCACTACTCACGTTCAACCTTCTCCCTCGAGATGAGTTCCCGTAAATAGTCTGTTGGGACTGTTTTTCGCACCGTTACACTTCCTACGAAAGGTAATAATGATAGTTCAGTTGCAGAGCGATGTAGACACGTTAAACTAATGGCAGCGCAGGCGCAGAACTGATAGAGTAATAGGTTTTTTTTTATTCATTTTTGTTTTAAGCCCTTTGGTTCTATATTTAAAGTGCCTCATTACGGAAGTCAAACCAAATTCCAAGCCTGCCTAGGGAAGCAAACTGAAAATTCATTGATGTCAATTCGGTTTCAGAACAAAACACTCCACTATCGCCCAACGGGCATGATTTAGAAAATGCTTTTCATTAAGTATGTCACGAAGGCTTGGATTTAAACTGATAAAATTTTGTTTACGTAAGAATAGGAATAAAGATTATCGTTTACGCACATAAATTGCATATTATCAGCTATAAACGTGATGGGAGATGAGTCCGGTAGTCAATAATAATATGCTGAGGCAGAAAATACAGCGTTTTGTGTTATATCAATGATGCGGGTGTGTCTATATCTATATCTTCTATTTAACCCCTCAAACTGCAGAATCCCACTAATCTTGGCTACAGTGATCTTAGTATAGGAAAACTCCAAAGAATGGACGTTCTGTTAGTACCGTAATAATTACGAAAAATATTTGCACTCTTAGTCAATATATGATATATAATTAATTTAGTTTGTTCAGTTCAAGGGTTATATTACCGATTACGCTAGATAAGTAAAACTTTAATGTCCTAAAAGGTTTATAATATAAACTATAAAAAATAATATTATTGTTCTTTATTTTTATTCAGTTTTTCATAAATTATCCATTAGGATAAAAAGAAATAATATGGATGTTTTTGCTGTTGAAAACTCAGTTGTTAAATATGAATAGAAATTAATTAATACCTGTGATTCTTGATTTATCTTGAGCGGATATGCAAATGCTTACTATTATTAAAGGTTCTGTTATTTTGAAATTCCATTGGTATCTACAATAGAGTACTCTGTTTTGATTCTATGACATGGTGGTTCCCCTACTTACGTTAAGAATAGTTGTCAATCTAATAGTCTTTTATGCTATTACTTTTTGCTCAGCCATTATTATGAACAGGATTTTATAAAGACCCTTTAGTTTGTGATAATTTAGCAATGAAAATTCCCTTTATAAATGGCAATAGCAGAAATTTAAATTGAGTAGAAGTGGCACTTAAAGCCTGCAATTAGGAGGAATTTGATCCGTACACTATTAATTCTCACATTTTACTTTACTTTCCTAGGTTAAGAATACGTAATTTGTGAAGAATTCATGTAAAAATTAATTAAATAATATTAACGAAAATTTTGTTGGAGTTGGTGGGATGAATGATAGAAAAACTAGACATAGAAAAAATACATTTATGTCTCCCTCATAAAGCACCAATTTATTGATAATTATCAATAAATATAGCTCTTTACTAAATAAGCCCAAAACCACTAAGCTCCTAGCCAAGTGGTGATTGGTGCCAAGTGTTCATCAATACCTTGGCCCCTCCTTTAGGGCTATTTCAAAGTATTGGAAATATTAACAGTAACCAAGAGAGTATAGTCAAGAAAAAATTAAGCTGATGAAAAAGTTTGCCATAGAGAACCCATCAACTCTATAAAAATGATTTAAATATAGCTCCTAAAATAGAATTAAACATTACATTATGTTAAGTACACTTTCAATGACAATCTAAATAAATTTACTTAACATTTTCAATTATATATATCAATAAAATCATATACTAAACTTGTGGAGGGAATACGGTGAAGCCAGGCTTTGACGTAAACATGTGTAGCGACACATTTTTTTCGAATTCAAAAAAAAGGTACAGAGAAACAACACGCATGAAACTTAGAACTAGACCCCCCCCCCCATCTCCCTCCTTCGACAGCACCGCTCCCAATGCATACTCACTTGCGTCGGTGGTGATAGTAAATAACTTCTCAAAATCGGGAAACGCCAGGATTGGTTCCTCTAGCAGTCGAGCCATGCATTTTCGAAGGTTTTGCTCCATAATAGGTGTAATCACTATCCGCGCCCCCTTCCGCAGCAGGTTACTGATGGGTACGAGATACTCTGCCATGTCTGGCACAAAACGCCGATAGTAAATAAGCGTACTTAAAAGTCACCGAATGCTCTTGATGTCTTTCGGCACCACCATCTTCCGAACTGCGTCGACTTTTGCAGAATCCGGCTGGACTCCCTCCCTCGAGATGGTATGCCCTAAATCCGGTTGATCCGATCCTCTCCCAGCGATGATTTTTCCATCGACAATTTTAACCCGAATTCACGCAATCGTCGGAATACCCTCCGGAGATGTTCGATGTGTTTAGATTCTGTTCGGCTGAAGATCAACAGATCGTCTATATAAATCTGGCATACCGCCTCGTCAATCCCCCTCAGAATTTCGTCCATCAATCGCTGGAAAGTAATCGGAGTGTTCTTCAAAGCAAATGGCATCCGATTGAACTCATAGTGTCCCCTCTCGAAAGTAAACGCTGTTTTGTGTTGATCGGTAGCGCTCATTTTGATTTTATGGTACCCTGCTTTCAAGTCCAAGGTGCTGAAGATTGTGGCTCCATTCAGTCTGTCAAGAATGTCCTCAAAACGGGGAATCGGATACTTCTCATCCGTTGTGTTCGCATTCAATTTTCTAAAATCGACGACGATTCTATATCTCTCCTCCTCCTCTCCCGATTTACTCTTCTTTCGTACTGCCCACAGAGGACTATTTTCGGTGATGTGCTATCCACGATTATACCCTGTCGTCTTAAGCTGTCGATTTCTTTCCGGATATGTTGGCGGAGTGATTTGATACTCGCGCGGCATGTACACCACAATATGTACGTTAATATCGCCCTTTTTTTTCGCCCATTTCTCTAAATTCACGACCGCCTCTCCCACTACTTCACAGGGCCCACCCAGGGTAATTAACTTGCAATTACATCATACCTTGACCTGGAGTGCCCTATCTCTGCCATACAGCCGCTCCAACGCACCGCGTGACATTATGGTATTGGTGCTACCTATATCCACCAATCACCTCTCTCCCTCCTCGACTCTGATTATTGGCAACTCGCACAGTATCCCTCTCACTGTATTACACTTTAGGGTGCTGTCGCCACTCAGCTGCCACCCTCCTCAGGCTGCCACCCGCCGTTGCCACCTTCTCGAAGTAGTCTTTTGTCGCTCGTGCTCTCGGCTCCTTTCACGACCCGGCTCTTCTCCTTCTGTTTCCGACGTTCCTGACGCCCCTGAAGATTCCTCAGCTGATGATCCATCCCCCCTTGGTGATATCTTCCTTCTTTCCCGCATCGTTTGCGAATTCACTTCCATGGGTTCTGCCCTATGAAGATCTCTCCTCCGATACACGTAAGGGCAATGCCTCGCGATATGCCCCTCCTCACTCCACTCGAAACATTTAGTGCGAGGGCACTGTTCCACTAAATGACCCGTCTTCCCGCACCCATGGCATTTTCTCTCTTCTCTACGGGGTCCGTACTTGGGCCTCGCCGCCCTGAACCTCCTTTCGCCTGCCGCTCCCCTGTCCCTACCGGTCGTTGGTGTTTCGATTTTTTCCAATTTGATTTAGGGACCCTGGTTCTCCTGTACACTATCCGGCTCCATTCTCCCTCATCCTCCTGTATCCTCGATTCCTCCTCCCTGGCGCTGGTGTCAATCCTGACTTGGGCACATTCGAGGAATGAGCGCTCATTAGGGAATACCTCTTTTCTCCCTGTTTCCTTCGCCAACTGTACCTTCAGTATAGTAGACAGAAATCCCATTCTGCCCTCTACCTCTTCGATGCTCATTGTCTCTCTCATTTTCTCCGTTATTTGATTATAACGGGCTAGAAGACCTGCGGCATATTGGCCGCTACTCTACCTTGATGATTTTGTCTCCCGGAACATCTGAAAAATATCTTCTTCTGGGGTCCATCGCCCTCCTCCATATGCCACATCTTCACCGTTTCCCACGACGTTTCCTCATCCGCTTGGATCTGGTTCAGAATACTTTTCTTGACCCGACATATCAGGGCCGCTCTTAGTGACTCTGCATCCCTGGGACCTAAAAGATTTTCCTCCGATTTTGATAGGATTAATGCAGTGCGGCGATCTCCTCCCTTCAGAAAGTGGTTGAGTTCTCCTAATTCGCCAGTGAACCATTCCAGCTCTGAAATTGCCTTTCTCAGATCTTGAGTGTTCATCGCTTTCACTCTCATCAACACAAGAGTGGTAGCATGAGCTTCTGGCAAAACGCCCACCCTTCTCAGTGCTACTTGTTCTGCGCCATCCGCTACATTCAGAACAGGTGGTCGAAGCACGCCTCCTTCCGCCATTCATTCTTCTTTATCCACTATTTGATTGAACACGACAAAAAGGAGAAGAGAAAAAAAAATCAAACAGACGTCGCTTAGTTTTCTTCCCACTCCACGAATCCCGGGTTTCGGCACCAGTTAATGTTTATCGGCTTTCGAATTCAAAGAAAAGGTACAGAGAAACAACACGCATGAAAGTTAGAAACTAGACTGTTTATTTCAAGTCTATAACCCTGTATATTTACACTCGGGATGTTTACATCCCGACGTTCAGGGATTAAGTTTGAGTACTGATGCTGCCCGGAGCTTAACTTAGAGTACTATTAATATTATTACTAATTTCAAAATCATAGCTATCAGCAAACAAATAATTTTGCTGAATATTCTAACCAAAATCCTGGATAAATTATTACTGAAAGGAATCCATCAGCAATTCAAAAACAGGAACATCTTGTGTTTGTTTTTGTGATTAACAGTTGGGATTCTGAGAGAACCACTGCACTGTTAACCATTCGGACGCCTTATTGACTTCATAACTTAAGCTTCCAACACTGGTATGGTTATGTTAGACTTTCATAAGGCTTTCGACACTGTTTGGCGGAATGGAAACTTACATAAAATAATGAATGCATAAATCCCCCCCTCATCGTTTTACGCGGACGAAACAGCTTTGTGCACATCTGGAGACAATAGTAAACCGGCTACAATAATAACATTTACAGAATAAAACATATAATTTTGCTGCATAACTGTAAATAACTGTAAATTGAAAACCACTAAGGGCAAACAACAACTAAATCACCATATTGCCATAAATTCAGCACGCATCTCTTAGTCGGTGTCAGACCAATCAATATCTTTGCAAGGTCCTAGTCAGATCCTAATTATTCCCAGATCAAATAAACGGAACATCAATTAAACCCAAAAAGTAAATGGTCTTTTTAATCTTTTTATAATCTAAGTTAAGTCCTAAAAACAAACTAATGATTCGAGCTCAGATATCTTATGGTTTGCCTATATGGTTTAAGATGGAAAACCATGTAGAGTGAAGTAGCTTAAAAAACCTATGCGTGAGAATGATCAATTGAGACGGAATCAGACACTCAACGTGGACGCTGCACCTATCCATTCATTCCTAACTCCGGGCTTCTGCCCGCAAAACTTCCGTATTCTTGAAAAGAGACCCCTTCCATTCTGAGGACGGCTTCAAGACGTCTACTTTCAATACTCCCTATCTGCACAGAGTATGACTTTCATGAACACGGACTGGATTATTACTGAAACTATATTTCGTTTTTAGTCTAGCTCTCACCTGGGTGATCCAATCGTCCCTCTATACCTACAAATACACCGCAATGATTTTTCTCTATCATAGCTTGTTCCAGAAATAACTATATAGACTTATTAATGCGGAATCATTGTTAATTAAGGAGAGAAACGCCAATGTTATTCCACTAAAGAATAAAATAAAAATAAAGACCAATAATATTATTTTTTATAGTTATATATATATATATATTTCCTCCCTATTGATATATATATATATATATATATATCAAAACAATATAATAAATTATATTATTACAGTTTATATTATATTAGGACATTAAAGTTTTACTTATCTAGCGTAATCGGTAATATAACCCTTGAACTGAACAAACTAAATTGATTATATATCATATATTGATGTGTATATTTAGTCATAAATATTGACTAAGGGTGCGAATATTTTTCGTAATTATTATGGTACTAACAGATCGTCCATTCTTTGGAGTTTTCCTATACTAAGATCACTGTAGCCAAGATTAGTCGGATTCTGCAGTTTGAGGGGTTAAATAGAAGATATAGATATAGACACACCCGCATCATTGATATAACACAAAACGCTGTATTTTCTGCCTCAGCATATTATTGTTCACTACCGGTCTCATCTCCCATCACGTTTATGGCTGATAATGTGCAACATACCAATGCAATTTATATATATTGATTTTTTCACATTTTATTTATTTATATTTTTCAGCAGTTCAATAAATATTTGCCAGCATCTCTTTGTTGTAAAAAATAAAAAGGTCTCTTATTAAGTATGGTCATAGCTGGAGCAGGGTGGATAGGGGTGGAGTGAGTAAGGACCGTGGTGAATGTGGCTAAAATGCGATTTGTAAGATGAATCAAGTCCTGGCTGTTATCTGCTATCAGCTATCCGGGGCCGATAAGCAGATCAGCCTAATGACCAACTAGGGACTGCTAGACTTTTTTAGTTCTTGGTCGGGGGCCATCTGTGAGTCCCCTCTTTGTCACGGACCATCGCCTCATTACATCCTCACTCCCATACCACTTTCCTCCCTATTACCATTCATCGACCCTATTATTACCTAGTATAGAACTTTATTAGTATGGAATAACTATAAGTCTTTCCTATACACTCCATGACAGATCCTACTTCTTTTGAATTAAAATCTTTATTCACAACTGTTCACACTATCAAATGTTGTGGTCAGTTACCTCAACGTTTAGTTCTTTCATTATATCATATATTAATTTATTCTACTTTTCCACTTGCTAAAATTTGGTCGTCTCAAACATCTAAAACATATTTAGATTTCATAATGCATATTTATGTATACTATACCCAATCATAAGATATGTATTATGTAATCAGGTAAATATAGATGGTTACATGAATTAAAGTATGTAACAAAGTCTAGCTAAATACTGCAAAGACTGTTACAACATTAACTGCAACAATTTTCAACAATTAACTACAACAAACATTAACTGGAACTGAAAAGACCCAGGCGAGTGTGATACGACTGCCAAGATGAGCTACTGGCCACGTTAGCAGCAAGTCGAGGTCACATTGCCACCTTTAGTTTATATGCAATATAATCATCCATCATTTCATTCACTCTATTTTGATTTAATTTGTCAGTCATGTCATAGTACTTATCAGATCATAAATTTTATTTTACTGACTAAATTCTTTCCATTGATCAACAAGAGCTTTACTTTTGGCTTATAATTAATTGGGACAAAATGAAATCAGTATTAATCAATTTTATTTTAGTACAACTGTTACACCAATGCAGTACGCTCGGAGTTTGATAGAGTAATCAAATCAAGTAGTTTGAATAATTAAATGGCATCCCAAGTCAATTCACGTTAATTAAATAAAATAGTTTAATTATTCGGCTTAAGTGTAGAGGTGCATTTCTACGGCTAAGGTAGGTTAAAAGATATATGAACTGATAGATAGATAGATAGATATATTTTCATACATTATATATACTTTTCTTGTTTTTATATGTATCCAAGATCACCCCGTTGCCAAACTTAGCAGTTGATATGGGACAAAATATGCCAACATGCCAAGTATTATTAAACCATCCGGTTATGGTTAGGGTTAAAATTGTTTCAAGCTGAATATGCAGGAAACAGTGGTAGTTCCTGAAGACATGAAGCTAGAGGAAAAAGATTTTAGGAGCGCGAATCGATAAAGTTATTCTGTTTCCAAAAATTTCAGACGCCATAAAAAGTGGTCCAATTGGAGGGACTCACAGCACCTGACAAGCCCGATGTTAACACCATGCCCTTCCCGCACCGACGGTTGTCTGGGAAACTAAAATCAAACTAGATTTTAAGTTGGTTCTCTTAATCTTTCTGAGGGTGAGCCCCATCACCTTCTAGTTACAGAACTGCCGGCATCATATAGTTGCATTAAGTTTCGTAATAATTATCTTGTATATTGTCAAAAAATAAATAAAATGTAGCATAGCCAGAGTAAATATAGCGTAAGTCTTTTGGTGTTCTAGTCCCCTGACTTATTAAGGTATGTTTTTTCTTCTTTTAGCCCTACCTTGTCTCCAAGTCTCGTATCATCCACCAAGCGACCTAGCCTGGTCAGCAATATAGCTATTATACTAGGGAAGGCGGTCTTCCTTTCTAATCCTTTTGTCTTAAGAGAATATTATCTTACTTTGGATTTAGATTCCATTGGGACAAATAGTAAAACAATTGAATAACTTGAGCAAAGTG
This sequence comes from Acanthosoma haemorrhoidale, assembly GCA_930367205.1. Lineage (NCBI taxonomy): Eukaryota > Metazoa > Arthropoda > Insecta > Hemiptera > Acanthosomatidae > Acanthosoma > Acanthosoma haemorrhoidale. Next base: position 121,829,542 of record OV884009.1, read on the forward strand.
TAATCTGGTAACGTTACAGCGTAACGTGGATCTAGTGGATGACTAGCAGTCCAATACCTATGATTCTTTATTGTGATAAAATTACAATCTGCCTTATTGGGCGGTAAGTAATTGTGATAAATGTTCTCATTCATACAATATTTACAGTTCTTCATTCACTCGCTCATTCATAGAGTACTTACAAACAGCCCAGAGACTTCCCAAATCCACATGGTTGTCACCCCCCTTGCATGCAAAAGAGGAAGCGGAGTCTTGAGAAGTCTAGGAGGGTGGGGTCGTCCGTCAGCTGCGTCACCGGATACGAGCCAGCTGACCAAGAGCGCGAGAGCCACATACGCTTAGGACATGATTGGAGAAACTGGTCATTGCCACTGTTACGAACTTATACTAGGCGGCCTGAAAAGTTTCCGACCTAACAAAGCTTTTATTTATTTTATTATCATCCTCATGTTGAGGTCGGAAACTTTTCAGACCACCTGTGTAGTAGGTCACGAGGCCACTGCCGTTTTAGTTTCCGAGGAGGGAGGATTACAGGGATGAGTGGTGCAGTCCAATGACTGTGCTAGGGTGTAAAGTTGGTTGGATAGATTACTATGGAATTTCATGAACTTGGAAGGGATGAGTTCGAGAATGTAGGGTATATTAAGATCGTTATGAAGGGTTTTGTTGCTGACATAGTAAGGGACATTTACTATTGTTCTCAGGACTTTTGATTGAAAGGATTGGATTCGCTTGATGTTCGAGTTTTTTGCTGTCACCCATACTTCTATTCCGTACGTTCAGATTGGCTTTGGTGTAACTTTGTAAATTAGTAATTTATTTTCTATTGAGAGATGGTATATCCTTCGAAGTAGCCTGTCCAGTTGTGCAAAGCATCTGTTTAGTTCTTGCCCGTGTGAGCCTCTTGTTGAGATGGAAGCCTAAATACCGTACTGTCTTGGATGTAGGAACAGGGATGAAATAAAAAAAAACACAAGTGGACGGGACTTGCGGAAGAGTGTAAAGTGGTGACATTAACTTTGAGCCGCGATTGGTTGCACCGATACTCGACCTCATCAAGATGTTTTAAAGGTTATGGGATGCTGTATCGGGTTCTGGATGGGATAAAAGGACTGCCGTGTCATATGATCGAGATTTTATCTGATTAACCGACGACATACATTTAACTCAATAAAAAATATTTTTGCAATACAATGAGGAATAAATATAATACTAATTGTTACAATTTTTTTATTCAAAATTTCATTAATTGTATTACTACACGCCTGAAAAAATAGTGCATTAGAATGAGTTTAATTAAATAACGAAACTAGGGACACTGCTAAATAAATAAAGGATTCAGCTAGCGAACTGAATAATTTGAAATTTTAACCTCTCCATCAATAATGAAGAATAGTTAAATAAGATGACAATTACTTTGGACCTTAAATTATGTCAATTATATAAGCATATATTTAAAACAAAACAGAGTAAATAAAATAAAATGTTCATTGTTAATGGAATTAATGATAAAAATGTATCCAATTAAAAGAGAACGTTGAATTTAGAAGAATCATTTTAAGCGGTTAAACTCCGTTTTTCTCTTAATTTATGTAGTTTAAATATAAAACATTTTATTTTAAATAAAAAAATAATTAGTAGTTTTTAAATAAATATTTAAAAGGTGAGCGCCCAATAACAATGTATTATAAATTAATGTGATGAAAATCTATCATATCCCTTTTATCAGGCTAAGCTGATTTCCCAACAAATTCAACCATTGGGAATAATGTTACGATTAAGTCAAAGGTAGAGAACAAGCACTAGGGCCGTGGGAGTCTTGGCAATAAACATTAGGATCGGGATGAGGGTGAAATCGACGATTTGGGGAAATTTAATTGTCTAAACTACAAACTGAAAATTTCAATCAGGTCATCCTTTAGCAATTTGTCGAATGATGCTTGTATTTTGTCAGGGAATAGTCTTGTGGTATACATAATATGTTGAAACGTTTTCTAACCATGAACTTGATGAAAATCTATCAACTCTCTTCTACCATCCCAAAAAACTCTTACACATATTTATATACTACCGGCTAACAATCTTCACAATATGATAATAGTATTAATATTGCTATCTTGGGTCTATGTTGCTCAAAAACAAACATTTCTTTTAAATAAAGCCGCTTGTTATTTTACAGTATCGGTCTTTGCTAAACTTACTATCAGAGTAAATAAAGTGTAAAAAAATAAAAAAATGATAGATTATAAAAAAAATTAAATTATAATAAAGTAACCTGTTTAAAATAAACAAAATGAAAATCATATTTGTTTTTTAAATGGTCATAAAACTGCGTGAGGATGTGGCAACTGGATATTGGTATTTTTACTGAATAGGAAATTGCTCTCGATTAGGTTTAATAATCTTCTATCGTCCATGTAATTTTACTTGCCAGGATCAATGAAAGCTTTTAATTTTAACTCATTCAACTATACCTAACTATATTGCCAATGATATTTTCTTTAGCTGTTAATTATAAATAATAATTGGACCAATAACACAATAAAAAAAATTAGAAATATTTTACTCATTTTTTATATTCATCAAACTTAACTGAAAGGCCACACTGTGTTCCCACCCACTTTCTGTCTCTGTGCACATCGGGTAGATTATTTTTCCTCTAGATTGCGTACGATCCTTGCGAAAGTTCACCCAAAGAAAAATTGTGGAGGTCGTCACTCGAGGCTTCAAGGTAGCTCAATTGGTCGAGTCCCAGACTAGGTATTGGGCAAGTCCCAATCTTACCAGTTATTTTTTCTTTGGTTATTAATCATAATGATTCAGCTATGCTTCAATATATATATATATATATACTACTCTCTAGAGTATTATTTTCATTAAATAATTGTTGGCACTATTGGATGTCCAAAGCATTTACTTGATCATTTCCATTGAATTCGTGCAATCCGTAATTCCCGTTAGGTTGCTCAACCTTCTAGCTATCCCTGCATCAGTGCTTGTTTGCTTGTTTATATCTAAAAACTTCATGCATGTGCATTATTGGAGTTCTTCTATGAAACGATCCATACATATATTGAATACAAATATGAAAACTTCTACACTTCCATTCTAGCCTTGCTATGTTTTAGTCCGCCATTATCAGACCCCACACCTTCCTAGTGGGATTCTCTGCCATTGTCTCTCTAAAACTAGCACTTCCTTGCGGACGACGGTCTCTGGCACCATACAAACTTTACCTAGTAGCGTCTCCCCTCTCTCTGGTTCACACTCGCATTTGGGATCCGGACGGTTTTCGCCTACCCTCAGATACCGAGTGTGAATTCGTGGTCATTCCACGACCAAATAATCTACCTATAATACCTACCCTATTCCTCTTCTCCTGAACCCTGAACATAGTGCTTTGTCGGGGCACACCTTCTAAGATCTTATGGAGTCAGATCAATACGAATAAAGCTGCTCGCCGGACAGCGGCCGGGTTGTAGTGACCCTAGCCCGTGGCGGGCGCCCTCTCCCCTTTGGGGAGGATAGTGCACAGTCGGGGCACATATATATCAGATATAGAGTCAGCTAGCTCAGTAGTAAGACCCATCATCAAGTCATCCAGGCCTATTCAACTATCAATCCGTCACTAGGGCTAGGGTAACTAGGCCCCCCTCGTGACGACCCGACAACTTGCTATTAATAACTAATTAAAGTTTTACCACACTGGTTGTTTATTTGCTTGGGGATTCAAATTTAGTGATAGCTAGCTAATTTAAAATCCAAGAATACCTCAAGATATTTAAGGTTTGCGTTCCGTTCTATAAGTTAGCCTCTTATTTAACCTTGCAGCTAGAAGGAGATGTCCTTGTTTTGATAAATAAAATATTTTTGGGTTTTATTTCATTTAACATTATTTTCCATTTATTAAAATGTTTAAAACCTTTTTCTATTGCAATGATTAGGTGGGGATTGGCAATGACCTCCAACCTGTAAGAGAAGATACAGTCATCTGCAAACAGTGCAATATTGCATTTTGTTTTTAATTTTGTAATACTGTTAAATAATATGTTAAAAAGGGTTGGTCGCTGGGGGACTCCAGTGAATGTCTGCTGATATATGTGTAACACACGCCACATAAAGTAAATATAACGATAAATTGACTGTAGCTTATATGTGTCTTTCTCGATGGTCCATAAAAAGGGTTTGACAGACGAGTTGACCAACTAATAATAAACTCCTCTTTTTTACCCAGGAACACGAAGGTTTTTTAGCAATTAAAGAGAGTGTAGAATCCTTTTCAGTACGAGAGCAAGGGAGAAAAATACCATTTCCACAAAGAATCGGAATACAGGTGAGTTGGAGGAGTGCTCGAGGAGAGGGTGGAGAGTAGAAATGAGTTTAGTACGGAGAAGAAAACGGAGAGTAGAGCAGAGGCTTGGCGGAAACTCTGATGATGTGCTGATCTAGGCTCGCTCGATTCAATAGACAATCCTCTTCAAGACACAAACCATAGACTTAAGCAAGAAACAATTTATTTTAAGATTTACCATATAAGTCTAATCTAATCATATCCATCTTTTCATATCATTTGATTCTATTTCATTTTATTCAATTTTAGTAGCATTTCAGCATCCCGTGCGGGAAAAGAATCGATCAATGGAGGTGTATTAATTAATGTTAATAAATAATTGTGTAATTTATTTCATTTTCCCCTGATTCGTGGGAGAATTACTACCGAACCGGAAGGTTTTTAAGTACAGAAGAAAAGAGGGTATCTTCGGGATCATTAGCGATTCTATTTTTTGTATCCTTTTGTGGGTGGACTATTCCATCTAATGTTGGCTTATAGAAATTTGTGGGTTCTTAAGACATCCAATACCAAGCCAGCCATAGAAAGATTGTTTAGGTCCCTTTCTCTGGAAATGCCATGTTTTGTAATCAGCTTCTTTTATGTTTTATGATAGTTGAGAGTAGTTATTTGATCGTTTTTATTTAGTTGAGTCTGTTTCTTATATCAGATAAAAATAAAAAACTTTTTTTTTGTATTTGTAGTTGATAACTATTTCTGATTTTTAATATAAACAGTTCAATTGGTATCATTGATAGGTGAAAATCAATTCGTGTAAGTTATCGTGACAGAATTCTAATAATAAGCGTATTAGTTAAGATAGGCTTATATTTAAACTTCTCCAAATAGGTTAGGAATATGAAGTGGTGAATAGAACAAGAGTGGATGGATAGTATTTAGCTCCTTTCTAAATCCTTAGTGATGTTTGCCTTCAACAAGTTCATTTCATTCACAATAATGTCGATGGGATATGCACTCCTTTCTGGGGCGAAGGTGATAAATTAATAAGCATGCTGCTCCATAAACTTTAAATTTTTGTCTGGAGATAAGTTGATAAAATTCATAATCTTTAAGTAAGCATAAAGTAACCTTGAATTAATTAATATTCATATCTCTCAAGTAAACTTCGCATATTTGTATGATCATATAATCACATATAAATCCGAGAAATGAAAAGTAAATGTAAGATCAAAAGCAATTTGTACAAGTCTATAAGACATGAATCTACTGCCTGAGGAATCTATCTATATGTGAAAGGTAAATGATACAGTAATTCTAAGGTATAGTTATAACTATTGAATTACTAATACTAAAGTAATAATTTAAAATCACCAAAATCAAAATATATTAATAGTTTTTACAAACCAAATTCATTGATTATTCCAGGAAACATATAAATATGAATTGACCATTGTCATGTTTTTATACCTTTAGGGTAGATACATAATAACACGATAAATGTTAATTTTTAAACTGACAATATTTACAATTAACATTTACAAAATAAGCAAAACCACACTTGATTAAAAAATATTTAATCATAAACTACCTAGCAATATTTAAATAGAGCTCCATTATATTCTTTGTTTTGTTAATTATTTTAAAGTATCATTAAGTTGACGGTATTTCCGTTATATTAGGAGATTTGAAGCTTTTAAAGTGAACACAAAGCTATCTCAATGTTCACATATAATAATTCTTCACTCCCCTTTTGTGTTAAAGCTAACAACGGTATTGCTTGTCAAGTCCGCACAACTTTCTCAGCTTTCTTTGCTGGCTTTTACCATCATGGATAGAAACCATCAAAGTATGTGCTACTTTACAACTATTAATGATTGACTCCGAGTAGGAATCAGAATTTTAATATTTACAGATATTCATTCACTCACTCATTCATACAGTATTTACAAACAGCCCAGAGACCTCCCAAGTCCACATAGTTGTCACCTGCCTCGCATGCAAAAGAGGAAGCGGAACCTTGGAAAGTCCCCCAAGATTCGCGCGCGCGAGAGCCACAGAGGCTCAAGGCATTGGAGAAACAGGCCATTGCCAGGACTCCCACTGTTACGAATTGGGGAGTGCAACGACTGTGCTAGGGGATTAAGGTGGTTGGATAGGATACTGTGGAATTTCATGAACTTGGAAGGGATGAGTTCGAGGATTATAAAAAAAAAAGATACAATGAAGATAAAAATTACAACCTAATTAATTTCCCCTTAATTTATATTTAAAATGGTGAGATATTACTCTAGCAATCATGCTTGTAACAAAACAAATCAGTTATTTTTTTTTAAGGAGGCAGTTACAAATAATGCAAACTGTAATTGAATTGCTAATCGGTTCAAACTTCCCTCCGGTTGCACATTACAAGTAAGCGTCATTCGCCTTTCAAATGGTTATTTAATCTTCATCGTTGAAAAACTAGTATTGCCAAAGGTGAATACTTAGGAAACTAAACAGAAAGCAAAAAGGAATAGACTGTACCCTCCTATCAACAGGCATACATTTCTAAGCACACTTGTAGGGCATTACTTATATAGTCTTAATATACTTACTACTACCAAATATCTTAATGTGCTTTCCATCTAGGTGGGCACTTATTCACCAGACTCATGCCAACAAAGTATCAACAACACCTTTAAATCTCATTTATTTCCCCTTGTTAAAATTTATGTGAAATACACTGGCATTGGTCGAAACAAATGTATTTGTCGAATAGCCACACTGGGGACATCACGAACTATTTGTGAAAATTTAAAAGATGAGTATTTTTAAACAGACTATTTAAATAATTGGCCAAAGACGCAGATAATTGCGGATCAATTGTTTTCCTGCTTGTATTGGCTCTGCCTGAGTCTAGTGTGGCAGAGATCCGTTTGGCAGAAGAATGCTTAAAGGAGATAGTAGCTTCTTGGATGAACAGCTGCTGTCCTAAGTCAATATACTGTATAAAAGCTGTGGATTATCCGACTGGAGAGACTGGCTGGAATAGGCTCCCATTGTGTTCACGTCAGAGCACGGAACACCCTTTCATTCTATAGCTAACCGGATCGCTTCCAGTTCTCTTGTCGTTCAAGTATTTGCAAAGGGTCCTCACGTAGTTTGCTTTGTCTCAGGCAGACTCAGTCTCCAGTTCCTTAGCCGTGGACACATCTTGTAGAAAGTGTACAGTAGAAGTGTGCTAAAATGAAATGATAAAAGTTTTCATTATATTGTCACCTAATAAATTTGTTTAATTGATAAAAATTAAAAAATATATTTATCTGCTCCCGTTAGCCTATAAATAATACTAGGTCTATGTAAATGATGGTTACGTTATCTAAACTTCTTTTAATTGATTTAAAATTAATTTTAGTGACATTTTCTTAAATTATTCTAAAAAAAATACCCCTTGATTAGAAACACTTAATATTATTTGTCAGGCCTTCTCTAATTTTACGTGGGGTCATGTTATCTCCCGTTATTGATTTGTCACCTTCTATGTTCATCTATTTCAAAAAATAAGATTAAGTTCATAATTAATTTTGAAAATTTTAGTGCGTAAAAAACAATAAAAAATGGCAAAGCTATTGATGTATGGATACATTAGTTACTTTGAAACAAGTCTGACAGTTTTCGACAGTCAGTTGTTCGATAGCGGCATGTTGGAATACATAAAGCATTGAAGGTATATTAAACAATAGAGGTCATTACACTGTATATCTTTTGAAGAAATGATGATGAAAAATTTAGCAAAAGATTTTTTTTATTTAAAAAATGGTTTGGACGGTGGAACAAGTAGCTCGTATTGTTGTATTAGTGGACGCCGAACATATCCAGCCCGTGAATTGGCTTTACCTCAAACTACCGTTTCTGCAACTGCGAGAGTAGCAATATTTACAGAAGCACACTTGCTCAAGTGAAGTTAAACCCTCAAAGACCAGGACCAGGGCCAATGTTGACGGAGAACATCTTAGAGCTCGCTTGGAATTTGCTCGGGAACACCTGATGCTGACTGAAAACGAATGGAGGAACGTCCTGTTTTCAGATGAGTCACGCTTATCTCCTTGTATACCAGATGGACGGATCAAACTTTACCGAAATCCTGGTAGAGTTGGGCGTGGGATGGAATTTCTCCGACAACGAGTCAACACAGAGCTCTACGATGTTCTCTGGCCAAAATGGCCCTGATGCTGGTCTCTGAGGGTTTAGCTTCACTTCAACAACTGTTCTTCTAACATTTCCTGTACATATTGACAGTACACGAGTAATACGAACAAGTTGAGCAGTCTGAGTAGCAGCTGAAATCCGATGCCAAGGCGTGTGTAGAGTAAACCGGCCATCTCTTAGCTCTGTCACTCACGCCCGACCTAAACCGGGTCCGCGATTCCACAAACTTGCCTCACGATATAACATGTAATTTCTCTCCGAACAATTAAGAGGTTTCTCTTATATGTTTCATACATATTATATGTATACTGGTTTCCTTATAAAGTTGCTTGATTTCATATCGTATCATATGAGAGTAAATCGTTAAGTTCCTCCAATGATTCCCTGAGTCAACGATAATAGCATGTGGGAGAAGTATTTTTTTTAAACACAACGAGATTAAAGCAATGGCTTCAGATACTTACCTTTTTGGGCGCTGGGCACTCACTCATAAATAAATGCTTGTTAAATGATGTGGAAAAAAAACAACTAAGAAACCCGCTGAGTTACATGAGGATCATCTCGTACTTATTGGAAAGTAAAGCATATCCATTTTGGTTTGGCAGTTACATAAACACCAACAAAACAAACCAAAAAATAGAAATATATTTTAATATGGAAATCGTATGTTTTTCTCATTTTTATTACTCTAGTACATAGTAATTCTAACGTTGATGCATTTACAAATGAGTGGCCGGGTTGTGAACACAGCTCACAACTAGGGACTTTTCTAAGATTCCTTATTTTTTTTTTTGAAAACCTGTGTGTTTGTCTGTGTATTCTAATCAATGTCCCTCCTATTTGACCTATTTAGCTAATGCCATTAACATGACATTTTTAACTAGATTCCATTTGATTATGCAACAATATTAAAAATACATTCAACTCTATAAAACGTAATTAAGGGTTATTAATTAATTTATTGGTAATTAATAATAAAAAGCTGTCATATTAAGTACAGTATTAAATTAAAAATATCTTATTTTGGAACTATAATTATACAACATAATTAAAACTGGCAATAAAATCAAGTTTAAGTCATCCCAATTTTAAGTCAACCTGTATTTTAAAAAGAGAGGTGATATTATGTTAGAAATGTTCGCATGTTAGCTTTGTTTTTATGCCCAGATGGTGTCGAAATAAAGCCCGCCACATGGTAAAATAAAACGTGTCAATTAATTGATAACTTGCGGATTAAAAAAAAAATCTATCATATCGAGTAGGATATCAAATTAAAGACCCATTGATTGAAAATATATAACCTTATTTTGAACTGTAATTACTCAAAATCATTAAAACGCTATTCGCAGTTTTATCCCACCCGTCGATTTTTCTATAGGCATGTTTCGCGTGGTAGTTCCATTTGATACTCCGATTATGCTAAAAATAGAATTATTCTTATGAAAAATAATTTTTAAGAAGTTAATTACTTTATAAAGAAAACATTTTTTTTTTCCTGGTATATATTGAGTGTATCAATCAAATTAAAGATCACGAAATACTGGTTAAGATGTATAATTTGTTAGGGGTTTAGTGGACTACAGTTACAAAAAGATCTAAAATCAATTAATGACATTTTTCTTTACATAGTTAAATAGAACGCTGCGGCCGTGGTGACAAATTCCCATGTGCAGTATCAATCGATGAGGCCTTTTAGAGAAACTGGTTTAAAACTTAGGAAATAAATGAAGACGAAGCAATTAGATAGATGGATAAAGGCGTTTTAATTCAAGTTGAACACATTATATGGTGCCAATCAATAGCATGTTAGAGTAACTTGTTTTGAATGTGTATGATCATGGAAACCCTAAATTGTCTGATACTTTCTTTGATTTGAATTAGCAGCGTTGCTTCTACTGATCACCACTAGATGGAGCTATCAGCAAGATTCTAAAAAGTGAGAGGATAGAGAAAGGTTACATTAAGTAATTAAAATTGTAATAAGAGTGTGAATAAAGAAATGATAATTATAAACTGTAATTGTCGTTTCTTTGTTTACAGGTAAGATTGTATAAATAATATGTAATAATTGTTATAACATAAAATATAGTGAATAAAATTGCTTTCTTTGTTTACAGATAAACTGATTTCAGTTTATTCACCCCACCTTCAATAATTGTATTACATATATATACTTTATTAAATAAGGCAGAATATTCGTATAAAGCGTTTTATACAACAATAGCGCATTGTCGAAGGGGTGATTAGCAAGTAAAAAAGGGATTGTAGGCTGATGACAATGGTGTATGTGCGGGGATCGATGGCACAAAGGACTGCCATCAGCCATCCTCCCCGCAATCTGTTTGTCTGTCGCTATCCTTCAGTCATCCCATCAACCACAGTCTTCACTCATTACATCTTCTTCTCCCTTTATAAACATGTTATTAATTTTATTTCCCAGTCTTAAGTCTCAGTTAAAAGTTCACTTTCACGCATTCCAAGAGTTACCCCATTATTTTTTGCAAATCAAATATTTGAAAGTTGAAACTGTACAATTTAAAAACTTCTGAATGTAGCTTTTTTCAAACCCTGGAGGTTCGCCAAAAGTATAAATTTATTAAACACACATAGACTTTTTTCTAATTGTGTGACCAGTTTCCCGATGAATTAAACAAACTGCCATATAAAGATGACTGGCCATTCGCCAGCCGGATTCTGCTGGTAAATAAGCTACACATATTTATAATTGAAGGGTTCGAACAAACCAACATCATGACATGGTTATATTTATGGTGGTAGAGATGCTTCAAGAAAAAGGCAAGGGGATTCTGACTGATCAACTGAGATTGCTCACGTCATAGTGTTCAATGCGAACTATAAAAATGCCTGTATCCTTTCAAGAAGTTGGGATCTATTGCAAAAACGTCATCCTCAGCAATCGTATGATATATTACATATATGTATTATTTTATCAAAATTGAATCTTTGTTATTATTTGTGTTTATTTTTTAGGCTGCTCATTTCAACTTGAAACTGTATTTTAGTCACCGAACTGAAATTGTTAAGCCTTTCATTATTACTCCTCTGTATAAATAACAAAATCTATTTTTAACTACAAAAAAAGAGATATGTTACGTAACAATGTATAATAAAATGTAAACCTCAATTGAGAAATGAAGAAAAGTGATTTAAAAGCATTCAGTAAAATATGATCTATAATTAAAAGAAAACCATTAAACTAACACATACAAGATGACATACCCGATGTTAACAACATGTAAACAATCGTAATAACCAATAAGAAAGGTACCAGCCAATCATCTCAATTTATAAATTATAACAAATTAAAAAAACAGAAAATATTGTCCATAATAATAGAAATAAATAAATATTAATCCAGAGAGTGTCTGTTATAATGTGCTAGCCAAATAATTTAACTTTAGCTGACTTTTGTAAACTTGGACCAAGCTATTATTTATCTGTCTGTAGAGGTATCTTCATGCTTCGTGCATAGAGCAAACATCCCGAACAATCTTACTCTCTCAGACAGTTTTTACTTAGGAGGCAAGTAGACACTAAGTTCTCAAACAGTATCTACCACTAAACCCAGCTCTTGGTTGTGATTCGTGTGTTCGAGTAATAATCAGTTCGTAAATTTGTTTTCATTTCTTCCGACTAATGGTTTACTGTAGTAGATAGACTTGAGATAAACGGGGAAAAGTAATTGATGAAGAGATTGTAAAGAGGGCAAAATATAAATGAATTTCGTTTTGGAAAAATAATAAGGTGAACCATTTTGAGCTTCTATACCAAATACAGCTTAAAATAATACTTGTTAGATCCACCATCCATTCTAAATGTGTAGGCTTGGTAAGAAAGTGATTTTGGTCTGCACCAGTTACCAGTCTACCTTATGTTGGTTTTCTTATTCTTTTCTCAATGTTAGAATTTTTTTCTTTTAAAATTTGGTAGTCGATTACCTTTAGGTTCCTATAGAAAGATATTCCGTGTAATTTTGTTTACAACATTTTAACATGGGGTGCAAAAAGAACCATTTTCGAAACATATTACTTTTTTATTTTCATAAAGGCAAGAAAGCGGCTGAAGCTCACAAAGAGATATGTGAAGTTTATGGTGTTGATTGTTTAACAGAATGCACGTGTCAGAATTGCTTTAAAAAATTTCGTTCTGGAGATTTTTCGCTTAATGATGACCAACGTTCTGGTCGACCTTCTGAAGTTGATGATGACAAAATGAAAGCCATAATTGAATGGAATCGTCATGTAACTGTGCGAGAGATATCAAAAAAGTTAAATGTATCACACACAACAGTTGAAAATCATATAAGACGTCTTGGACTTGTTATGAAGCTCAATATTTGGGTTCCGCCACGACAATGCGAGGCCTCTCACATCTTTAGCAACAGTTATGAAACTATTGGAGCTTGGTTGGAAAGTGGTGTCGCATCCCCCACAGCCCCGCCTTGCATCGGATTATTATTTATTTCGAAGTTTGCAAAATTTCTTAAATGGTAAAAATTTCAGAAATAACGATGACCTCAAATCGCATTTGGTTGAGATTACTGATAAGGACCAGACGTTCTATGAGCGCGGGATCATGAAGTTACCAGAAAGATGGCAAAAGGTCATCGAACAGGATGGAAGATATTTGACCGATTAAAGTTAATTTTTTGTATAGAAAAAATTAATTTTTATTTCACATTAAAAAGCCTAAACTACTTTCTTGCCAACCTCAATAACTTAACCGGAAGAGCCGATAGAGAGCCATGCGAGATAAAGTGAAAACGAATATTCTTATATTAAGTAAATCCCTTTTTCTACTGTGAGCGAACATAACACCAGAAGGTTAGTAAAAAGTGCAACTGTATTATAATGCGCAGGCCAAAGCATGCAATTAGAAATGATCTTTGTCTAGTTAGAGCAAGCTGTTATCTATGGAAACGGGAACCGTTGCAAATACAATCTACAAGAATAGCTGATTCAATTGTTTTGAGAGACCATACTTGCTGTGCCCCAACCCATGAAATAACAAGCATTCCAATGCTTCCCAGCATAAAAATTTGATTCAGTAGCTATTGCTACTGACTACTACTAGTGACCTCCAATCATACTATGCCCAAACACAAGAAAGAAAGAAACTAGCGATGATAATACAACTTACTTATTCAATAGTTTGTACAAAGTATTTACAGCATAGAATATTTTTATATCAGCCGGGGGAAGGCATACATTTAACAAGGAGTCAGAATTAATCGCCTCATTATGTATGCACAAAGTAATGAATTTTAAATTTTAGCACCTTAACAAAACAAGGTTTCATTCAGCGATAATTGCATGAACCGAACATTGGGATGTCCTATAGACATCAATAGTAATAATAATAATACTAATTAGTAATTATGCAGTAAGAGTGTCTTTAACAATACTTGAAACAGAGGCACAGATACAAACACGGCACTAAGTGAGGTTACAAAACCTCGTGCGGTGTAGGTTATAAATATATCACATTCTTCCCCTCTTAATTCCAATGTAGTCCTTCAAGTATTTAGGGGTTTGGCGATTATAGTCTTTTCTTCTTAACTGTCTGTGATCGAGAGGTGTCTCTTTAGTTAGTACAGGTGGGGATGGCAATGGTTGTATCAGCTAAAGGGTCCGCGTGACTGCCCTGTCCTGTAGGACGGGAGGTGACCCCCCCAGTTACCAGAAACGTCCAGGCCTTGTTCCTCCGTGTGGGCTGGCAAGGGGATTGGGGGCCGACTGTCCTGTAGGACCGTCGTCTACATCAAGTAGGAGATAAGGTTCATCAGGAGGAGGGTGTGGAGGTCAGTCTTCTTGGGGATACTCTTAAGATCGACCCCCCAACAGGAGACATATGTCTGGTTGTGACTGTCATTTCACCACAGACAGACGGACGTGAGCGTAATCAGGCTTTGCTTCGAGAAGGTTGACTTCTTCCACCAGAGGGTCGTACTTGTTCCTTCTTTGGAATCTACGCAGAAGTACTTTTCCAGGCCAGAGCCATTAAGGGAGGTGCGAAAGTCTTCTAGGGTGTGGAAACATATGATTGTGCGGAGGTCTTTAATTGTTTTATGTTTTGTCTCATGATGTATTTTAATGTTAAGTTCCTTAAATAAATATGTTACATTCCTTAATTATTGTCTCTCTGCAAATTAAACACATTAATTTTCAGTTATGCATTGTGAAAAAAATCGATCTCCTCTAAAACCAAATCCAATGTGTTATAGAGGTCCTGATCCTCGAGGGCATGGTAACGAACTTTAAAAATAGAAAAATTATCTTTTGAAAGGGTCTTCGCAATCTTACATAACACCCATAATTTGGAGAAGAGTTTTTCCCTCCGAGATATCAAAACCTTTCCTTCAATAAATTTAGTACGCATTTAAATTTAAACACAAATAAAATGAAAAATAATAAAATAAAAACAAAGAGAAGCGAGTATGAAATACTGGAGACAATATTTGTAAACTTCCACAGAGGTAAACCTATAACACAGGCAAAAAGTGAATAGTCAGCGCTCTAGCAGAGGACAATGGATCTTCCTCTCGAATTACCGTTGTTGCCCCTCAACCTACCACCTTCAAGAGCTATAAGTAAACCGAAGGTGAGCCCCATCACCCAGTCCTGTCTATTTTGATACTGTACTTTTAACTTAAAAAAAAAATGTTGATTTTGTAATTATACCCTCCTTCAAATGCATCTGAGTATGCAGCACGAGGAGAAATCCTGTAAATCTTTTTCATTGTATTTTGATCATATGATTGTAAAAAAATTTCAATAAAAGGAGTTTTGAAAAAAAAAAAAAAAAAAAAAAAAAAAGAGCTGCAAGGTAATACAACGGAAAAAAGAATACCTCGTGACGAAGACTCCCGATATACGTATGTCATTAATGAGGGTTAATTATATCCCTGCATGATGGCTACCGACTGGTGAGACTCAGACCTCGATTAGTCATACCTAATGTACCCCCCACCCAGTGGCATGTTGACTTTCACCTAGAATGACGTATTAGCGCGGACATGATATATAAAATAAAAAGGACAAATGAAAATTATATATATAAAAAAAGTAATGGAAAGAAGGGATTTTAGGCAATACAAACCCATTTGAGGTAAGTGTAGAAGGAGTAAACTTGAACTTTGAAATAGTTCATGAAATAATACACAATTATGCGAAACAAAACATCTAAGGCAAAAGGGTAAATCCCTGAAACTTTAATACATCCACATACCCGAATATATAATCTGCTCCAAGAATAAACTGGCCCATTTATATATGACAGTATTTATCAAGCCACTATGTACTGAACTCGGACCTGTCATGTCCTTCGCGTGACGAAGTCTTGAGTCAGAAGAGGATCGGGGTTGCGCGGGCCGGATTTCAACAGCGTGACCAACCCAATGCGGTTAATTAAATGATATACGCGGATAAATTAAATGATATGATCAAATTTAATATAAAAAATAATATTATATGAACATAGACTGACATTATTTGTATTAATTATAAAATTAATGAGAGAGGGGTGGGGCTATGACTGTATGTCATTTAAATACGCAACAGTGACCTTTACTTTGGAAAATAAAGAAGTTGTGATACAAAGCCTACGGATGATGAGACTATGGGGAAAAGAGTTTGATATGGGGGCTTTGCGAAGGAGGAGACAACATGTTTCTTGACTGTGCCAGCTCCATTGTGAATAAAAATCCCTTATTTCATCAATTTTATTTAATCTATTACATACTCACTTAAATTATAATAGTACAAGGATAGTGGATGAGAATATTTGTAAATTGTACAAAATCCTATAAAATTGCTTCTATGCAACTATTTTTTTTCCCTACCACAGGATCTGTGTCCCAGACGGCTTTTTCTGACGGGTCTAGTTCAATGTAAAGTTAACGGGACCACAGGCTACCTCGTCGCCAGTTAGTTCTAAGACTAACTTATTGCTATATACAAAGATACTCCACTCCATCTTGGTCCAACGGTGCCTTCTTGATGAGTATCCCCGATATTACTTACGGCTGCTCAACCTGCATCACTACCCTGGGGATGGTGAAGTGCGCTGGTCCCTGCAGCTCCTTCCACTTCTGGATAAAGATAAGGAAGTCCCTGTAATTCTCCTCGTTGTCTACCAGCAACGGCAAGTCTGGCTCATCCAAGCTATACTGGCCAATTGAGCGTAGCATCTGTGCTCATACTTTTTCCGAGGCTTGGCAGGTAAGCACGACTCAGCACTATACGAATTCCCACAATGTGAACATGTTGGGGTACGCAGCTCTTTTAGGCTCGTAGACCTTGGAACGAAATCCACCATCCTCCGATAGCACCTGGGAACTCCGGTAGTCCGGGGAGAGCCACTTTGCCCTCAGCCTGTCCTTGGCCGAGGGGAAATACTTCTTTGGTGGTCCATCATTTCATTAGTGGTATTGGTGAACCTAGTGTTAGTTTAACATTACACGGCTCGTTGCTCCAGTCACTAAGATGGCCCCACTACTTCCTAGGTTCTTCTTCAATCATCCTGCGGAGGGGAGGGGGAAGCTCTTTCATATGTCCTGCCTTCATCTAAGTCTATTGCACACGCTTATGACAGTCTGGCATTTTCCCTCTCACCAGGTAGGCTGTCTTCTCCACAGTCATGGTCATCTTTCTGGATGCACACCAATCTTCCACAAGTGTCCCACGAGCACATGTTGTGCTAACTACTTCACCACGAACCGATAGAGGTTACTCTCTTCATCCGCCTACCATTAAAAATTAAAATAGATATATAGATCAGTTTAAAATTGAACTAATGATACAACACGCCTCTTTTTCCCCTTGAAAGAAATCTCGTGTTGATCAATGGAAGGTTAGTTGGATATGATTTATATAAATACATGTAAACTGTTATACGTTTGACCCCTGGCATCTCAAGTGGAAATCAGATAGGAATAAGAATAGGTTTAGGGACAGAAAGTGTAAATGTCGATCAAGTGCTGACTGTCTTAAGCATCTAATGCTAACCGCTACGGTTCTGATGTCAGGACAAAAATCTCTCTCTATTTTGTTCATCAAATTTTCAATGGGAAATCGGCACTCCTCTGAGTTATTGTTGAGCTAGGAGCTAATCGATTACAAAGCCTCGTCAAAGTTAATTACCGCCCAACCTCAGTTCTGATTCTATCTATTATAGAATCTTTTGTCCCCACTCATCTTCATGATTTTAGGCAACGATTCATGAATATGATTTTTTTCACGGTTAGGAAATCGAAGTGGTAACTCACCACTTTCACCAGCCTCATTACCACTTGTACGGTGGGGTAAACGTGCTGCTATCATTTTATTATTTATGTACCTTTGGTGGCAGGCTACAGCGCCCTTTCTTCGTTAAGGCCCGTCAATGTTCTTCATTCTTACGTTCGGAACTGCATTCTCGGAGCTTCTTTACACCTTTCTCTTCCACAACGTCCCTTTCAACTTCACTAAAACTCATTTCACAAATGAAACAAACGCCGGGGTCAGGCCTGGAAATTTTTAGAGAAAGTAACGTTTTTAATCCAATAAAGCCAAGCTCACTGCCAAAGGTCAGTAAATGAAGTATGCCAAAAGTGTACATATATGTCTCAGCTTTAGCCCCAGACCCCCCTTGTGCCTAGACATTCCAATAGGACATGATTGGAGAAACTGGCCATTGCCAGGACTCCCACTGTCACGCGTTTATAGTAGGTCACGAGGCCACTGCCGTTTCAGTCTCCGAGGAGGATTATAGGGATGAGTTCTAGAATGTAGGGTATATTAGGATCGTTATGAAGGGTTTTGTTGCTGACATAATAAGGGGCATTTACTATTGTTCTTAGGACTTTGGATTAAAAGGATTGGATACGCTTGATGTTCGACTTTTTTGCTGTCCCCCATAACTCTATTCCGTATGTCCAGATTGGTTTAAGTATAACTTTGTAGATTAGTAGTTTATTTTCTATTGAGAGATGGGATGTCCTTTGAAGTAGTCTGTACAGTTGTCCAAAGCGTCTGTTTAGTTCTTGTCTTTTTAGTCTCGTATGTGGGTTCCAGGTCAGTCGTTTGTCAAGATGGAAGACTAAGTACCGTACTGTCTCGGATACAGGGAGAGGAATAGAATTAAAATAAACTAGTGGACAAGTCTTGCGACAAAGGGTGAAGGTAATGTGGGAGCATTTTGCTTCATTAACTTTGATCCGCCATTGATTGCACCAATACTCGATCTCGTCAAGGTGTTTTTGAAGGTTATGGGATGCTATGTCGGGGTCTTCGTGGGATGACAAGACTGCACTGTCATCTGCAAATGTGGCCAAGAAGGTATTGGGAGTAGAGGGGACATCAGCGGTGTATAGGTTGTAGAGGATGGGGCCCAAGACACTGCCCTGTGGAACTCCTGCATTTATGGGATAGTAGTTAGAGTATTCTAAACCATAGCGGACTTGGAAGAAGCGGTTTGAAAGGACCGTAGGACTGTAGGATTAGGAAAAAAGTCTGTGGTAAATATCTTTTGAGCTTGTAGAGCAAACCTGCGTGCCAAACCCTGTCAAAAGCTTGAGCTATGTCCAGAAAGGCAGCAGTGCAATACTGTTTGGTTTCAAGGGCTGAGGAGATGTGATCAACAACGCGAAGACCTTGTTGAGCAGTGGAATGCCGTTGGCGGAAACCAAACTGGTGTGTGGGAAAAAGGTTTTTGGATTCAACAATTGGAAGTAGACGTTTTAGTAGGAGTTTCTCAAATATTTTTGAGAGGATAGGGAGTAGGCTAATTGGACGGTAAGATGAGGCGTCATTGGGTGGTTTTCCGGGTTTGGCGAATAGGACAATAATGGAATGTTTCCAGAGGAGAGGAAAGTGCATCGTTCGGATAATGCAATTATAGATGTAGGTTAGGAAGATTATGGCTTTAGGAGGAAGTTGTTTGAGAATTTGAGGAGTAAGGAGATCATATCCAGGGGATTTTCGGTAAGGTAAGTTTTTCAGAAGGTATTTGACCTCAGAGGGATTGATAGTGGAGCAATGTTTCCATGTGAGTGCAGACAGCAAAGCACGTCCTCGTGTATTTGTGGATCTTGACCCCCAGTGTTGGTGCTTCGCATTAAAGTCCCCACCCACAAGGAAACGATGTCCGATGGACTCTAGAAAGGAGATGAATTGGGAGTCAGAAGTGGATTTATTAGGGGGGCAGTACACTGATGCTAGTGTAAGGGGAAAAGTGAAGGTGGTGATTGACACTGCAGTGGATTGAAGGAAATCATGCGCTACCAGAGGAACTATGTGGTGGGATATGGAGTTATGGTCAATGGCAGCGGTACCTGCATGAGCTGTTCCATCTGGGTGATCAGTTCGATAAGTCTGGTACTGGTCGTTTACTCGTAAGTCTTGTTTCAGTAATGAGAGCTACGTCGATGTTTTTGTCGTGGAGTAGTTCTGTCAGTTCGTTAGTGTGGGTGCGAACACCATTCGCATTCCAAAGGAGAATGGATAAGGAGTCGGAACGATCCACTTATGGATTATGTTTAACGGGGATAAGGTAGGAGACAAGATTTGTGAGAAGTGAAATGAGAGGGGTAATTAGGGTTCTGAACTCGTATTTACCAGTGTTTTGATTGTACTTCATTATAAAGCTTTTCTTTTAAAAGATTCTCCTCTACAAAGATTATTTAACTTACGTCAGCCCAATTTTAATCCAATAAAGCCGAGCTGCGATATTGCCTTTGGACCTGCTATTACGTACGAGTATACTGCTTGTAGGTATACGCAAATAGTCGAGCAGGGACTGCCATGAAGGGCTGTATGTATGTTCGACTTATGTATGTAACTTCGATAAAACATCTTTAATGATTTTAGCAATTATGCCAACGTGAGAGATAATGAATGAAATTATTCTGTCCCATCGCAATGTAAACAAATAAGGAGGAACAAAGAAAAAAAGAGCCTGCAGATATTTCCCATATATGCCTCTGTAAGCCAGTCACTGACTAAAATGTGGAAATGTTTGCAAAAGGTTAGGTATAAGGTTTTTTTATAGTTTATTTTTTAACTTATAAATATTAGTATTAATAAGACGAATATGAGTTTCCGACTTCCTGCCCTCCACAACAGTATTTGGTAGTTAATTTCTTAACAATTTGAAAGAAAGCAAAATTTGGTAAAACTTTTGCTTGAAAATTTTTTTTCCTGAATCGAAAATTAAGCGAAATGCAGCTTTTTAAAGTTGCAAAAATATTTCCATATTTGCCATAATTTCACAAAACTACGCTGGTAACCTTCTATGTGACTCTACTTGCATTTAATGGCGTGGTATAGGTTGTATACGTAATATATATATATATATATACGTATATAATGTATTTTATCTTGATAATGATAATTGTTTATACTTATGTATTTATTGCGTTTTTAGTCAATGGTAATAATTTTTGTAATTGTAAAGCCGTGAGGAGTCTAAGATAGTTAGTTTGCAGAAGGTGATGTGGTCACAGTGAAAGAAATAGGTGTGAATAGGCTTTGAGAATCTAGTGTCAGAAGCGGAAAGTTTTTGAAAGTCAAGTCCCCGGGGTGTGATGCGGATCTACGTGATACAAGATTTTGAGTCCCATCGAAACGGGATTCACTGAATCAATTGTAAGCCCAACATTATAAGTCTGGACGTGTTCTGGGGAAGTTTGCCACATGGTTCTCACAGTATTATTGCCGCCTGCCTTGGTTTTTGCTGTATTTTATATTTTTCAATATGTGGACGAACGATGTTACTTTAAAACTGATTGAAGATCTTCAAACTAACTACTGCTTGTAGGATAACACAGATACCACGACAAACGAAGACAAGCATTAAAAAGTTTGTCTAGTGGAACTGGAAAAAAATAATTCACACTATGAATGAAAAGCCAGTTTTGGCGGAATGCATGAAAACAATGACCCTAGCAGTGACCCTAGCAGTGACAAATAAATATCACATGTATCCAACTACATAAAATGTGTGTTTACTAATAGTGTTCGCTTCATTAATATGCTATATAATTTAGTATTGTTTTATTCCATTAGTGTGTTTGTTTATTTGTTGCCATGTAACTGTCGAAAATAGAGCATTTACCCTAAGACCCTAAGGCAATGATATTATCTAGTGCAGAAGGTAATAGATTAATACTACTTATCTTTTGGCTCAATTATAAACTTAAAAGGCAGGTGGTTAAATAAAAACAAAAATGTTTGTGATATGACATTGGTTTTGATGTCCGAGTGTAACATACTGTACTATTATCTTGAATTTTATTTGCTTTTGTTTATTTGGATTTCTAATAAGAATTAAAAGCTAAACAGAGAGGCCTGCGTGGGCTAACAGACTTTTTGAACAGAACTGCCCCTCGTAGTGTGGACGCGGCTCATTGTTGCAGGGCTGTCCCTGAACAGACGCAGGACATTGAATCGGGACAGCCCCGCAACTAACACCCACAACAATGTTCTTGTGTGGACTAGGCTTTACAGTAAGTTAGCTTTCAAAGTGAGCACATCACTCACTGTTCAATCAACAGACTTCTTTCTCTAACATCCTGCTATTGGTCACCACGGTAGCCTTCAACATATATATAATATTTTTCCTACCTGACCTCAGGCCTAAGGTATTAACAACCTATTCCATCTTTTCTCTTCATTCTATAGATTAGTCAACTATATTCAAGTTTATAAAATTCAATTTTATAATATAAATATCGTTACAATATATTTCTACAATATTTTGTTGACTTTATCAATGATCTACTCCGGTTAGGTTACAGTCATTATTGAAGGTTGACACCTTTCGGTTTTCACTAGATCTCACTTCAGTATTCTAAAACCAATGAGTGGATTCTTTGAGAAATGGTTTAAGCAGTATTGAAGTAATTGACAGCTGGTTGGGATGTGGTTATAGAGAAACTGGCAAGGGACCGGGATAAGTTGCTTAGCCACATTCATAATTCATGGGAGTGAGACTAACAGGATAAAAGAGGAAGCGGCGCTACTAAACGGAGCTCCCATGGGAGAGCCTATGGGGAGAGCCCTATGGCCACTGCTCCCTTTGCCCTTACCCCCAAGCTACACAATTCCACATAACTAAAACCGTAATCATCATCGTAGACGCAAACACGTTAGTTAAGTATGCAGTATTAAACAATTAAGGGTTTCCATTATCTTACTAATTACCCCCTCTACTTCATCAGCAGATTCATCAGATAAATATCCTATGATACCGATTTAAAAGAATTCGCTATAAATTTTAAAGATGTGCAAGAATAAATATCAACTACACTAATTAATAAGAGAATCCATACCGCCAAGTGAAAGCACCAAAAATATAGATACTGGAAAATTACCAAGACTTAGGTGAGGAAGCCGAAAAAATCGATAAATTACACAAAAAGGACAATCTAACAGATGAATAGGAAACTCTGAGAGAGAATGGTTTTAATGAGCATAGTTACATGTAAGTTTGTGACGAATAAAAAAATTATACAAAGGATACTGGAACTAACTTGAATTTGTACAATATTCCAATTGTTAGTTATAATGACTCCCCCTAAATACTATAAGGTGGAGTTAACTATCTGATCATAAATGGAGGCTTTACGATACGGAATAGCATATCGCTTGAAAAATGCTCTCAAGTTATTAAGTCTCAACATATTAAGAAATACATAAAGTGAAAATGAGAGACGAAACTATTCACTTGCAATAAGAATGTATAAACAAGTATGCACTGGAGTAATTTTGAAACCCTCAAAGAAAACTTTATAACGACGAAGGTTTCTAACACTTCCTTTCCTTTAATTATTTATTTTATTTTTTGTGTTTCCGAGATAAATATTATTTGTATGTGTTTCACTAATTGTTGTGAAACGGATGCTGTAACAGGTAAATTGGATTTAATTATTTATGATTTCGCTTAAGTGTTCCTGTTTTCTTTTAATGTGTTTTATTGTTTTATTTTCATGTATAGCATTAAAAAATTAAAAAATTAAAGTGGCCAGAATACAACTCTAGCCGACTAATTTAAGGTATTATAGCCTATAATGTGTTTTATTTGCTAAACATTGTTTTGTTCTTTGTTCGCTGTAGAAATAAACCGTTTATCTATAGTCGTATATATTATTTCTCCCTAAATTGCAGTCGAAAGCAGTTTCTCTAATAAGCCCCATCGATTAATATTACATGGGATTTTATCACCGTGGTCACAGCTTAAATAGCTATATAAATAAATATCTTATGTTATATAAAACTAGGGGGCTCCCCCCCTCCTCACTCCGCTCACCAACCCCCACCCTGACTCGAGGCTTCACCGGGATATTATTTTGTTTAAATTTTTGTTTCGTATTTAGGACTATTATAAAGAATTAATAAATTGCAACAGTTTATATTTTATTAAAATTGATTGCTCATTCAAAAAACATCATATTGAATTAGAATAGGATTTGAAATTAAAACAATTAGGATTTTTCACAACAATATTATATTAGTTTAAATCATTGGACAAATACAATTATATTTTCAACTAACCAACAAAAATACAATTATACTAGTAACTAAAACATACTTTATACATTCAAAACTATTCCAAACCTTCTTCTAAGATCTTATTTTCAATTTACTTCGGTTCCAAGTTGAATTCAATTTTAATACCTTTCCTATATCGAAATGTGGATAGGGCTGTACGTTAAAATAGTTGAATTCAAATCAACAAATAATCCCACTTTATCGAAAGTCTGCACTTGCAATTTGTTGATAATCATCGCAAAGGCTAATCTAACCAGAAACTGTCTTCTTTTCTTAACAGAATTTCCACATCACCACAAAGTTATTCTTGGGACGGGTACTGTTGGAGGGATGAGTGTTTCGCAATTGAAAGCTAGTCTCTTACCCAGAAAAGTGCCAATTCCCTCACAGTGCCTTAACGATAAAAAAGTGAACACAAGAAAGGGAGGGAAACCTTAAAATGTAAAATAAAACTTAATATTTATATAATAGATTATTTGTCTAAAAATTAAAATGAATATAAAGTATCAGAAAAAAGTTTTTTTTTTTTATATTCCTTTATTGTGCTATAATTACAATCTGCGTTTTATAAGGCAATAATAATACAGATAAATGATGAACTTTAAATGTGCAATAATTTACTTAACTTTCGTTCGACAAATGACTAAGAAATTCATAATATATTAAAATAAATACAATTTAAATTGAAAGTTTTAATAAATAAAAACTGCCTTAAAAATGAAAAGTTGATTTTAGAAAGGAACAAAATAAACAAACTATGATTACTTAGACTAATTACAAAATTCCTCCCAAGGTGAACAAAATAAACAAACTATGATTACTTAGACTAATTACAAATTTCCTCCCACGGTGAACAAATTAAATAAAAATAAACACTACTTTCAATAATCTTCCAATTTTTTTATAAACATGTTTGAAGAAGAAAGCTTAAACTTTACTAAACTTGAAGCTTGTAAACCGGAGTTATATTAACTTAAAGTTTGCTGATCGAAGAATGAGAACGAAATGAATACATCACTGTCCGTGTTTATTTATACGTATAAGTAGTTTGGTGTTATTGTTATAAACTGATAACGACGTAAACGAACAACATAAGCCCTAGGTAGGTGAAAGCTACGTCCATCGAGGTTACCTGTCGTAGTTAGATAGTGAATTAGTCAATCAGCTGTGAGGTTCCAGGTGGATGGAATCGGTGAGTCGATGATCGATATGCACATATCCATTCTTGTTCCAAGTCGGATCTCCAACCAGCTGTGCTCAACATGAACAATAGGTCGATAAGCCGATGAGGTGATGGAGGTTGGAACCGTCGGTGGTGGAGGGCACTGTCTTGTGCGTGTTGGCCAATTGAAATCTGGATCCAGACTGCTGTTTGGAGTAAAGCATCCACTGGTATTACGTCATTTAATCCTCTACAAGTCAACATAGTCTACTAACGCTCATGAATTGAGACCAAGTCCGGCTAAAACAGACCAAAGTTTATCGTCAATAATGTAAACATTTCCAATATAACTTAAACAAACTTTAATTATAACTTCAATAAATGACGACACCTAATTTACCATTTTTGACATTACAAAAAAAGGAAATGAATTTCTCGTTTAAAACTAAAATTAAACCACAAATTAATTATTTACTATCTAAATTAACATACTAAAATGGGGCATTAAATCTTCTTTTTTCAAAACTGGAAAGGAGATAAAAAACAAAATTAATAAATTTGGCCAATCAGTTAGAGATAACTCAAAAATTAAATTGAATCGAGATAAATAAAAATAAATACTCGGGCTTAAGGAGCTACTATCTTACATTTTCTATCTCCGGTGAGGAATTCACACATAAGAATATTCTTATCGATTAATTGTATCATTAATCTAGACTCGTTGCAAGGTCCGTCCCTAATCCATCAATTCCTCAGTACAAACAATTTATTAGAAGAATACCATTAAGCCTATAGTTAACCAAATGAACTAATCCAGTTGAAATTGCCAACACGGCTTTTTGGAATTGGGAATGTTAAGGCACCGCAAAAACTACATTTATTTTTCAAGTGACCATAATCTAAAAACTTGATTCCTTGAATCGAGGTATAGAAGTTAATGATCGTCAACGAAAAACTTGAAGAAAAAGGAAAGAGGTTGAATGTAATCACAGATCGAGAGTTGTCAAAAGACTGTTTTTATTTGAGGCTTTTAAAGCCTCTCTATATACATTGGGGATGTTTACATCCCGATGACTTGAGGATTAGGCTAGCTACCTACGATGTCCGAACTTTAACTTAGAGACCCAGCATTAATTTTCTTCACATTTTGTTTTAAACCTCTATTCGCACATTTGATTATTGTTATTGTTAGATATTCAGATTCGCCGTTATGGTGATGAAGGAGTTAGATAATCAACTTAATGGTTACCATAGCCATGAGTGGACCCTATATCTGTCAAGGCTAGAAACGTGCTTGAATTCCAAGGGACATGTATAACTGAAATGAACATATAATGAAAAATAGTTAATACAAATGGGGGAATCGAGTCGTTAGTTAGTTGGCTATTCGAATTAATAAGCTCTCATCTTTAAGAACAATTAATTGCACATAATTAATCGTTTTGCATTCGATGAGCAACGAAAGTTAAATAATTGATAACCAAAGGGGCCTTTTTAAAAAGTGGTTTATTAACTAGACAAACAATACAACTTATATGATAATAGTGACAGAGTAATACGTCAGGGGTACAGTAACGAGATGAATGAGAGCTGGTGAGAGGAAGAGGAGAATTATATAAGGACAGATTAGATTAAGGAGTGCTGATATTTCTGCTGACTTAGGCGATGTGCAGGTGTCAGCTGTGTGTTGACAGTCGGTGTGCAGGTGTCAGCTGCTTCCATAACTCCTTCCGTCTTTAGGTTTCTTGTTCCATCAAGAAATTAAGTTGATGGCTGCGGGTGCATGAGGGCTGTTATTTGGGTGATAAACCCTTGTTGCCAATATGTTGATAGGCTCTTGTTGTCCGGGTTGGTATACAACTGTTGGTATCATATTTTGTGACGAGCTGGAAGTATATCTCTGCCTTAGGCAATATAAGATAAGGGTGATGCTGGCAGCTCCTGCAACTGAGCTTATTATATATATATACATATTTTTTTATTGTTAATTCCTTTATTGTGCAATAATTACAATCTGCCTTTTATAAGGCAATAAGTAATTAAGATATATGCTCTCATTCATACAATATTTACAGTTCATCATTCACTCGCTCATTCATACAATATTTACAGTTCATCATTCACTCGCTCATTCATACAATATTTACAGACAGCCCAGAGACCCCCAAAATCCACCGCAAGACCCCCCAAATCCACCGCAGTATATACATATTAGAATTGTTAAATGTAAGTGGTTCGATATTTATGTTTGTTATATTTAAATTTTGTAATTCACTAATGTTTGATACTGTGATTACGTTATTTGTTTTATATAATTTGTTCATGGTTGAATCTACTAAATGTTTCGATATTTTTGGGAGTTCTTAGTTACTAACATTCATTTTGGGTTAATTGGACTAAGCTTATAGGTGGTAAGTATATGATATCATTATTTATACAATTTTCTATTTTGGAGAGGTTAGTTGTTATAAAGCTATCTATGTTTTCTATTTATTTAGTGTTAGTATTTATTGGTTTATAATTACATGTATGGGTTGTTCCTAATTTAATAAGGTTAGTTATACAAGTATTATTTAAGGGAAATAGATTAGTACAATAATATTTATCATCTAGTATAGTACAGTTTGAAGTGTATAAAGTATTAGATTTCTTAATAATAATAGTTTTTACTATATCTAATGTTATATAATATTTTACAGATTTTACAGGTGCTGGTATGAGCAAATAGGTTGTTACATTTAGATTTGCCTTTGGAAGGTCTACAAAGATATGGAGTGCATCATTGTGAGTGGTGCAATGAATTCTGCTCATTAACCATAAGATTTCTGGGTTTCTAGAAACTAGAGTAACATTTTGGTGTACGTCTTTCAGTATTTGTGCCATTAGCGATGAATGTGTAATGCCAAGTTTGCATTGTTCAAGTGTTAGGGTTAGTTCGTCAATTTTGTTGTATAAATGCATCAAGATTATATATATGTCATAAAATGCAATTTCTTTATTGATTTTAAATATGTCATTCTTTTCTGTCTTAAAATTGTTATTGATAATTTTTATGTCTTTCTGGAAGTCGTTTATTATTTGTTTGTTAAGGTTAATATTTTTTTCTATATTATGTTCGATGTTATAATTATTTCTTTCTACTTCGTTAATTATTTCGTCATAGTGTTGTTTGTCGTCTGCTGTCATTGTACCAGTAAGCCAGCTAATGGCTGTTCCTAGTCCGTTTATTAATCCTCTTTTTATTCTTTTATTATGCGTTTTTAGTAAGTTCAATTTACTCTTTGTTTGAAGTATGAGGTCTTTTATTATAGGGTATGTTGGTAGATTGCGGTACAGTGGTATATTATTTTGTATGTTAGTTAGTTCTCTGTCAAGTAGACCAATGTTATAGAAATGGTATGTTCGATAATATTCTTCAATCATTTTTGCGTTATTGATTGTATAATGTAGGACTCCGGGATTGTTACTTATGTCAGTCACTGTTATACTGGATGCCAATGTCCATAGAAATGTCTTGATTACTATCGTCTGAATCAGATTCATTTTCTCCTTCTGAAACAGTAATGTTTGTCTTAAGGTGATGTTTTCGTGGTCGTTTGATTTTATTTATATGTGTTTTGTTTATTTCTTTTCTGTCTTTATATAACAGTACAGGTCTATAAGGGTTATTGTATTTACGATGGTGAGTTGTTTTTATATATATTTGCTCGTCATTTATTTCAGGTGGGTCTTCGCGATTTGTATTTAATAACTCTGTTCTATTTTCTTTTTCTGTTACGATTTTATTCCGTATTAGTTCATGTATTATGTTCTTTTCGTCATGGTATTTTTGTTCGTATTGTTCTTTTATTTCTATTTGTTTGTTAGGTCTTCTTGTTATTCCGAATGTTATTTCGTCCGGTGTCATGTTTAGTTTAGAGTTTAAGGTATTGTTGTATGCTATTGTTGCTAGCATTAGTCTGTTATTTAATGATGTGTTTGTTAGTTCTTTGTCGTTAAGTGTTCGTAATATTTCGATGAGTGTACTATGTGCTCTGTTTAGTGTTCCTAATGAATTAGGATTTCCTGGGGTTACGTAAATTGGTTCGATTTCGATAGTTTGTAAGAAGTTGAGTACTAAATTATTTTTGTATTCTTTGCCGTTGTCCATTTTTATCGATACGGGTGTTGGATATAGTGTTAAGTAAAGTTTAATGGCTTCGCATATGTTAATTCCAGTTACCGCTGGTATCATGTGTGTAAATAGTCTTTTCGAGAATGTGTCAATTATAGTTACGATGTATTTTCTGTCAAAATGTAATGTGTCTATCATCAATTCTTCGAACGGTCTATTTGGTGTTGGTGTTATCATGTACTTTGTTTTTATAGGGTTGCGTTCGTATTTAGTTTTCTTACATGTCTTACAATTGTTAATAAAGTCATTTATTGTTTCTTTCATTAATGGGAAGTAGTATAATTTTCTAAGTTTGTCGTATGTTTCGATTGTGCCTCTGTGGGATGTTTTTCCGGTGTGATAGTCATTTATTATTTCAATTTGTTCTTCTTTGTCTAAGATATCGGGGTTACATAGTTTTTGTATCTTTTTAGTTTAACCGTTGGGTATGATTCTTGTATTAGTCTAGAAATGTCTTTAAATGTTTTATCGTACCATGGTTGGAGTAATGGGATATCTGGTTCACAGTAAATTCCATAAGTAATTTTGGGTCTAATGAATTGTTCGATTAGTGATTCTAAGTCGTCTAAGTTGTCAAATTTAATTTCATGTCTTTTTTTATTAAATGGTTTAGTAAAGTTTATTTCTTTTATTCCCTTTTTTATTATTATCTGGTGTTTCTCTATGTTAATATTCTTGTCATTGTCTACTATCCAAATTTGTTCGTTGGATGATTGTTGTGAGTGTATAGTCGCTCTACATGTACTAAGTCTGTCTAATTCTATTTGGTCTAAGTCATTGAGTTTATTAAGTATTTCGTCTAGTGCTTGGGTATTGTCTATTGGTTGGTCAATTATGTTGTCTATATTGTCTTCTTTTGTTATGTGATTTAAAGGTAAATTTTCATTTTGTCGCGAAAGTAAGTCAGTTCGAATTAATTGTTTAATTGTTTGTTTGTCATCAATATAGTATAGTTCGTTCTTTTCTTTTGATTTATTATTATTATTGTTATTAAATTTATTATTATTAGATTTATTGTTATTATTATTTTCCGGGTGTGTTTGGTCCCTTTTATTTTTGTTTATTTCCGGGTAAACTAAAAATTTTGCCTTCGCAGAAATTCCTATCAGGGGATAGAGATCTATTATGGCTCTTTGAGTGCCTTCTGCTCTGCCTGTAGGAGTTTTCATCACAAAGTCTTCCGAATTAATTTTTGTTCCCTCGGGTAAGGAATGGGGATTGATATAATTTTTAGAAGCTCCAGTGTCGATTAGCCATGTCTTGCCTTTTCTGTCTTTTATTTTTGGGAGACTGTCCGTGTAATTTAATTGGTATTCGGGTCTGAAGGTTCGTTGTTGTTGGGACCTACGTATAAAACATCCTCATAACGAGATTCTAATTGTTGTAGTCTGTCTTGTAATTCATTTATTTGTTGGTCTTTGTCATTTTCCGTGTGGTGTACGCGATTGCTGACTGTGCGCATTGATACGGTCTGATTTTCTCTTTGTTCCGGTCTGGGGTTTGGTTTGTTAAACTATTGTCTTTGTTCATGGGGTTTCCATGATTGATTATGTCTTTCTTTTTCGTCTCGGGGGTAGTTATTGTTAAAACGTGGTTGTTCTTGATTGTACTGTCTTGGTTGTTGGGATTGTTGTCTATTATTGTCATAAAATTCACGTTTTTTCTCGTGATAATGTGGGTCGTACGTAATTCCTCCCTTTATAATTGCTAGTGGGGGGCGGTTGGTTTTGACTGCGTCTTTGTGTGGATTCGTTGTGTGTTAGTTTGTTACCGTATGCTCTTTCGACTACTCGTACTGCTGTGGTTTTTAATGCCTTTTTCAAATCCCTCAAATTTTTTATTCGTATGTGTTGGAGGAAATTGTCAACTGAAGTTTCAAGTTGTCTTTGGCAATGGTCAACTATTTGTTCATCAAATACGTTCATTTCTGTGTGTTTTTGTAAGTCTGTTTTTGTGTCGTCCGTATATAATCTACCTTCAAGGTCGTCTCGTAATAATATCAGTCTTTCTACATAGCTTGTGGGATGTTCGTTTCTTACGGGTTTAGTTTGATATATTTCTGCTATGGATTGGGGTATTGTTTTGTCGTCACGAAAGTTAAGTTTGAGTTCTTGGATCAGTTCTAGTAAAGAGTTATAGTTACGTCTTCCGCAATATTCGGCATGTCCTACTAATTTGTTTGTTGCATGTCCTATCAATTGTTTTGCGTTATATTCGTGATGTGGATTGTCGGTTGTGCAGACGTTATTCGCTACAAAATTTATTTTATTAATAAATCGCACTAGATGGGATTCCCGTCAAATTCTGGGATTAGTTTAAGGTCTGTAGTAGAAATTTTGTAATCGTTAGAAGTCATGTTTACGTTTTCTTCTAAGTTATGGTTTATATTAAGTCTGTCAGTAATGGGCATGTAAATGTGTACAAAAAATATATTTACCAATACAAGTGATGTCTTCTTCTAGATAATGTTGCCTTCTATCGGCTTCCTCTGGTCGCTAGATAACAGATTTTGTGGTTCTTGGAGCCTCGGTGAATGTATATTAAAATATACCAATGCTCGATCAGTCCTGAAGCCCTGTTCAATATTTCATCGGCCTTCTCATGGAAAGAATCGAAAAGTTCTCAGGTCTAGCCTAGCCAAACGCGGGATCACTAAATGGGGAGATTCTTCTGAAGTTATATAAACACTGCCAAGGTCCCTGTTCGGGCGCCAGTTAAATAATTGATAACCAAAGGGGCCTTTTTAAAAAGTGGTTTATTAACTAGACAAACAATACAACTTATATGATAATAGTGACAGAGTAATACATCAGGGGTACAGTAACGAGATGAATGAGAGCTGGTGAGAGGAAGAGGAGAATTATATAAGGACAGATTAGATTAAGGAGTGCTGATATTTCTGCTGACTTAGGCGATGTGCAGGTGTCAGCTGTGTGTTGACAGTCGGTGTGCATGTGTCAGCTGCTTCCATAACTGAAGATCGTCGATCGAACATGTAGTCCTGGTTCTGGAATAATACATTCGTCCGTGCAAAAGGTCACAAATTTTTTTTTGGGCTGTGAGGACCTACAGTAGTGGTCAAAAGTTGCCGGACAGGTAATATATTTCTTAATACTATCATGAGGACTTAACTTTTTTTTATAGAATTAAATAAGAACATAATTAATTTTAAAACATAATAGATTGATCAAATTCATTTTTGAATTAAGAAAGGTTTTTATGGTATGAGTAATTTTGTTTGCCCACTAATCCATATTAAGCTAATACAAAACAATATTTTCATTCAATTAGTTAAAATGGTTCGTCATACAAGTATAGATATCTGCGAAAAAATTATTAGTTTTTCACTTGAAGGAAAATCTTGTCATGAAATCGTTAAAATGTTAAAAGTAATGTGAGTGATTTATTTAAAAAACCTAATTCAGGAAAGGGTTTGAGTGATCATTGTGTGGATGGACTCGTAAACTACACAAAAAATTGATTGAGTGATAATGCGGAAATCTGTTGCTGACTTCCGAAAAAAAACAATAAAAAAATCACAGTGTCTGGCAGCATTTGACCACTACTGTAAATAAATAGTGAGAAAATAAATTTGCAGCTTCGAAAGACCTGTGTGACCGGCGTAATACCCTAAAAACAGCTAGAGTTTCACACTTTTTTCAGTTACTAAATAACTCCAAAGGTATTTGCCTAACAAAAAACTTGCTTCAATTTGTTTTAAAGAAGATAAAATTTACTAAACTTGAGACCAAAATGAGCTCTGTAGAGCTATTACTTCTTAAGATTTGAAAAGTCCATAAGAAAATGTTTAGGTTCGATGGTTCTCTTAAATTAGGCAGATGACCAAAACCGCTAAAATCATCAACAAGGCAACTGTTATG
This sequence comes from Acanthosoma haemorrhoidale, assembly GCA_930367205.1. Classification (NCBI taxonomy): domain Eukaryota; kingdom Metazoa; phylum Arthropoda; class Insecta; order Hemiptera; family Acanthosomatidae; genus Acanthosoma; species Acanthosoma haemorrhoidale. The sequence continues at coordinate 121,862,786 of OV884009.1, forward strand.
CTAGCATTCTTCCTCATTGACAAGAAATCCCCCCCCCCCGCTATCGTTATATATTGGTTATGTAGTTTTCTTTAATTTTGTATCTGTATATTTTTATATATTTGTATCATTGTGCTTTGTGTTTCTTATTGTATCTATTTTGCATATATTGACTGCTGGAGCATGACGTTAGGACCTGTCCTTGGCCAAACCACTCCTGACACAGGATCATTTGTTTATATATAGCTGAGCTTAATCTAGGTCGGTGGATAAAAGCTCAATATACATTAGCTCCTATTCATCCCAACTCTCTATGACTAATACACAGAAGATACTCTTCACTAATTGAAATTCGGAAGAATTTTAAAGAATCTAAACCGAAAGGCTACAGGGAGGGGACGTGGCATTAGCGGGGCAGGTTGTCAGGAGAATACTCGTGTGGAAGAAAAAGGAATAAAATAGAATATGGAATACTATAAAACTGGAATCAAGTTTCCCTAGCCATCACAACTTTCAGCCCCCCCCCTATGATTGCAATTTAATCCTGAAATAACATTATATTAACCTTCTTTCTGTTTGATTGTAAAGCCTCTCCCTTCAGGTTCGGCGCACTAACACGTAGTAGTACCAATATCCAATATGACTAATTTTTGGCTAGGTCGAAAAAAGTTCTTACATATTTCCATTAGTAACATTGTTGGTTATTTGTATTCGATATTTATAAATTTTAACGTTCGCGACGGCAGGCAAGACTCCTACATAATATAATGTACTACATGCAGTGGGATTGAATCTATTACATTTTGATTGGTTACCTGCTCCCACGCTTTGGCACAATGTTCTCGAGGAATTACGGACGTAAGTCATTCGTGTTCGATTTGGCCCCTATCAGCAACCCCCCACTCCAACCCTGGATATGCAGATGAGTGGCATGGCAGACAACTGATTAGATGCTCCTGCAGCTATCACTGCCTCATCTTGTATCCCTCCCACTGGGTTTAAGCACATGTTAACTGGAAGTCATCACAGCCTTGAGGACTTCGGAAGAACGCCAACCAGAAAGAAAATACTACCGAGGAACCGGACCTCTGAGCTTGAGGACCCCAATGGAGTTTAAATTAAGCCCATACCTTTATTAATAATATTTCACCAGTTATTAAATAGGAACATGCCTGGCCCGACCATATTGTACCCTACTAACGAACACCACACGTCTTCCCAAAGTGCATGCCATATTTGAATCCGCCAATATATTTTGACCCTTAATTCTTATTCTATCATTTATTTGCAGCCTCAAATTATTGTAATTTTAGTGGATAGAGAGATTCAGGTTTCATGATCCTTTTCTAGGTGTCGGCCTTGACTCGAAAGTCAGTTATCCCTGACAGATCTCCATTAATTAATGTATGTATGTTATTTTTTCCGAAATCCGAAATGTTTCCATTTCTAGGAGGACTGTAAGAAGAAGCCTTAATGAAAATAACCTTAGGCCTCGAGATCTTCTCCTTAATACTGTTGACAAAATAGTCAGGCGTCAGTTTCCACGTGAACTTGAGAATTGGAAGAGAGTTCTCTTTACAGTTGTATTCGCCTGCTCCTAATTCTCATGAATCACAGAGTCTTCGTGTTCAAGACATTTCGCAGCATATTCGTTCGGTACATACAGTACGGGGAAAACTCTCTGATATTCGCCAATAGCCCATACTCCTTGAAACCAGTTCCCGCCAATTGTTCGGACAAAGCTTTTTTTCTGTTTCAGTACCATTACACTGTAACTTTCATTTAACTGGTATTGGATGATTTCGCCATACGTTAGTTTCTTTCTTCGTCTGCCTTGTTGGCTGATGTTGGACAACCACCTTTCAACTATTTCTTCTACAGGATCGCTCTTTGTTAATATGATATAAGGTTTTTATACTTCAGCCGGAAAACCCCCAGTTTCCTAGTTTTTCCTTTTCGGGACTCTTTTTTTTTTTTGGCTTTCAGATCCCTGTAAACTTTGGCTCGATATCTGCAGAAAACCTTTTGTGACCAGAGAGAATATTCTAAATTGAGTGGAAGATGTGGGCGCTCGCTGTGTAGTGGCCGTTGAATGGAGGTGAGACTGAGTAGAGTTCAAAAATATACACATGAATAAATATTATTATTATTATTCTTTATTATGATTAATGTTATATTATTATTTTTTGTAAATCTAGCCTGGCCCAATCAAAAATTGTGGATTTGTATAGAAATAAATGTATTAAACTTCAAATTCACTTCCGTTTTCCTTTTATGGAGAATTAATTGCCACGAGTAAAAAATTGTTTTTAATTTTTAAAAATGTATTTTTTTATGTAGCATGTCCGTTATATCTCTATTATTGTAAAAAAAAAATGTAACCTTGATTAATGGGTTCTATAAAACAATAAAGACTGAAAAGCATGGATGGATTGTTGCTCAAACGATGTTAATTTAATGAAATCACGACAGTAAAAGGTGATCATGAACTACTTATCATTATCTAAACATCGTGCTTTTAAAAAAAGTAAAAACCCATGATTGTTGGACCGAGAAATGTTTAGTTATTGAATGGAATCAAGAGAATATGAGACTATCACGGTCTAAATCTTAATGTCAATAACAACGCAAAACGGGGATTGGGGGCCAACGACAAAAATTAAAAAAGTTCAAAATGTTTTAAAAATTTCTATCATAAAATACATCATTTTTTTATTACCACCTATGAATTATCATTACCTCCGAACAATGATTTGTCGTTGATAATGAAAGGGATAGATGCGCGGGGATAAGAATTTTAAGATTGCGAGCTTGTCAACCCTAGTGAACTGGGTGGATATTCAAAGACCAAAGCGTACTTTAAAGGCCCTTACTAGGAGGCCAAAACGTGAAATTACAAAAATAATAATTAATATTTCAAACGTACGATTACAGTGCGATATTAAACAAATAAACATACGAGTCTGAATAATTCCTCCATGTAAGCTGAACAATATCTGAAGCACAGCCGCTCAGATGGAAACCGTTACCTGCGCTTCAACAGTGTTCCCCGTACAGTGTGACCTCGAAGGTTGCATCAAATTCCCTCTTGGAGCTCCACAAAGGGAAAACATTAATCAACGGTGGTAATGAACATTTTTGTAGTAACAATATTTGAGTAAGTTATTGACTTTTCCAGTTACACTTAAAAATTATACGAATTCATTCCTGAAGAGGTCACACTATGGTATTTTAGTTTTATAAGCTTTTCCAATAAAAAGATCGTGCCTTAAGTTCTCAGAGAAAAGGTTTTGACCGGAATCGACTTAGCTACAGGTGGTGGTAAAGATAATACAACTTTTCGAGACCACATTAAAAATGATTATTAGTGAGAAAAATACTTTTTCTTTATGGATATTGTAGAAAGGGATGAAAGACAAGAAAAAAAAAGTCCACAATAGAACACATCCAGAAATGCTTAAGTAATATTAAATTAAGCTTTTTTTGAGAATCACCCATTTGCTATTCTTGTCTGGGTTAACCAGAAAACTCATACCTTAGTTTATTTTTCTGTTCTCTGATTGTTATACAGTAATCTCACAGATTCACCTACAGGATCGGTACTCCAAACCCGGGACCTAATGTCTCCCTTATATCTTGCCGGATATTGCACTAGTGAGGACACTGCCAATATGAATTCTCTTCTGGGTCATATGGGGCCCCGCTCTCAGCTTTCACGCCCACCACGGTGCTATTCTTACAGTCAGTCCGAGAGTTTGGATCACAAGGATTCATATTGGAAGTGTCCTCTACTTGGGCAAAATTCGGTTAGATGGTAGAGCACCCGACCGATTATTGTTTAGGTCCCAGGTTTGAATCCCGTTCCCGTTAGTGTATTTTTTCATCGGCTAGTAATTATTAATAATAGTAGAATCCATACCACAACAAAAATTTACAATATACTTACATATATAGCTCTTTGACATCATTGTTGAGTACCTTACCGAACGATACGTTAGAAAGAACGTGTGCTACATTTATGTTTACACATTACAATGGCTGCAATGGATTCTGACGAATGCTCAGTAATTGAAAATTCTGGACTACAAAAAGTCATAGATAAGACTACATTAAAATGGATTTTTGTTGGTGGCAAAGGAGGTGTTGGTAAAACTACATGTAGGTTAGTCATTCAGTAAAGTACTTGTATTGAAATATCATTTGTATGTAACTTAGTTAGTAGTTCATTTGCAATTAGTTAAGTCTATAGTTTGTTCTAGATTAACGTGACAATGCTTCCATACCTGATTGTCTGGCACCCAGTGCTCTCCGTAATATTATAAGTAATTTAACTATGTTTATTTGCTCCCAGTATTTCATCATAATGAGACTTTTATTTTTATTTGGTTTCATGTAACCAAACTAGTGTAAGTAGGGCAGCTCTATCATACTAGACACCAGGTATTAATTCTTTTTATGTAATATTCCCATTTTAGATGTGCAATTGCCATTTGTAGTTACTTGCTTCAAGAAAGCAACAAGATTCTTGTGAAGTTGCTTGCCAGTAAGCCTTTACTCACTACCTCTACTTTATTCCACCTATGTGACCTAATATTATTATCTGCTTGTACAGGTTACGAAATTATAATTTAAAGCCTTAATGTCGGCTATTCATAACAAATACTACTTTTTCCTATGTTTTTATTATATCATTAGTTTGCTGTTGAATCTGAAGAGAGAAGCTATTTGGATAAATATAAATGATATTTGGAGCAATAAACTTTCGTCTGTGTATTCTACAATACTCGAAGTATGCTGATTTTAAATAATTAAGTAACAAACCAGTACCAGGACCTCAAAATATTGTTCCTTCACTTTATAATGTCTTTTTTTTGTTCATAATTGAACAAAAATTTAGGACGTTAAAAATGAATTAATCTAATATGATAAAAAAAAAATGGTGAAGTCACTGATACATGGATTAGCTATTTATATTAGTGTACAAACTGCGCTCAAAAATATTTAAATTCTTGTGTCTGATCCTAAATAATAAATTAAAATGATCGTATCAGCATAAATTGATATAGAATTAATTTTTTATGCATATGTATTAAGGAAAACACTAATAATGAAATAAAAGGAGTTATTTATATATAATCAATTAATTAATTAAATATATAAGGCAGCTAACTGAACCATTACTTGTTGAGCTATCTTTAACTCTGTATTAGCAGATGGAGTAAATTTTACTCGCTTCTACCTACCATACCCCCTCCCTTCTTCTACCTCCACTATTAGCTTGTTATCATTCATTCACGTCATTATTACTTTGAGACACACATATGGTTCAGATCACCTCATCAGAGTTATGAAGTTGGCTTGCTTGTTTTGAAGAAATGTTGCAGTGAAGTAACTTAATTTCTGTTGTGGTCATTTGACCAGTGTAAACCATTTTGAGCACTGTTAAAAAGAGTTGGAAGATAAAAGACTTAGACTATATAAAGCTTTATGTCTTTTCATACCTTTTTCATTCCTATTATTGTGATGCATATTTGTTACGTAGTAGATTCTATTTGATTTATCATTTTAGATAGTTCTTGGTCTATTGTATTAGTACTAATAATAATTATGTCAAGATAGGTAAAATCGTCCGTGATTTCCATACTTCCTCCTGCGCTCTATGTGAAGCTGTTGTGGTTGCTACCCCAGATACAGATTAATTGTCACACCCTTTCTCTTAAGGTTTGTTGCAACTTCATTTAACATAAAAGTAATTAAATGATTAATTACTCAGAAATTGAAAATGGAGTTTCACTTGATGTCCTAAGAATAAAAAAATAAGCAATTCCCCAAAATACAATTAATTGTTGTAAATAATTAATGGCTGCAAGACCTGGTGTGAAAAAATGTGCATAGAGTGTCCAAAATCAAATCCGAAAAGTTATAAAGTGCTTAGGTGTTACATAAACTAAATCTATAATCACTAAGTTACGTAATTGGCCCTTGGCATGTTTATATATATTGTTGTGATATTTGTATTGTGTAATTTATATTTGGAAATTAGCGGGAATTAAAGGGGGTTTAACGACCCGTGGATCAGGAAGGCTATGGAAAAAAGGCGGGAAAAGGAAGATGGCGAGAGCAGTTGTTCGTCAGGGATCGTGGTAGACGTCACAACTGTGGAGAGAAAAGAAGAACATGAAAAACCTTGAAAATGTTTAATGCGATGAAGCCTGAAGTGGGAACAACCAAAGGAGGAGGAATTAGTTGAAAAGAGAGGATTGAGGAAATAGCAGTGGAGGTAACTGACTGCATGGCATACAGAAAGTGAGCAATTAAGGAAGGACGAGAACGATAGCAAACTGGCCAGTCGCGAGAGGTAGTGGGTGAGACAGTAGTTTGTAATAACCATGGTTAATTGTTAAGAATGCGCATGTTAAAAAAAGTCATTTATTAAAAATTCTCCTTTTTCCTATTAGCAGAACCAGAACCTCAAATAATTTTAAAATAAATAAAATCAAATAAAAAACATAACAATATTTATATAATAACACTAGGCAACACAGTTGTTTGATTTTACATGAAAAAAATTTAATAATTAACTGCTTGGTAATTAAAAAGTAATCTGTTCATCTGAGAATGAAATGAAAGATCATTATTATATTGTATTTGTTTTTAATTTAGTTAGAGAACTACGTTTGGTGAATCAAATCAAATAGATGAATAGTTTCAAGTAATACAACAAACATAGGAATATTAGAACGTAAATTTTAACCTTTATTTAGAGTTTTTTAAATCAGGAATTACTGTTTGTTTTTTGGTGTATTGATTCATAGTTCCTTGTTACAATGTGTCTAATTGCTTTAATATGTGGTGGATTTCTCAACTGAATCAGAAACGTAACTATAGGTTGTGAATAATATTTCCTGCCTCCTCAAAATTATACATAAATTATCTTCTGGTATTTTCTTTGTTCAGTGATTGCTATAAATATACTGAAATTACATCAAATGTTTATGTAATTTCCGGATATTTATAAGTTAAACTGTTTTTGTGTTTGATCACAATTAATTAGCGAATACAAATTAGTTAAAGGCATTTTCAATGATCACAAGTGGTCATAAAACCCCTAATTTTAATGTTTCTGGAATCTTACATATATGTTTGCGGTTAATATTTAAAAGAAAGATATAACATTATTATATCAAAACAGTGAATTAATGATGAATATCCTGTATTCTCGTTAACATTTTTTTAAATTTATATATATGTATATAATTATACAAGTTAAGATGTAATACTTTAATTCGTATTACTAATTTGATTATATTTTATAGTTGCAGTCTTGCTATTCAACTATCAAGAGTTCGAGATTCAGTACTGATCATTTCAACAGATCCAGCACATAATATATCTGATGCATTTGATCAGAAATTTTCTAAAAATCCATCCAAAGTGAAAGGGTTTGATAATTTATATGCAATGGTATGTTTTTATTTATTTATAGTGTAAAATACATAAGGTTATTAAATAAAGTTTTATACTTATTTAGTCCTCCAAAGACATCTTCCTCATCTCTCCTCTATCTGATGCCATCCTCCATAACCTTACTTCTAACTGAGGCATACATAGAAAAATCTACATATCCAGTCAGGTCTTGCCTCTTTTCCTGGTTGAACTGGTAAATGGTTAACCTGCCATTAGTTTATCATCCTAAGGATCCTTTCTAAATATTTTCCAATTGACCTCCCCACCTGTCTATCTGTTTTGATAAAAGCAAAGACACAGCGTGTTCAGCTTCATGATGGTCCTGATTCTCCACTGGCCATTTAACTGATTGGCATACTGGCACTTATATTCTTCTCATTATTTCTGATCCTAAGTGTAAATATTAGTGTTTATTTAAAAAAATACATATATAGGTTTTTTTCCTGCATTTTTTCAACAATAACATGAAAAATAAATACAAACAATCTGATTAAAAAATAAAAACAATGCCCTCTCCTCTGGGCTACTCGGTTGAGTGGATTGCTCTGGCGACACTCGCTCTACCACCTTTTCTACGTCCATCAACTGTGGTTCGGCTAGAGCAACCTCTTCCTATGTCTGGCCCTCAGTGGTAAAATCACTGGTGCACTGGGATCACATTTAACTAGCCTCTTCATCTTTGTCAGCAATGTCTTAGTGGTGATCCCTCTCAGGTATTTGTCAGTTTTAGAGTCCCATGTACCCAGGGCACCCACGACTATTGGGGCAATCTTCACCTGCCTATATGTGGTCTGGACCTCAGAGACGTCTTAAGGATGTATTACTTCTTCTCTTTCTTTGTCCTTGCTGATTCAAGAGCTTCTCTCTTTTCAGTTCACATCAATTATCACTCTGTTGCCCTTCGACATCACAAGGTCTGGTAACAGACTGGAGTCTTCTATTGCCTGATTCTTCTCAACTAGTCTGTATATTTTGTTCTTCCCCAACATTTCAATGATAATGTCCAGGTCTCTTCTAGTCAAGAACTGTTTGCATGTTACATTGGTCCAGCACGTGTGCTTAGCTTTCATTTTCAAATGTGCACCACTGGCAACACTTAGCCACAATACCTGTCTGTGGACCTCTGACGGCATCATCCAATTTAAATGTCAGTTGGTCTCGGACGAGCTGATTTGCTACCATATTCAAAGTGCGATTTCTACACCCTACATCTCAACTGAGAAAACTAAAAGATTCAAAGAGGTGTCAGAATACAGCAAGAAGAAATTGTATCCATGCCCTCTCATAAGACATATCTCTCATTGCACAACCTCATCCAGTCCTGAGTCCATTATGCCCAATATCTATTCTCTCAAAATCCCTGTCATCAGCACATGAACCTTCCACTAGGGACTTCTTCCACAAAGTTTCCCTAGTATAGTTAACACCCTGATTGCCATATTTCTATCATATTTCCTAATGATCTCAATTCTAATTTTTTGTCCATGTCCCCGTCTTTGTTGTTGCTATACTTTTCCTCCAGGCCTATCAACATTCAATATAGAAAAAAAAAATTTCTCTCACATAACTCCTTATGATTTAATTTCCTGCAGCATGATTTACAGAACAAAATCTATAGGTTCAGGAGTCATCCCTAGGATGATCTTGAAGATTCCCTAAAGCTTTTTCTCCCTACAATTCTTGCCACGTTATTTTAAGTTTATGCTGTGAGTTCATTGTTAGCCATGAGTTGAAGAGTTTGTTGGATGATCGGTTTACATTCAACCTAAGCTGATCTCCCAACAAATAATTGAACTGCTTCAAATTTGTAGTTTCTCTATAAAATCCCACATTTCCTTCTTTCTGGAAAAGAGCAAATGTTCTTGCTTTGAATACAGTTCCAGATCCCATCATCCTTAATAACTACCATCCTATATTAATACTCTTCCAATCCCTTAAAAGACTAGTATAATCACAAGGGTCTCTTTAGTGCCAGTTTCTTTAAAACACACCTTATCCTCTCCAATCCAGTTTCTAGCCGTGATTTTCTACCCAATCTGCTTTTACAAAAATTACCCAAGACCTCCAATCTACTATTATTTAACAATTTATCACTATTCTTATCATCTTCCATTCCACCAAAGCATTCAACACCCTCAACCACTCCATCTTATCAAAACTATTAATATTTTCCTTCTCTAACATTGCCATCGGCTGGTTCAAACATTCAATTTATATGTATTCCGTCAAACACTAATAATAGCTATGTCTGGTCCAGAACTCTTGTTCTTCATTTCCTCATCTCCACGTTCTCTCACCAATCTTAGGTCGCATGGCTATGGATGATTTTCTACTTTGTGGCATTAATAAAAATAAATCAGTACAGAGCTACAGATATAAATACAGCAAATATTTAATATCGGAAACTTTCTTACTTAATCGGTGCTAAAATTTGTGGCTACCGTCCAGTTTTTATTTCAATGAAGGTGAAACATTTTTTTTCAGACTCGATATATTAGAACTAAGCTTGTTAGTGTTTCATATATTCTCCCAAAATAATACCTATTTGGAGCTAGTATTCTACTCTAATTCTCAAGTTGCATATTTTTATTGTCATCAATAATAGTATGAAAGTCAATGTCCAATATTAAACACTGTTGCATTGTTTATTTGATATTTATGGCATTATTACTTTTATCCTCAGGGCCACTATAGTAAACATATAAAGATTGATAAACTGCTCAGGTGTGCTTACATAAAAATGTCTATTTACAACATGATCAGCTAGATATTTTGATGTTAAATGGGACTCGGGTATCATATATGTACAAATACTCAAATATCAATATTTATGCATAACATTTCAAAATAGAGCCTTAATGGTTTTATTACTCAGCAATTGAATGTGCAGTGAATTTTTTGTTGAAATTATGAGATAAAGGGATGGCCAAGGAAATATTGGTGAGATGCAGGTGGTGGTAGTAACCAGCCTAACTTGGTTTAGTGGTGCAAAATGCGAGAATTTCCCAACATTATTAATATCTTAAGAATAGCTCATTATAAAGTTTATTATGGCTTCAAGATCCTGAGAATAGCAGTATTTTTTTTTTTTTTTTTTTATAAATTAACAGTACTCATACAGATGGTAACAAATATTATAAATATATTATATATTAAATGCATTGAGGGTGTATTTGTCTATTAGTTACCTACCACTACTGGTGGTAATTTTACTCAACATTTTGACCCTAGAGCAACCTCAATTGCCTTGATTACTTGACTACTACTTATAACAGCTAACGCTTCGTAATCTGTAAGGTGGTCAAACTAAATGGATGGCTTTGATTCGCTAAGTTCTTATCTAAAGCTAACTAAAATTTATACAACCATTTTAAATATATAGCGAGGGAGATGACAACCACGTGAATTTGGGGAGTCTCTGGGCTGTTTGTAAGTACTGTATGAATGAGCGAGTGAATGAAGAACTGTAAATATGGTATGAATGAGAACATTGAACACAGTTACTTATTACTAAATAAAAGGCAGACTGTAATTTAATCGCAATAAACGTTGTTGAATTTTAAAAAAGTGTTAAATATAGAGAAGAAGTATAATGGTTGTTGGGTAAAGAAGAGTTTATAGAGGAAAGGAACCAAGGAAATATTTGTGACAATGGTATGGAGTTTCATTTCAACTGTTAATAAATGGGAGTCATTCTTGAATATTTTGGGCACCTAGATAGGATGTCCACAAAATTAGGTTGGGGCATGCTAGGAATTGATATAGTCTGAGCATGGTTGGATACGAAGAATTTAAGCCATTTTAAAGAGCATTCGGTTAGAGGGAGAAAGTGGAGTTTAGTAAAGAGAAAGTTATGGTCTACTGTATCAAAATATGTACTGAAGTCATAGAGGATAAGTACTGTTTCTTTCTTGTTGGATTCCAGGTTTCAGAGGTAGAAATTTTACTTTGATGACCTGATTAATGCCTGGGTTTTATTGTGAGCTGATTTAAAATTTTCTCAGTCCACCTCCAGATTGATTCACTAGAATTGTTACCTTTAACGGTTCCTCTCTTTCATTGAAGCTCAGATGCCTGCATTTAACTAAGATGCAGAAGGCCTTTTAAATGTTTGAATTTAAAGAGGAGTGGTTAGAAGGATCATATCGAAGAGATAAACCTCACTATCTATCGTTTCCTCAGCCAATAGTTTGCCCCAGTGAGCCAGAACCAGGACCTCAAGAAGCTCCTTGGGGGTATAGAGTATTTTACAGTAAGAAATTGAGGAAGGAGAGAGTCTAGGAATGAGAATATTGTAGGTTAGGTCAATCGTGTAATGGATTGACAGAAAAAAAAAAATGGATGTTAATCAAAGGAAAGGATTTTGTCCTAGGAATTGATAGTATGGTACTGAACATGAATATTGACCCCTCCCTTCTACAAGACGGGCGATTGTTTGAGAAGAAGAAATGATCAGCAACATGGAAAAAATGGCCAGGGAGAGAAGGGCTTCAGATATATCAGTAATATAAAAAATAAATTCCTGCAGAAAGTTTAAAAATGTATCATAGTTGGCAGCGAATGATTGAGAGATGACGTGACCAATTTTTAAGACGTCAAACATATTAAATTGAGATAGACAACCATACGATTGAGTAAATGGCTAGGTTTTTGAAACACTATTATATAGAGTTAAACTTAGTGGTGCTAAGTGAAATAAGCTATTAAGTAAATGTTGGTCAGACATGAGGTAAACAGAATAATTAAAATATAAATAAATACAGGTTGGAATCTTCATGTTGTTGTGATGCAAATGACATTTGTTGTTAGTAGCTGAGGTTGTGTGCAAGGAATTATAAACCTATCAACACAATTGATTCTGATGGACGGTGAACTTGTCTGAATAAGTTTAAATTGTCAGTTGATTCTTTAGAAACTACCGGGGTATCACTTTCTTTAAGGCACAGAACCCTCCCAGTGTTCACCTATACTTATTTATTTATTTTCTGTAAAGATATCTCACTTCTGGATAATTTCTTTTGTGATACAATGTGATCAATTGGTTTATGTAAGTATTGTGTACTTCTGTCCTGTTGAGGTACCACGTCACCAAGTTTCTCTTCAATTTTTTCTGTTAAATTAACTTGTTTTTCAAAAATTACAAACCTCACCATAATCCTGGGCAGAGGAGGGACGTCATTGACGGGAGGACGTGGCTGAAGTCTGTGCACATAGTCAACATCTACTGCTCTCTTCAGTCCCAAACCTTGGCCAACTTCAATGACCAGTCCTTCAGAAATTTTATCTCATTTAGATGGAATGTTATTAATTTCTATAACATTGCGCCTTGTATCCTGGTCCATTCGGTTAACCACAGCCTCCAGCGCCAGTACCATTTTTTTTACAAACGCCATTCTCTAAAAATCTCTTTTCCATCTTAAGGAATTAATCCACTATTAGTGTCAGCTTTTAGATTTAATGTGCATCTGGTACATGTTCACACATTTTTGTGGGTCTTGAGAAACTCCAAGTTGCTGTTTAAGTTGATGCACTATAAATGAAAACTATCGCTGCATGTACTGTACTAATGGTTTGCCGCTCTGCACCCAGATTTTGCACACTTTTCAGATAGGCATAATTGTAAAATGAAATTAACAAATAACTTAAAAACTAAATTAAAATAACTTAAAAAAAATAATAATAATGAGTGTGTGAGAGGGGAAAGCGTGTTAACTGTACAATGGTCAGACTATTATTTTGTTATTTACTGTTGTAAATTTGTAACAAAGTAGCGAAACAAAAAATCAAATATGCCTATTAATTACATTTGATTAAATTAATATAAAACTATTTACATATTCATTTGTTACAGGAAGTTGATCCTGGCCTTGGTTTCTCTGAACTTTCTGACTTAGCTAATGAAGATGATGAAGCAATGTCTACTGGTAGTACTAGTAGCAGATCAACTAAGTCATTTATTCAAGAAATTTTTGGAACCTTTCCTGGTATAGATGAAGCAGTGAGCTATGCTGAAGTCATGAAGCAAGTTGTATCTTTTTTTATGCTGAATAAACTTATGTGAATGAAATAAACAATAACGAAATATGAATGAAGTTTAGTTCAGCTAAAATACGTCTTTTGTTCTTCATTTGTTTATTGTTCATAAACAGATAATTACTATTACTTCCTTGTTCTTATCTATACAGGGATTTGTTAGTGACCTTCATTTTAAAAAAATCTGTTTGTATCTCTATGTTTTGAAGTACAAACTCTCGTCTTTATTTTGAGGTTAAAAAATAATTTTGAATGCTTTTTTTTATGGGTTTAAAGCAGTAAACAAACTTTATTGATTATTTCTTTGATTTGATTTTCATGGATAATTTGCTTGTCAGTTACAGCCATTACTTTCCCTTGCCTTTCTCTCCAGGGGAGTCATATTTTCTGTCCTGTCATGACCTAGTCTAAAAATCTTATAATATCCATATCCCATTTTTCTCCCCAAAACCATAACTTTCTGCAATCTAATTGCCCTTACCCTTGAAAACATTCTACCTGATCTTGAATTGAAGCCTAGTATTGGAATACAATTAAATCCTGATCTACAATTGGCTCCATAATGGACATCTTCACTGTCAATCTATTGGTCTCCTTGATGTCCTCGCTCCCCTGAAAACTTCTTCACTTTTGTCACCAGCCTGTTCTGTGGACGTGCCAGGAGTTTTCAGAAAAGCCATGTGGCTACCTGCAAACTCTTCAGCAGGACTGTCAGGCAGACTTCAACAATAACAATGTGTTTACCCTAAAATGGAACTTTGTCTCCACTGTGATCGTATCGTGCCTTGCAAACAAATGTATACTTGAGCCGTTTCAGGTCACCGGTTGCCTAGATAAAGTTGTATACCTTAGCCATTTCAGGATACTGGTGGCACCACCAGGAATAGCCATTCTGACCTCAAAAAGCAATGCGAAATGTGTGTCAAGATCCTGAAAACAAAATAAAGGAAGCAGTTCAGGAGGTATTTTAGACTTTCTTTGAGATAACAAAATACTGCCTTAGGTCTTCCATAATAATAATAAATAAGCCATAAGAACTCAGAAGTAGTCAAAATTGGGAGAGGTAAGTAAGAATTAAGTTTGTGGGTTGTTGTGGAAGGAGATGGAACAAGTGGTTGGCATTTTTTAGCTAAAAATTTAGTGATGTATTATTTGTGATATATGTTTTTTCATTTTAAGGATTTATCTAGTATCAGGCCAAGATTTATAGCTATGACAATGTATTTGGTTTTTGTGGGTTTGAATTAAGTTTATTTTCTTTGGCCCATGAACTAATTTAATCCAAATCCTCCTGAATCTAGAGAGAAGCATGGGAGGCAAGGTGCATTTGTATATCGTCAGCATAAGGTGGAAGTGTGTAGGGTTGAAGTTCTTGAAATAAAAGACTAGAACCATCTTACGCCACTAATGGAAAATACATTTCCCTAAGACCAATCCACAAAGTGCCTTATCTTTCATTTATTAGGGGCCCAGTTGATTGGGACCACTTCTGCCTAAAATATGGAATGACCAATCATGTCAAATGCTTTGAAAATTAGATCTACTTCTGATTTTAAGTCACAGTAATTTTAGTCAAGGCTGATTAAGTGGAATAACTGGGTTGAGAACCTGTCTGATATGGATTGAGGCTGTTTTTTGGGAAAGATGGCAGTTTGAGATTAGACTAAGCGTCTTAATTTTCCCAAAAAAGGCTCCTTATATTTGGCTTTATAAGTCAAGCAAATTATTATGATGATATTGTTAGTAGTAAGTATTTGTTGTGTCATTAATTTGTTTTTCTTTTTTAGATTAGTAAGAGGAATGAATTTCTCGGTAGTTGTGTTTGATACAGCTCCTACTGGTCACACCTTAAGGTTGTTGTCATTCCCTCATGTAATAGAAAAAGGGTTAGGAAGATTGTTGAAGTTAAAAATGAAAATATCTCCTATAATTGCTCAGGTTAGTATTATTAAGTATTTGAGGGTAATTTTTATTAATTCTTATTTTAAAAAGAAAATCATAATTTTAGGTTACAGCTTTATTTGGGCTTGGAGAATTCAATATGGATAGTGTTTCTGGGAAAATGGAAGAACTCCTAGCAACAATTAAACAAATTAATCAACAATTTAAAAATCCGGTAACTAATCTAATTTTAAAATTAATAATTATTAGTTCTGGTATGAAATGCCACTGCTGTAGATTTTAATATTTATTAATTATAGAGACAAGATAGTCTCATAGCTGGGGGATTACACTGCTTAGCCGAGTTGAAAGGTGAATGAATGGAAATCAGAAAGTCCCCGGGTTCCACAGCATTGTCACTTTTTTTCTTTTTAAATGATAATTATAATATTTAAATATATCCAACTTACTTTTTTTCACTTAATGTTAATGCTTCATTACAATATTTTTGAGGTCATATTCATCTCTTAAATGTAGGGGTGTCCTAAACTGGTAAGTCTTAGTAAGTGCTGTTCTTGAACAGCTATTGGAATCATTAATCCTTAAAGAAGCTCAAGTAACTACTACCAAAATGCTCTTCCATTTTATTAGTGACATTTAACAATCCACGCTTCGGTCTTATCTGTTCTAAGTGATCTCAACAGTTTTCTTTGAGTTTTTATACAGGCTGTAGTAGCAATCTTATTTTAATGAAGACCCAAGCAGTAATTCTCTATCCAATCAATAATATACATCCCTGTAATATTTAATTCTAATTCTAATAATAAACACATATATATGCCTGGGAGAATGGGGAATCAGAAATAGCCAGGTCGAGATTCATAATAGAAACACTGTTTAGAATGAACAAGATAACTATTTAATGAACTATAAACAGTAGCGTAAGATAGCAAGAAGGTGTGCTCCCTCAACAAATGCACTGCCAATCCACCTCAGAATCCACTGGGCCTTCCAACAGATCATCTAAGTTCTGGGTCTGCCACAAGATGATGTGCATGTCGCATACTCTTTCATATCCAACTCTGCTTATTGGTCCTTAACGGAAACTTAACATAATTATTTGCATTATATCATTAATTTACTTCAAAATGTTCAAGTAAATGGACAATAATGACATTCATGTCATGAACATAATAATAAAAACATAACATGAGGGAGTAAAATATAGGAATAATAATAATAAACACATGCGACATGCATTACACCAGGTGCCTTCCATATCAGGAAAAAGTACTCAACTCATTGTAAACTTTCAAAATGTAAGGTCAAGTGATTGATCAATGGGTTACTGTTACCTCGGACTGACTCAACCTTCACTGCCGTATCAAAATCCAAAACGCAGCCAGCAGTTTACTATTATACAACACATCCAATCGGTTAGCTCGAAAAGGGACTGCGAACATAGTATTACCATACCTCGGGAAGTCACATCCGATTCCCGAAAAGCAACTGCCAACAAATACCAACACACACAGCAAACACCATCAATCAATCGCTATTCCCTAATATTGAAAGTAAAGAAACACATCAATAGTATTGCAAGTCAGGTCGCTGAGGTGAAAAGTTAAAATTTGTCTTTCATCATCACTGATCTCTAGTCTTGGTTCAAGTTGACAGGCATCTGGAACCTTTCACAAACAATCATGTGCAAATTTATTTCTGCACTTGACATTGATAGATTGCATCTCATATTGATTATTAGGCAATATCATAGTAACTTTTACACTCTCGTCCTGCTTAAGATAAGCTAAATCAACTATTTGGAAGTGGATAACTTTAACCTTGCCTTTTTCAAATAGCTTTTTTGCATAATCTGCATTTCAAATAATTTTGTGAGCCACTAAAGCTCTTACTTCTTTTAAATCTACCTGAGAATTCCCAGTGACATGTTCTCCGGCTACAATTAATTCTCGAGGTTGAGAAACCTTTCCAAACATTAATTCCATAGGTAATACCTTCGTTACACAATGGGGTGTAGTATTTAAAGCAAGTTGAACGTCTGGGACTGTATCTTGCCATCTACCATAGTCATTCATTTCAGGTACTATCAACATGTCTTTTAACTTTCCCATAAGTCTTTGTACTTGACTATTAGCTCTACTGGGACCCTAGGCAGTAAAATGAAGTTCTTCTTGAGCATTAGAACAAAATCCTTAAAAATGATAAGATGTAAAGCATCGTCTTTGATCTATGTATGACTAATCTTGTCATGTGGCCAAATAAAGAAATAGAGGGGTGTAAAGCCTTGATCACATTATCAGCTTTGAGTTTATGAGTAAGGAAAAGAAGACAATATTTCATGAATGAATCGATAAAGACAAAAAGATAGTCACGCCTATCGCTTTTTCCACTTAACTTTCCTAAAATATCTAAATGAACAGTATGCCAAGGTTGAGGAATGGTAGGTATCGGGTACAATTCTACTTGATGCACATGCCCCTGAATCTCGTTCAGCCGTCTTACATATCACACAGTTCTCAACAAATTTTCTCACAAATTCTCAACCCAATAGTAATTATATAGAGTCTCTAAAGTTTTCTCCTATTCTAAATGGTATCGTGGATGTTATTGACAATGGACCATCAAAGGGAGTGTGGTACAATAGGGAGGCACCGAGTATGCTAGTTACGCTGAATTTTCCTATAAAGTACACCAGATCGCATTTCATAAGTGTCCTTGATTTTATCATCAACCTCATCAAAATTTAATGCGACTGGTTTAGTATTGATAGATTATCGTAATATTTTCCTTATACCTACCTGTTTCCATCCGTTGGGCCTAACTTTATGAACACCTGTGGGAATCTCTATACTATTCGGGGATTGCTCAATACTAGGACTGTCCAAGGGTCTGCACATACTGTTCGTAATCTCATTCCTGATTTCTGCATTACTATCCTGATCTACCGTGTACTCTCAAGGGCATTTCAACTAAGAAAATCTGCATGAAGATTTTTCATGAACTTTTTGAAGATTTACGATACTCAAGGAATAAGATCTTGTTTACTCTGTTCAGGAAATTCTGAAATGTTAAATGGCATTGACTACTACTAATTTTTCAAGTTCATAAGGGTGATATTTCAATTCCTGAGGTGTGTGTTTACTCTAGTACGCATTAATGGGAGGTTTATGATCTACCACATGTAATAAAACAGCACCATAGCCCAAAGAACTTTCATCTGTCTGTAATTCAATAAGATACCGCGTCGAACATCATTAGAATTGCATCATTTGTCAAAATGGAGATGAATTCTAATTCTAATAGAATTCTAGTGAAGTCTAATCTGTTTATGTTCTGGTAACCACTTAACAGTTTTTGAATATAAAGATGAAGCTTTACTGATTAACCTGTGCAACACGGAAGCTAATATCGAAAAATTTCCGATAAATTGTCTAAAATAATAAGAAAAACCTAAAAATTGTCTCAAAGATCGAAAAGAATGAAGGGTTGAAAGAGGTGGTAAGTTTGTCAAAGCCTTAACTTTCATATGTTTGGACGAATTTGACCATCTTGAACATCATAAGCAAGATATGTTACCCGTGTCAATATAAATCAACATTTAGCTAAGTTAAGAGAGAAACCGGTGTCCGTCAAAACTTGTAATACTACATCAAGTTGTATGGCTTCATCATATGTTTTGGAAATTATTAATAGATCACCCATGTATACCATTACATAATCATGCGCTAATGAACCCATTGCTTCTATAACACTGCGTTGAAAAATACTGGTGTAGTTTTAAGGTCCAAATGGCATTGCTAGATATTCCCAAGTACCGTAAAGTGTAATGGAAGCAGTTTTCTCAATAGAATCTGGGTGTACCTGTATCTGATCTATCGGTAGTTCCCTGAACTAAAGATGTTCCAAATTTTCTCATAGTGGTTATTAGTTAGTTTGTCTGTCAAAGGGGAACTCTGTCACTCTGTCTGGATTACTTTATGGGGGGGGGGTAGTGTTTATACTGCTTAAGTACATCTTAGAAGGGTGGCTACCATCTGAGTAGCCAGCCATAGCCACTGAAACCCTAGTTCCTGGAAGGGTTACTTTAGGATGTATGTCATTAGGATTTCCCAGTAAACTAATGTAAGGATCGGCATCTGTTGGGACTGTTAGATTGTGAAAGGTGAATAACGAAACCAACAGACGACCGTTTGCCTTCAGGGCCTGGTGATGAAGCGGAATAGGAGACTGCACGTGCTAAGATGTTCTCGGAAGACAGCTGATAGTTAATAGCACTCTCCTATTTGTTCTACGAACTTAACCGTGGGAACATGGCCCGACCCTGAACAAACCTTGTTTATTGGCCCTTAGTCATCCCTACTTACGACGACCACGCCCTGGTCGCACGCGAGTAGGGTGATAGTAATAAAAAAGCAGTCAGTCCGTGTTTCTGTGTGGTTGGAAGAGGTTACGGTAGTGATTGAGTGAGAGACAAACCATTCATATTGTAGGGGTAATGTGGATACCGGACTTGATCAAAGGTATGTGGACTTTTCTTTTCCGTCTGTAACATAGTTGCCAGCTAAATGGAGCATGTGGCTGACTGTCAAATCCCGACTTTACTCTTTAAATTTTGTAATGGAAAATAGAATTGAATGACATTTTATTTTAATTAGTAGTGGCTAAATAGTAGCTTTCGTAGTTGTGTGAGAGCTGGTAATCTTATATTTTTTGTTCATTAAATCACCCTTTAAATTTAAACTTGTTATTCCTTTTAAATGGTTACCCTTCCTACTTTCTCCTAAGATTCCTGAGATCCTAGTCGGGGCGGTTACAATTGGTGTCAGGTGTGGGGTGGATGCAAGAATACCACAGTCGAACCAGAGAGGATAGTAGGAGGGGAAGAGCCTGCCGGCGCGAGGGCAGAGTAAATTGCTGACGCTAATAGAATTGATGGGCCGTGCGGTTTTGGGCGAACGGTTGATCGGAGGGCGAAAATAGCCGAAATTTGTGATCATCTGGGTAGGGCATATATCTGATGACTTTAAAAAATTTTTTTTGAACCTTAATTGCCAAATTAAAAGGAATAGTTAAAATTAAGATGAACAGGGTAAATGAATCGGAATGGTGGAACCATTCATAAGAACTGTAGAACCATTTCATGAACCGGTTTTCATTTCATTCATCATCATCATTTCATAACAGTTGAATCTGTTACGCGAAGGTACAGGTGTTTCTAATATATTATAATCCAGGCATAAAATGTCAGCAGACGAATTGAGGAAAAAGCTCGACGAGGCCACCGAGGCCAACCGTCGCTATAAGGAGAAAGAAGCAGAGCTGGAGAGGACGTTGAGGCAAGAGCGGGTGGCATCCCAGGCTATGAAGGAAGAGTTGGACGATACCAAACAGAGACTGAATATGAGTGCGGTAGAGGACCCACCCCGAACCAAGAGAGATATGTCCATGCAGGGGCTTCTTCGGGCATGGTCGGACCCGGAAAAAGATGGACCCATTGAAGAGTTTCTACGCAGGCTCGAACTAATAGCGCAGAGTGGTAATTGGACAGTGGCCGACCGATTGACGGTATTAGAGCTGAAACTCGCAGGTACGGCAGCAGTCTTTGTACAAGCCCACCCCGAGCTGCGAGAAGGGGGCAACGCTTACCAGGACCTGGTGACAAGGCTGAAAGAGAGGTTCGAAGATTCGGCCACCCAAGACTATTATCTGAGGGCGCTAGGACAGGCGAGACAGGTACCGGGGGAAACGGTGAAGGGATTCGCCGACCGTGTCTTGGCTCTGGGGCAGAAGACCATGCCGCCGGCTGCAGATGTGACAGAGAGAATGTGGAGGGCCAAGGAATTGGAAAAGAGAGTAGTAGCTACATTCGTAGCAGGGCTACGGGGTGACTCCAGCAAGCTAGTGGCGTATGCGTCTCCACGCAATTTGCAGGAAGCCTTACAGAAAGCCGCGGCATTGGAACAGTACACGAAAAGGAAGCCAACGATAGCGTATGCGGTGTCCACAGAGGAACAAGATGAGACTATAACCATCGAGCATCAGAGGGTCTGCTATTGTGGGAAGCCAAGGAAGGAAGAAAACATGGGACACTTTGCCGCCGTTGTGGCAAGGACAAATGCCCCTGTGACTTGTTATCGCTGCGGTAAGGTGGGACATATCGCTAGAGAATGCCGCCCGACTCCAAATCAAGGTAACAGGGGGAGCGGGATAAGGCAAGTAAGCCCTCGGACGTGTTTTCGGTGCGGGAAGCCCGGCCACTATGCCAGCCACTGCCGAGGTAAGCCGATGGGGGATCAGGGAAATAAGCAACCCCATCAGAATTCGGGACACAAGGATGACCCAAATGCTTAAGACGCCGCGAGGACCCCGGCACGGTGTCAAAAAGTAAGGGGAAAGACGTACGGATGGTCCCGAGCGTGGGGAGTAGACAAGGAGGGGGCATACGGGTGAAGGTGGTGATAGGAGGGGAGCTGAAGGAATTGTTAGTGGACTCGGGCTCGGAGGTCACATTAATCACGAAACCCATACAGGGGGTGGAAATACGAGGTAGCAGGATCAGAGCAAAAGGGATTACCGGCCAGAGACTGCACCTAGCAGGGGACCAGATAGTCGAAGTCGAGTTCCAGGGCAGGAAGGTAAAACACCGTATGACCATAGCCAACCTCTCAATGGACTGCGATGGAGTGCTAGGGTTGGATCTGATGAAAAGACTCGATACCATGATCGACACCAAACGTGGAGTATTGTCAACAAGGATGACCGGCGCAGACGAGAAACCGGAGAAGAGGGTAGCGTCGGTAACAGACAAGAAAGCAGAGCCAAAGTGGCCTAGGAAGAGTACGCAAGGCCGACGACGCAGACCGAGGGGCAGGAGAAAGAGAGTGAACAACCAAGAAGCAGACATCCTTCCAAGCAACGACCTGGGAGAACCAACGCCCATCGGTTCTACGACGGTGAAGGTGTCTAGTAGATCGGTCATCCCGCCGTACAGCGAGGCCCTGCTAGAAGGTGACGTGGCGGGATGGGCATCGGGTCGAGACTTGTGGCTAGAACCCAAGCTGATAAGCCAACAAGGGGTGCGAGTGGGTCGGAGCTTGAACCGGATTCGAGACGGAAAAGTATGGGTTCGGATGGTGAATCTTACCGCGGGAGAGGTGACGTTGAGTCGGGGTCAAGAAATAGCAAACGCCGAGGAATGGAAGGATATTAGGGAAAAGGGAGAAAAGGTCGTGGCTCTAAAAGAAGGCACGGACCAGGACTGGACATTAGACTGGACGGAGAAATTACACCACCTAGGGCCGACCGAACGGGACGTAATTGAGGCTGTGCTGAGGTCCTATGAGACTCTGTTCGAAGAGCCTGGGCCCAACGGTTGCAAACTGAAAGTAGAACATCGGATAGAGACCGGAGATGTAAGGCCAATCTGCAAACGACCGTATCGGGTCCCCTTCGCACAACGGGAGGTTGTCAAGAAACATCTGGGCGATATGTTGGCCAAAGAAATAATATCGCCATCCGACAGCCCTTGGGCGGCGCCTGTTGTTCTGGTACAGAAGAAGAGCGAAGACGGAGAAATTAAATATCGGTTTTGTACGGACTTCAGAGGCCTGAACGAAGTGACCAGAGTAGATGCATACCCGTTACCGCTTATAAATGAGACGCTGGAACAACTGGGGAAGAGCCAGTATTTCTCGACCTTAGACCTAGCCAGTGGCTATCACCAGATTCAGATAGCACCCGAACACCGAGAGAAGACTGCCTTCACCACGGTCGGAGGGCATTTCGAGTATAACCGCATGGCGTTTGGGCTCGCCGGGGCACCGGCCACCTTCCAGCGGCTCATGGACGAGTTACTGATGCAGCTGAAAGGGGAAGTCTGCTTCGTGTACCTAGATGACGTGATCATCTTCAGCACGACCATCGAGGAACACGCCAAAAGACTGCGACTTGTACTGGACAAGCTAAGAGGAGCCGACTTGAAGATCAACTTGAAGAAGTGTAGATTCGCGGTGGAAGAAGTGGCCTACCTAGGACATGTCGTAACCCGGCAAGGGATACAACCAGACCCATCCAAAATTAAAGCCGTCAAAGAGTACCCGCGCCCGACGAATCGTAAGGAAGTAAGAGCCTTTCTCGGGTTGGCCGGGTATTACCGTCGGTTTGTGCCTTGCTTCGCCGAGAAAGCGAAACCGCTAACGGTGCTGACCTCGGAGACCACGAAATTTGACTGGGGCCCCGAGGCAGAAGGGGCTTTTGCGAAACTAAAAGGGGAACTGTGTTCTGAAAATATTCTCATCTACCCGGATTTCGCAGACCCGTTCCTGCTAGCAACGGACGCCTCCGGAACGTCGGTAGGGGCTGTCTTATCCCAACGTCGGAATGGAGGGGAACGACCTATCGCTTATGCAAGCAGACAGTTGTCCAAGGCCGAGAGGAACTATTCGGTCACGGAGAGAGAATTACTAGCGGTGGTCTGGGCAACTAAACAATTCCGTTGCTACTTACTAGGGAGACGGTTTGAACTTATTACTGATCATGCGGCTTTAAGGTGGATGCTCAGTCTCAGGGATCCTTCGTCAAGATTGACGAGGTGGGCCCTAAGATTAGAGGAATTTGAGTATGAGGTGACGCACAAGCCTGGCCACCGGCACACGAATGCCGACGCGCTAAGTAGAGCAGTGGCCTTGGTGAGGCTGGAGACCCCCCGGGACTTTCGAGCAAGAGTAATGAAGGAGCAGAGCAACGATAGCTGGTGTGAAAAAATTACCAAAAAGGAAGGAGAACGGGTTCGCAGAGATGAGGAAGGGGTGATGTACCTAGCTCCGGAGGGAGCATCACCAGAGGTATGGAGGTTGATGATTCCGACTTCAATGCGAGCGGAGATCCTACAAAGCTGCCACGATGCCCCGTGGGCAGGGCACCCGGGAGCTGAAAGAATGGAAATGCTGGTACGAAAGAACTACCATTGGGAATCCCTAGCAAAGGACGTCAAAGAACATGTGCGGACTTGCCTATCGTGTGCCCGAAGAAAGACACCCGTTAGCTTGAAGGCCCCATTACAAAAACCATACTTCCCAACGGAACCCTTTGAACAAATATCCTTGGACATCGTGGGACCATTCCCAAGGAGCGGACGTGGGAACAAGTATTTGCTGACCTTCATCGATCACCTTAGCCGTTATCCAGAGGCAGTAGCCATACGCGAAGAGACGGCTGAAGAAACCGCCAAGGCATATGTGGAGAGTATTGTTGCTCGACACGGAGTACCGGCACGGCTACTAACAGACCAAGGTCGAAACTTTGTTTCGAAACTCATGAAGGAAGTCTGTCGGATCCTGGGTAGCAAGAAGATACAAACCACTCCGTATCACCCAGAATGCAACGGAATGCTCGAGAGATTCCATAGGACGTTGAGTGACTCAGTGGCGCACTTCGCTCGCAGGGATGGCAGAGACTGGGACCGCTGGATCCCATACGCTCTCATGGCTTACAGAGCTATTCCCCACCCATCGACGGGATACTCCCCGAACTATTTGGTGTTTGGCCGTGAGTTGAACAACCCGGGGTGCTGGACGGCTCCGGTAATCGGCGATAGTTACGAAGAGACGTCGGAGATAGCCAGTGAGGTGGAGAACCGACTACGTGATGCTTACAAGGACGCTCGGGATCGAGCGGAGAAGGCATGGAAAGCCCGTAGTAAATGGTGCAATCGAAAACGCAAGCTACGCACCCTGGCAGTGGGCGATGAAGTGTTATTACACGTGTCGGCGATAAAGCCTGGAAACTTCAAGAAGTTTCACTGGCCCTGGACAGGACCACATAAGGTGCTGCAGAAGCTATCAGAGGTAAATTACCGGGTGCGATTATCTACGGGGCGCGAAGTGGTGGTGCATATAAATCGGTTAAAGCCGTCCCCGGTATTGACCACAGAGGCTAACAAGGAGGAACCGTCAAGCACAAGGGCGGACGAGGAGAGCGAGTATGGCACAGATTCGGAGGACGAACTTTGCTTAATCCCCACCATGGAGGAAGACGGCGATGATTATGACGCTCAACCGCGGCCAACTGCCACCAGGACCCAGGAAAAAGAACGGGTCGTAGAAAACGAACAACTCGAGCCCTCACAGGCCCAGGATGCCTCGACGGAGAGGACGGAGGGTTTGCCACCTGTGCAAGGTATGGTCGACCACGTCACCCCTTGGTGGATGAGAGAGGAATCGGTGGAGCCTGAAGAAACCGAAGACCCTCGGGACCCCACGTGGACTCCCGATGAGGATCCTCCTACCACCTGTCCACGTTCTCCTTATCCCTTACGATTAAGGAGAGACTAGGAGACTAATGAGAAAATGGTGCACTTAACGGAGGAGCACCTCACCATCACGCGACGTTTGGGGCAGAGGACGGAAGAGAATGCGCGTACGCTGGTGCAGGTAGCGAGAACGCTAAAGAACGAGATAACGCCCACTCACAAGAGGTTGGGTACATTAGAAAACCGCCTTGACTACCTGTCCCTCTACACTAACCTATCCCTGTCCCTTATGTCAAATTTGAGGAACATGGAGGTCACAGCCCTTAAAGCTGGTCTCGACTTGCGGGACTTGTACGCGGGGTTAGAACAGGTGTCCCCGGGTAAAGTAAGTCAGACTCTATTGTCCCCACAGTCATTAAGCGAGATACTCCAAACGGTGGCAGGTGTGTTGCCTGCGGAATTGAATCTGTTCACAGGTACTAGATCTGAAGAGGCCTATCGGTATTACCAAGCGGCCGAGGTTCACGGAGTAGCGACGTAAACTAACACGAGAGAGCCGCTGCTAGGAGAGGACGTGCAAGAAGCCTGGACGGCCCTGGAGCGAGACGGTGACCTGGAAGCGGGACGATGGGCGGTAGACGAGGCCCGGCTCACAGCTTTATCAAGGGCAATCCAAGATGTGGACGAAGACCGAGAGAGCAAGAGGAAGTGGTTTTGGAATTCACTAGCGGGCATGATGATAATACTCCTGGGCGCGCTAGGCGCCTGGGGATTGCGGTTGTGGCTAGTTAGAAGAGGGAACGCAAACGCCCAAGTTAAAGAAGGTGTCGATCTACAGCAGGAGATGGACCAGGTGATCCACCAACCCAGGGAAATAGACCATGTGCAGTGCTAATTGGGTGTGTTAGATGTAGTTGTAAATCCTAGGCTAAGTTGTTAAAATAGGTTAAGTATATTGGATTAAGAATAGTTTGTAGTTAATTTGTAGAATACCTTGTGGTTAAAAAGAGTGGTCCTCTAGGATCCACTCTTTTGTTAGCGGGAGGGTAATGTAAGGATCGGCGTCTGTTGGGACTGTTAGATTGTGAAAGGTGAATAACGAAACCAACAGACGACCGTTTGCCTTCAGGGCCTGGTGATGAAGCGGAATAGGAGACTGCACGTGCTAAGATGTTCTCGGAAGACAGCTGATAGTTAATAGCACTCTCCTATTTGTTCTATGGACTTAACCGTGGGAACATGGCCCGACCCTGAACAAACCTTGTTTATTGGCCCTTAGTCATCCCTACTTACGACGACCACGCCCTGGTCGCACGCGAGTAGGGTGATAGTAATAAAAAAGCAGTCAGTCCGTGTTTCTGTGTGGTTGGAAGAGGTTACGGTAGTGATTGAGTGAGAGACAAACCATTCATATTGTAGGGGTAATGTGGATACCGGACTTGATCAAAGGTATGTGGACTTTTCTTTTCCGTCTGTAACATAGTTGCCAGCTAAATGGAGCATGTGGCTGACTGTCAAATCCCGACTTTACTCTTTAAATTTTGTAATGGAAAATAGAATTGAATGACATTTTATTTTAATTAGTAGTGGCTAAATAGTAGCTTTCGTAGTTGTGTGAGAGCTGGTAATCTTATATTTTTTGTTCATTAAATCACCCTTTAAATTTAAACTTGTTATTCCTTTTAAATGGTTACCCTTCCTACTTTCTCCTAAGATTCCTGAGATCCTAGTCGGGGCGGTTACACTAATATTATTGTTAATATTTTCCAGTTGACATTATGACAATTTACCAATAGAGGTATCACTATTATTATTATCAAAATGGAAATTATCAACTAATTGACCATTATAAACTTCAATACTGCTCGAATCGGTTATGCTTTCTTGAGTTTGAGTGAATGAATTTTTGGCGAGTTCACGATCAGCATTAAGACTTATTGATATTTTGATTTTCAGTGCTCTGTAAAATTCAATTTTACAGATTCAAAAATTAAAATTAAAAATTTTCGGTTATAAGCATCTAAAATTTTTGTGAAATTATTGCATGGCCAATTACAACTAGATAAATTAAAAATTCATCCGGAACTAAAAGAAACATTATTTTTAGCTCATAACCATTAATATTAACCAATAACAATAATTGTTAACACATGTTTATTAAGATTTACCTATCCCTTGTGAAGTTACTTTTCTAGTTAACATTTTCACTAAATTTAGCTTTTACTTTCAATCCCAAGAGCAACCATTCTGATCCCAAATCAAATTAAAAACTAAAAGCGTTCACCGTTTAGAAGAAGTGGGACCCAAGGGTTGGTTTGCACATGGTGTCCTTCGTTTTGTCTCTGTGCCTCGTCTCCTCTCGCCTTAGCTGATGTCCTGTCTTCCACTCACATTTAGACGAGAAGTGTCCCATCCGGTTGCAAGTGTAATATACAACTTCCGCAGTCCTAGGAGTGGTAGGCCGAAATAGCTTCCTTGGAGAGGCAGCCAGTGTCCAACTAGTAGATGGGCTGTGAGTAGGGGTTGGTGGTAGCGGCTTCACTTTACTGAATTCTCCGTATCTGTGTCAGCTGTTCTTTTATAAAAAAGAACACAAATATCCAGTTAAAGAAGTTTTTACACAGATAGACTTTTTACAAGAAGAGTTTATTCACAAGTACAACGAGGTAATGGTTTTACTAACTACTGTCTTACGTCTAGTCAGGAAGAGAAAGTGTTGCTGCGTGAAGTGAGTCTGACTGAGTGAGAGAGAGAGGAGAATTTTGGGAAGGTATATATAGAGGAGAAATGGATCATCCCTTCTCAGCTAGTGTGGGGAAATAGGTGAAGATTGCCTCACACGGGCGGTCGTCATCGGTGCCATCACGGTCAGCAGGAAGGCAGTTTATTTGTTTAGAAAACAAGGCTTGCCAAATGAGGCAATCCTCTGTGGGTTAACAGAAGTTAACGCTGGATTTGTGAGGAAAGTCTTTAGAGAATATTTGGTGTTGTATTTGAAGATGGTCAATAGAGAATAAAAAATTACAGTGTTTTGTACAAAGACTTAGGAGTAGTACAGGTAATTAAGTTTGCCAGGATGTTTGCATTGGCCACTTCATTTTGAAATTCCTGCAAAGATCCAGTGAAGGGATGTATGGGAAGAGGAGAGTTGGTCAACCCAGACTCCAATGGGAGAACTGCATAGCCACTGATGTAAGATCATGACTGGGAAATTGGAAGGCAGTTGTACTTGATAGGAATATCGACTGCCAGTCATTCCAATTCCAATTTAATTTATACAAATTTATTTGTTTTATATTTATAATATTTATTCCATTTAATCAAAAATATTCCTATCCATATTTTTATAGGCCAAAATCTGTAATTTACGTCATCGTGACTAAGAAGGCCACTTACCTTTAAAACCTTCTCTAATTAATATCACCTACCAAATCTTGTAATACTAGATCCCACTTAGACAACTGGTATTTTCCTTTCAATAGATCTACTTCCTTGATCATTATTTTCTAATCTGTGCTGTCTGTACTAATCTGTGTGGAGCTCAATTCCCGTGAATATTCTTCTTAAGCCACCATCTATGTATGTATTGTTATAATATTATTGGATAATCACGAGAGACAAATTACGTTTATCAAAAATTTGTCAGCTAAAAACTTTGCTTTATAACTTTTTGCTATTCTTAGTTATAATTGAGTATAACTTTGTTTTGTTTTTAAATGATTTGATTTTTTTAGGAGTTGACAACTTTTATATGCGTTTGCATAGCAGAGTTTCTTTCTATTTATGAAACAGAAAGGCTGGTACAAGAATTAGCAGATTCTAATATTGATACACATAATATTGTTGTTAATCAACTAATATCTTCACCATTAGCTAGTAAAACTCCTTGTTCAATGTGTGCTTCTAGATATAAACTTCAATCAAAATATTTAGATCAGGTAAGTCTTGGCAGGATTAAAACATATTTTACATTTATTATTCTAGCTGTGCTAATATTGATAATACTGTCTGTACATATTATTGATTAATGTTATCTAGCAATGTTTAGGTAGTGATTGCTTTCTTTACATTAAGTGATAAATTTTAAAGCACAAATTCAAGTCTCATTTGACTATCACCTTTTTGGCAGAATTGATAAAAAATTGAATTTTAACTTGTATCTGAACCTGTAGGTTTGTATGAACATACCTATAAGGCAATGCAAAAATAAATAACCATCTTCTGAAGTTAAAATCAATTCTCAAAATTGGCGTTGTTGAAGAGAACATATTAATGAAGAGCTATTTTTTTTTAATACTAAAAATCACTTAATTAATTTACTTTTTCATTTTGTTATTGTAGCTGCAAGAAAAAGTGTTATCTCTGTACTCTTAAAAGATTGAGGTTTCATTTTTCTCCCAACAAATGCTCTTTTAAACTTGTGTGACCTTGAAGCATTGAAACAAGTCTAGACGAGCAGTTTTTTTGTGCTAAATTTGTAACTGGGGAAAGTATATTCTTACCGAACTTTTGAATTGAATGGTGAAATTTTCCGAAGCCAATCTGAATCATCAGCATTGTCAATTCAATCTGGGTTTAGTTTAAATTTATTATCAATGAGTTAAAATTCTCATCACATTATAGGTGCTTTATCAAGGAAAAAAAAGAGGATCCTTATAATTGGATTCACTAAAAAAAACGGTTTTCTAGTAAAAGGTGAATTAACTAGTTTCATTGTAATCAATTTTTAAATAAAAAGCTAAGGTTCTATAGGGATCAATTGAGTATGCTGTGATAAAGATTAGATCTCTTCTTGTGACTAATAAAACAACTTTGCTTAAGTATTATTCTGGTTGCCTCTTCCTTATCTACAGAAAATGTATAACTAATTGTTGAGGGATAGTGTGCAGCTCATCATACATCAGAGTTTCTAATAATAAATGTACAGATTTCAACTACAACTACAATATTAATTATACATTAATCAAGAAAAGCTTCTGGTCCAGACAGGATTCCATATGGTTTTTATTAACATATACTAGAAAATGAAAAAATTAAATTAAATCCATGGTGCAACACCTCATGAATAGTTAGGCCCAACCAAAGGTTGCTGCTGCAATTGGTAGGTAGGTTGTGCCTAAGTGGTTAGCACTAGGTTTTACCTCTCAAGTAGCTACTCACTTATCTTCATGAGGCTGAGCAAGCTCCTGGCAACAAGATAAACTGTAAATAGCTGTTTCTAGAGGAGTGAAAGCAATCAGTACAATCCTTGTATAAAAAGGGAGAAACCAAATTGTTTACCTGAGAATTACAGAATCATTTCTCTAAATCTTCCTTACCCATCAAACATCATACCTCTTCTCCACCTTTAACACCAAAGCAGGCATTGTAGGTTGCTATTATGCAGCAGGAAATATCTACTGTTAATGTTATTTTCATTTATCAACAATAGCAACAGTCTATTTTCACTTTAGTTCCATCTTAGATATTTTTGAAATTTTAAGAATTGATGTCAATGTTTCCTACTTTCCTTTGTTTCCTGGGGGGGGGGGGCCTGTGGTGAAGTGGCAGAAGAGGCGGTCGTTCGTAAAGCTAAAGAAATGGGCGAAAAAAGGGAGCGATATTAACGTATATATTGTGGAGTACATGCCGCGCGAGTATCAAATAATTGTGGGGTGTGACTTATTGGGACGATTGAAGAGAACAAGGGAAAGGAGTGGCGGATCAAGCTGGGCAGGGGTAACTTATCAATGTCAGGGGACCGTAAGAGGCGGGAGAGCCCGGTGGGCAGGCAAGAAAGTGGAGGACTGGAGGGAAAGCTTACGGAGGGAGTTCGGAAATATATTTTACGTGAAGGGTGATATGCTAGGGGTGACAGTACATGAAATCCCATTAAAATCGGACTGAATATCATACGTGAGAGACACTGTCCACAGGCACTCCACCAACATATCCGGAAAGAAATCGACAGCTTAAGACAACAGGGTATAATCGTGGATAGCACATCACCGTATAATAGTCCTATGTGGGCAGTACGAAAGATGAGTAAATTGGGAGAGGAGGAGGAGAAATATAGAATCGTTGTCTATTTTAGAAAATTGAATGAGAACATAATGGATGAGAAGTATTCGATTCCACGGTTTGAAGACATCCTCGACAGACTGAATGGAGCTACAATCTTCAGCACCTTAGATTTGAAAGCAGGGTACCATTAAATCAAAATGAGCACTACCGATCAACACAAAACAGTGTTTACTTTCGAGAGGGGCCACTATGAGTTCACTCGGATGCCATTTGGTTTGAAGAACACTCCGATTACTTTCCAGCGATCCTGAGGGGAATTGACGAGGTGGTATGTCAGATTTATATGAACGATCTGTTGATCTTCAGCCGAACAGAATCTAAACACATAGAACATCTCCGGAAACTCTGCGAAAGTTGACAGAATTCGGAAGATGGTGGTGCCGAAAGACGTCAAGGGCATTCAGCGACTTTTAGGTATGCTCAATTACTATCGGTGTTTTGTGCCAGACATGGCAGAGTATCTCGTGCCCATCAGTAACCTGCTGCGGAAGGGGCCGCGGGTAGTGATTACGCCTATTATGGAGCAAAACCTTTGAAAATGCATGGCTCGACTGAAAGAGGAACCAATCCTGGCGTTTCCCGATTTTAAGAAATTATTCACTATCACCACCGACGTAAGTGAGTATGCATTGGAAGCGGTGCTGTCACAGGAGGAAGATGGTGGGGAGCGACCGGTGGTGTATGCGAGTCAAAGACTGACCGACATGGAGGCACAGAACAGTGCCCTCATCATATGGGCTATTAATCATTTTCATCCATATGTCTTCAGTCTGACGATTCAGAATACATACGGACCACAGAACTCTTCAATGGGTGGGGAAGCTGAAGGAATATCTGCCAGTGTGCTGGAAGGAGTTTTTGTCACAATACAACCTGGAAATTGTATGCAAAATAGGGAAGGACAATGTAGTGGTGGACTGGCTATTACCGTAAATGCAGTCGAGGAGGGGGGAATGTCCGGGAACCTCAGAAAATTTATCCAGGAATGGGCGCCTGGGGAAGATGGAAGCCGTGGTACACAAGATGATAGCGATAGGATCGGAAGAATATCCCAGAGAGGGACCGGGGAAAATGGAGATGACCGAGGGCATCATTAATGATAAACGGCGGCAAATATACGGGCTATGTATGGAAACTATGGCAAGAGTAATATCACGACAACCGGGAGTCAAGGGCGACCAAATTTGCCGGGCGTTGAAAGATGCATCCTGACCAGGGAAGACCTACCACCTATTTGTTGGCAATGCAACAGTGTGGGATCAGATCAAGAAATTATGGAGAACAGAACAACTGGGAACTGATCGATCATTTGTTCGTTGTCTGTATACCGTCCAGACACTGCATGATGCGGAGTGGCAGCGGGAAGTAACGCTTGCTTACCATCAAGGGAAGACGAACCAACGTGGTGCGCAGGAGACGTTGCAAGTATTACAGTGGAGGTACTTCTGGTGGGATGTGAAGAAGACTATCCAGGATATTATATGAACCTGCAATATCTATATTAAGACTAAATACGAGCGACACCCACAGCAGAGACGCCCCAGTGTGCCCTACAGGTTGACACATTCACTTGGAAGGGCTATAAGTGGGTTACGACAATAGATACCTTCAGTAAGGTAGCTATGGCGTATGCTGCACAAGACAAGTCATCCAATGCTGTCTTACAGGCATTACGAACGTGGTTCCAGTTTTATGGGGTCTGGACTAAATCTCGTCGGATGGGGGTAGGGAGTTCGATAATGCAAACGTGCGGGCGGAGATGAAGAATTTTGATATTGTGTGGCATCTCAACACCCCAGGACATCCTACGTGTCACGGAGGCATCGAAAGGCTGCACAGTACCTTGAGTGACCACCTGCGGCTGCGGCTGTATCAGGTAGAAAAGGGTCTGCAGGGGAACGAGGCGATGCTGAAGGCAGTGGCGGCATACAATCATTCCATCCACTCCACCACGGGGTTTACGCCGTTCGAGATCCTCTTCGGACTGCGCGCGAGGCGCCGGAACGGGACAGACACGGTGGTGGACGAGGGAATGGTGCAGCAAATTTTAAATGCTCACTTAAAACTTTGGGGCAAAGTTCCAGTATCTTCTGCCATCTCATGGGCAGATTCATAATTTCATGCTCAAAGAATTTCCTGTCTTTACTGGCAAAAAAATTTTCCAAGTGGATTTTTACATCTTCTTCAGAGTTGAAGGTCTGTCCATTCAATGAATTTTGAAGAGACCGAAACAGGTGGAAATCTGAAGGTCCAAGGTCGGGCGGATATGGAGGGTGCGGCAAAACTTCCCAGCCAAGCTCCAGTAACTTCTGCCACGTCTGCAAAGAAGTGTGCGGTCTGGCATTGCCGTGATAGAAGACAATCCCCTCACGACTGGCTAGTTCTGGACGCTTCTGGTGGATTGCTGCATTTAATTTGTCCAGCTGGTCACAGTACACATCCGAATTGATGGTCCTGTTCGTGGGAAGAAGTTTGTAAAAGACAACACCCCTCCAAGCCCACCAAATCGAGAGCATAACCTTCTTTGGGTGAAGTCCTGCTTTGGGGGTTGTTTGTGGTAATTTGCCTTGCTTCCCCCATGAGCGTTTGCGCTCCACATTGTGTCCCCTGTCATCATTCTCTTCAAAAATGGATCGTTTTCTTCCTGTTTCCGCAACGAATCGCAGGCCATGAGTGAGTTGGAGTTTCCTCGCTTCTGCACGGAGCCAAATTTGGTATTGTATACAAATGTACACTTTGTACCATTTATAAGAGTATTATCTATTTTTTTGTTGTTTGTATTTCCTTTTGTTTTTTTTAGGATGTACACAGACTGTGTAGAATTATTAAGTTAGTGTAGCGTGTAGGATGCCATTGTTTTCTTTGAATAATAAGCCATGTAATTTTTTTTGTTGTTTTGATTTTGTCACTAGTGGCTGCAGTGTTGGAGGCAGCGTTATATTTGGACTGTAAGTGTCTTTCACTTATGTTGTTTTTATGCGTGTTGTTTCTTAGTACCTTTTTTTTTTTCTAATTCAAAAGCCGACAAACATTAACTTATATATATATAAATACAGTTGTGCAAAATTGAGTTATTTTTATTGTCTTATCATAATTTTCATATATTTTCTATTTAATCAGCCCCTATTCAATATTTTCCAAGTTATAACTGCAATGACAATGTGCTATTTGCTAAATGGATTTTGAAGTTTGTAATGATGTTCTATTTCAAAATGCAAGGAGTAAGGCAAACAAAGGTGCAATAGAATGCTTCCAGTTTTATATCTAATTATTTTAATTTGTCTAATATAATTTCTTTAAGATTGATTTCTCGCCATATAGACTACTGTTCTGGAACTCGACCTATATTTCATCCTCTCCAACTCTCTTGCCCTTAAGTAGTAATCGATATAGCAATTTGCTTGCCCTATTAAATAATTAAGAATTACTGTCACAACCGTTCCATTCTAATATTGAGAAAATTAGAAATAGTAAGAAAAATACAAAAAATTAAGTGAACAAATAAAATAGCACAAAAACAGTAGAGAGAAAAAATTAAATACAAGTATATTTTCAAAGAATATAAAAAAAAAAAAAAAAAAAAGGTAACACTTGTATCTAGGTGTTTAGTGAGCAAGATGTGATCTACAAGTGAGAGATATTAAACTATGTCCCAGCACATCAAACACTGCAGGAACTAGAAGTTTTAGTGACCCA
The DNA here is from genome assembly GCA_930367205.1 of Acanthosoma haemorrhoidale. Classification (NCBI taxonomy): domain Eukaryota; kingdom Metazoa; phylum Arthropoda; class Insecta; order Hemiptera; family Acanthosomatidae; genus Acanthosoma; species Acanthosoma haemorrhoidale. The sequence continues at coordinate 121,898,175 of OV884009.1, forward strand.
ACACTCAATTTTCCCTGAAATTTCATAATAAATTGGATACAAATAAAAAAAGTAAACTTAAGTTATGTGGGTTGCCAATTTATAATTTAACCTGAAGACATTAGTATCGTCTGAATAAGGTAAGGGAAGGATTTAAAGATATTTAATTACATCATTATTTGCCTTTTTCAGGTAGTATACAGGCACTTAAAACTTGACACATATAATCCCATAATAATTTAGCACATTTATTATCTAAAGTAGTGAACTCAACTATAAAAACTGAATTTATGGTTGAGTGCTAACACTATCATTTCAGTGCCACTTGCAGCAGACAACATTTAAGTCAGTCCTACCTTTTCATAAAGTCATTAATTACATGGATTATTTTTGTCTGGCAAATTCAAAGTTGAAAAGTAACGCCTAGTGCTTGCTATCCACACCAGCACCACCTAACAACTGTAGTTGGCCCGAAGACTCGTCATGAAGTGTTGTGCCATGGATTTTTTTCTCAATATATCATCCAGAGAAAATATTATTTCTATCTTAATTGGTGATTAATAGTCCCAGTTATGTTAGAAATAAAAAACTGTACTGTTTTTTAATTGAGAAAATTTTTAACATATTTTTCCCATTCACCATTAGTGGTTGACCCAAGCAACATTTTTGTCAAAATTTGTATTATGTTTATTTAAAATAAATTTACTTTAATAAAATTATTAATACAGTAAAACCTTGCCATTCATGACATCATCAAACTTCTTGGTTATTTCACTAATTTACGATTGGAAATTTGTAATCAAATTAACATATGATAAAAATTAGTTTCACTGATTCACAGTAGCTGAAGGATTTTTATTGCTTTTCTGGACAATTAAGCATCAGCTTTTTGTAATATCAGATTCATTTAAGTCAGAAGTTGACTTCCTTGTTTAAATTTCTTAGCATTTTATTTTTAGTTAACTACCTATTACTAGAATTCTCACTTAAAATTTTACTTTGTATTAGCTGACTTTGTGATTCAGTTGAGGATAATCCTTTATCCTTTTGGATCACCCAAAAATGTGCTGTAACGTACCTGTCTAAAAAAAAAAGTTTAACTACCTCATTTGTAAAATAAAACTTTTAAATATTTTGAGTTACTTTTGTTGCAATCTGATATTTTTGTATTACTTCAAATTCTCATCTCATATGATTAATTTAAACTTCATTAACTACAGTTTTCACCATTTATAAAGATTTCCAGGCACCTAACTATAACGAGCAGTAAGGACTTACCGTACAGGTTTAACACTGTCATGTTATGTTACTTAATTAAATGTTTGTATCTGTTTTAGATATCAGATCTTTATGAAGACTTTGCAGTAACAAAATTACCTTTGGTTGATGAAGAGGTGAGAGGGGTAGCTAGCATAACACGTTTCTCACAGTACCTTATTAACCCATGGAGTCAATTGTAATAGAGTTATAAATTATTCCTTGGTTTTTTAAATTATTGTTCATTCCTTTTAATCATTTAATTGACAGAACTGAATAATTATTCGTTTATGTATTATTATTTATATGCTTGCAAAATTGGCAATATTTGATTTAGTTCATTTTTTATGTTTATGTTTCTAGTTCATGATTTGTTCATTTATATAATTATAAATAGACGTTATAATTACTGATTAATATCTATTTTTAAAACCTTTCAATGACAATTAGAAAAAAAGTTCTGGTAGAATGCAATCTATACTGTTGAGAACAAGGCACTGACCCTAGTAGCTTTTATATGTAGCCAGACTAATTCTATACACCAGCACTTCCACCCCTTAGTGGAAGTACATAAGGATGTAAATTCCAATTTAAAAACAATAAATCATACATACTATGTTGTAATAGCTGCCTTTTTATTTTTTAAATTAACTTTTTTTAGACTGGTGGGACAATATTCTACTCTATCTAGCAATAGAAACTAGTTGAACCAAGGATCAGCCTGTGTACCAGCCTTACCAGGTTTTTTTATTTATTATCAAAGATCATGTTAGTTATTTTAGAATATTCTAAGTTTTCAAAAAAACGTTTTTTTAATTGGCTATGGTTGATCAAAAAAAATTTGTATTTTCATTACATTTATCAATGGGCAATGTTGTGACATCTATTTATGGTTCCATTTCCATTTGGTCCAGATAACAAGAGACAAAAAAGGAAATATTTTGTTATTACAGATTAATAATAAGAAGATGAAAGAAACATCATATAGTTTGTGACAGGAAACCCAGTTGATTTGATGAATCATATCAAAGTTAACAAATCGATAAAACAAAAGGAATAATTTAGTGGAAATAAGATTTTATTGCCGACTATATAAGCAGAGTGAGCTTGAGAGTTGGGTCAATGCAATGAGCTTTAAACTATTAGTAGTTCTTTTGGGGGATGCTTTGCCTTATTTATTTTAGCTTCATTTATTATCATGATTTGGGTTCAGACTGTTGTAATTGTTTTGTAAATGACACTGCTATCCAGTTTTGAGTGTGAGTTACTGGATATGTCTAAATATTTATTTTGTAGTTACAATGATTTGTTGTTTTGACAGAGGTCCAGTTTTGAGTGTGAGTTACTGGATATGTCTATAAATATTTATTTTGTAGTTACAATGATATGTTGTTTTGACAGAGGTACAACTGTAAATATGAAATATTAAAAACTTTTTTTTTTGTTTTTAGAACATATATTTTAAGGAATGGTAGGTATTGTAACCCATTTTGCAATCTGTCTCCATATAGGCTGATAACTATAAAATGTTTAATACTGGAAGATGAAAAAAAAATTCGTATTACAATTAAATTTATCCCATGATAAAGTAAATATGATTAATTTAGTTTATACAATAAGAAATATCACTTCAGATAAAAGAGAGAGAGAAATGTAGTGATTTAATTTTACTATTTTTAAATTGTATGAAGACATGGGTTCAATTCCTGTTCATCTTGAGATTTATTTTTCCAAACAAGAAAAGCCTGACAACAGAGCTCAATCCCATGAGAATAACTGTGTAGCTACTTGAATAAGGAAGTATTAAATTTGGTAATACAAAGCACATTAGACGGATTACCTAGTACCATATCATCAGCTGGTTTCAAAAACCACTCCCATCACAAATTAAAGCAGACAAAAGTCGTATCTCGTTTGAAAACTGTCAGTTGATACCGAAATTGGATGATTTTTGTTTTATGTGGTGAAGATTACGATTTTTAAGTTTAAGAAATAGTAAAGCGAAGAATCGAGAATTGATTTTATTTAATATTTATTAATACTATTCTGCTAATTAATAGTTATTCAACATAAATCAGGTGCACATAACATAACGCTTACTTTGAATGGCGATCAAAATGACCTCAATAGTTGGATTTTAGCTGAAAGTAAATAAAATTTACTTAGAAATGTGCTGTAATATCTCAGGAATTAATAAAAATGAAAATCAGCTGCACATTCAATAATTACCTGAACTAGCAGCGTTCATTATTTGAGTTTATTCATTAATTTTAATTAAAAATCATCAAATGATACACATCTTACTTAATGTTACATAACCAAATAAAAATATTATATTTTAACTTAAGATAGTCTTTGTTTCCTTTCCTAAATAAGTTCCTACGTTTTTTTGGTTGTAAATTACGGATTTGCAGTGAAAAAACCCAATCATTTGCATATTGAATAAAATCAATTCTCTATTCTACACACTACTTCTTGAACTTTAATTCGTAATCTGCTCCCAATAAAATATAAATCGCCCAATTTTGGTATCAATCGTACAGTTTTCAAATGAGATACGACTTCTGTCCACTTAGATTTGCGATTCTGCTAACTGTGTGCCCGAGGGACCTATTTTACCAATCACCGCAGTTGGTAGAAGGGCAGGCTATGGATCAATATCTAACTGTCATAAAACTAAATGTATGTGTATTAATAATAAGGTCTGTAATTATCAATGCCAGAAAATGTTACTCGTTAGTAATGATAACAAAATATATGGCGGGGGGGGGGGGGTTGGAGCAAGAAAGAACTTTTTTTTTGTAATAAAATAAAAATATTTAATTTGATTTGATATGTTATTTATTAATTTTTTTATTATTAAGGTTTGATTTTCTGTTCTGATTATATATGTTTTAACATTGTTACATGTCCCTAATGATATTGTTTAAATAATTTAAATGACTACTATTTTTATTAACATGTCCAGTTAAATAAATGATAGCGGGAGGACGAGTTTATTTACGTAAAAGGAATCAAGACCAGCGCATTGTAACCTTATCGCTTAGTTCGATTCCGACTTAGAGTGAGTCCACGGCTGTGTTTGCCAACGGTGGTTTCTCCGGGGCTATCGTCAGAAACCCATCGACATCTTCTGAATTCCTCTGCCACATGGATGCCGCGACCCAGGGTTCAGACCATTGATGTTCGACCACGGCACCCAGACATCAGTGTTGGTTAAAAGACAACCAATTTTTTTTTTCTCTTCTAATGGACAAAATTAAGTGATAATTAAGGCTCCACCCCCCCCCATTTGGATAATGAGGCTAATTAATTTTTTTAAGTTAATTTCATTTATTGAGTTTGGACAAAATGGTCTTATGTGTGCACCAATAAAAGTGAGCAAAATTGAATTCTTTTGTTTACTGATTTCCTCTTTCCTTTCAACTTGACCATAATAGCAGTGGTTGGCCTAAGAAAAGAAAGGAAGGACGAATCAGCTCCTTATAAGGTAAGAAGGTTTGCGGTTGAAAAACAAAAATACCGCCACTTCCCCTACAACATAGATAGGGGGGAAGATCCCTCCCTCCAACATTCTTGTTTTTTTTTCTATGTGGTATATGCCTGTATTTTCTTCTGCCTAGATAAATAACCTCCACCACCTTAGGTTTATATTTTCTCGAAGGGAAATGAAAGAGAGACACATGGAAGTCAGTCGAGTTTTGGACTTATGAAAGGGTCCACGTTGTCGACGACTCTGGCAAAGAATTCTGGATATGCCACAAACGAAGACTTGTTATTTATACGAAATCTTTCCATGCCATGGCCTTAGATTTTTGTAAGAGCTGCCAGTGACAGATACCTTAGAGATAAGCGTTACCGCTTCTCCCCTCAATGGTTCCCAGAGATAATTGAACTTCTCAATATTCTATATCGTGGGCTCGTCACGAACAATGGATACAAAGATGTCTCTTGACCTGAACCATTTTAGAAGGTTTCCATCGAATTTAGGAATCTAGATCCTAGGTAAATGGATATTTATTATTATCATATTTAATATAAACTTCTAATTTAAGCAAAGTAATAACTATTCAAAACAACTGGCATTAAATAACCAGTTGAAAGTCAAGAAGGCAGCGGGAGGTAGTATAAATAAACCGGCATGAACACAAAAAACATCTTTTCAACCCGCTCTTCCGAGAGATGACACCACCACCGCTACCGGCACGATGGCAACTCGCAAGATCGGGTAGAGCAGAGAAGATGATCGACATCACGACACTGACCGACTGACAACAAGCCTCTAAGGGGCACCCTCACCCTGATCTCAAACTAACAACGACCTCACTACATGCCTAGAGAGACTCTAGGCCCAGCCACCAGTAGACTCTCACTACTGCACCGACTCAACTAACCTCCACCGAGGATTCCTACATCCCTAACTCCTCTCACACCACCTTCAAGCAGGTCCTCCTGATACAAGGTCCCTTTTATCCCAAATATGATATATTTTTCCTACATACTAAACTTCGATTAAGAGAGCTTCGAAAAAAACAAAAAAAAAAAACATCTTTCTTTCATCAGAGGCAGGCAGAGAAGGACCCAGGTAGCGACCTTACCAAGAAGAGAGACGCTAAGGCGCCTCGTGGGGCTTCACTTTCACCAGATGCGACAACAAAGGAAGACGTCTGAAATCACGCGCTGCAGCTTAGAAGCCGATTCGGATCAAGCAATAGAAGACTACCATCGAATATTAGCAACACAAAGATACACTGGCCAGTATAATACGTAATTTTAATCTTAACAGTAATTTTTAGTACGTACGTATTTTTTTTTTATATCAATTTTAGTTATCTTAATGTGTGTAAATAAATCCAATAAACCTTTTGCCAGAAGTTTCCTAGATAATTATTAACAGAACCCTGAATTAACGTAAAAGTTATTAAATATAAAGTTTTTTAAAATTATATAAAAAAATATATAATTAAAATATTATTATTAATGCATCAAGCAAATATTAGAATAATATATATATATATATATATATATGACATATATATATAAAAGTCTGCAGACTTTTTTACAGCTTTAGGATTAGGAGGCAAGAATGGGGGATGCTACTCCTGTAGCCACAACACTGGTCCGTTGGGGCAGTGAAGGACACAAGAGCAGCACACAATCTAGAGTGCCTGAACTTCCCCTGTCATTTATAAAATATCTCGGCATCAGTCGCCAAGGAGGATGTAGGAATGAACCATGCGCGAACCTGATCTTGCTAAGGGTTTTAAAGGGATGATTGAATAATTTTTGAGAAAATGTGATCTTTGATAATAGGAATTTCAAGGTTATTATTTTTAAAAACATATTATGAACCAGGGACACAAAACAACACATGTTAACAAGAGTATATTTTATATATATACTCGCCCACTGGTTACATTGAACAGTGTTGACTATAACATCTTTGGTTTTGGTTTTTTTTTACATAAATTCTTACATATAAGTCTCTTATTAAATTTTTATTAACATCTTAAGTATAATCGGAGTGACTGAATCTTTTAGGGGGTTTAACAGTCCTACCAGATGATCTGGTACTATTTTCTTCCGTTGCAATGTTTTCTTGGTTTTCATTGTTAGTCTTAGTTGGTGACATTATGTGTTCCCTAGTTCTCTTAAATAATTTTCTATCGTCATTTTCTATTATATATTGTCTAGGACACTCACTTTCCTTTATTACTCTACCAGGTATCCATGGCTTATTTGTTGTCATTTTAAATTTTATGTGATCTCCAGGTGTTAAATCTATCAAATTTTTGTTATAATTTTTAGATACATTTTGTTGATAATTTGTTATACATTCTTTGTATTTTTGTTTATTTATTAATTTTGGTTGTAGTACATTTTTAGTGGCAGGTAATTTATCTCTCTGTCTTCCAGACATTAATAACTGTGCAGGTGACACATTACTGATTTTACTAGCTCTATTGCGGAAGTTTAAGAGAGCTAAGTAAGGGTCATCACCTGAGTGTGAGCATTTGTTTTATGGTTCTTACATTTCTTTCTACTAAACCATTTGATTTATGGTGGTAAGGGCTTGTTACAGTATGAGTTATGTCCCAACTCTGAAAAAAGTTACATAATTCTTTTGAAGTCCAAGGGGGACCACCATCTGTAACAAACTCTTTACAAATTCCATGTCGTGCCATTATTGACTTTAAATGTTTAATTACATATTGAGCATTAAATTTGTTGCCATTTAGTAAGCGAACTTCTGGGAATTTAGAATAATAATCTACAACCAAGAGATACACTTGTTTGTCAAAATAAAAAAAATCTGCTCCACATTTTTCCCAAGGGTAATCGCCTATTTCATGATGAATTATCGGTAGCTTAGAATTATTTCTTTGAAAAATTTGACATGTTTCACAAGATTGTGTTAAATTTTTTTATATCAGTATAAATATTGGGCCAAAATACTAGATTTCTAGCTCTTTGAATACATCTATCTTCTCCAAAGTGTCCTTCATGAATTATAGTTAGAATTTTTGATCTTAATGATCTAGGTATTATCACACTTGAATTACGAAACAATAATCCATTTGTGCTATGCAAGTCTTGTTGGAATTTAAAATATGGTTGTACATCTGAAAAGACACTCGAGATTTTTTCAGGCCATCCATCAAAAATATATTTAAGTAGGGTTTGACTAACTTGATCTTTTTTAATTTCCTCCAGTCTACATACAGAAATAGCCAGGTTGTTGCAAATTAAGTTAATGTGCAAATTTACATCATTATCTATATCTTTATCATGATAGTTTGAAGTCCTTGATAAGGTGTCCGCAATAGACATAAATTTACCAGGTACATAAGTTACATTTAGTGAATATTTTTGTAATTTGAGCATTATTCTTTGCACTACTGGTGGTAACTGGTGCAACAGTTTTTTAAATAAAGAAATTAAGGGTTTATGATCGCTTAAAACATTAACTACCCTACCATACACATATTGGTGAAATTTGACACATCCATAATATATAGCTAAACACTCTTTGTGTATTATTGGATAGTTTGTTTGATAATGGTTTAATGTAGTCGAAGCGAAGGCAATAGGGTTTTTATCATGCAATATTACTGCACCAATTGCATAATTACTACTATCGGTTGAAAGCGTTAGTGGTTTATTTGTGTTATAGTACACCAAGACTGGTGCTGAAGTAATTAAATGATTTATCATGATTTTTATCCCAGTTATATTTATTTTCCTTTTTTAACAGTTGTCTTAAGTTACTTGTTTCAGAAGAGAGATTAGGAATGAATGGTCCAAGAAAGTTAATCATTCCCAAAAATCTCTGTAATTCTTTTACTGATTTAGGGGGTGTTATATTAATAACTGCAGAAACTTTATCAGGGTCTGGCTTTATGCCATCTTTGTGGAAAATCATGCCTAAGTATTTTACGCTATTAAGTTCAAATTTTGATTTATTTTTATTGAATTTAATACCTATTTCACAAGCTTTATCAAGAACCTCTTTAAGTATTTTATCATGATTTTCTTTAGTATCTGCAAATATTAAAAAATCATCTTGGTATATTAATAATCCTTTTATATGTGAAAAATTTTCTTCCATTTTAGCTTGAAAAATTTCTGATGCACCATTTATCTCATATGGTAATCTAAGAAATCGAAATCGACTTACAGGTGTGTTAAAGGTTGTTAAGAGAGAACTTTCATAATCCAATTCTAAACACCAGTATGCCGAAGTTGCATCTAAGATTGAGAAGATTTTTGCTTTGCTTTCACCAATTTTTGTTATTATGTAGTCTATATTTGGCATTGGATACCTTAGTCTTATGATTGCTTTATTTAAATTTCTTGGATCAAGGCATACCCTAAGTTGACCATTAGGCTTTTTTTACAAGAACTACCAAGTTTACCCAGTTAGTAGGTTCATTTACTTTACAAATTACACCTAAGGATTCCATTCTTTTTAATTCTTCTGTGAAAGGATTGCATAAACTAAATGGAATTTTTCTCATAAGGTCTATGACTGGTTTTCATTTTATCATCTATGTGCAAGTGTATTACATCTTTAATGTGTCCTAATCCTTCAAATATGTTATTAAAACTTTCTGAATTATTCTCTTTTTTAGAACTTTGGGTAACTGTCTGTATATTTATAGTGATAAAGTTGAGATCTAGACAAGCCTTTCGACCAGTAATAGTATGTTTAGATACATCCGTTATCAAAAATTCCAATTTTGCACCATTTTTAAAGTTACTATCATAACAACAATCAAGACTTACTTTGCCTATTATGGGTACCTCATGATTTGTAAATGATGTTACTTATGGTTTTGTTAATATTACATTATTATTTACCTTAAATGAATTGAACGTTTCGATGCTCATAACATTCACATTGTATTATTTTGTTATTAATTTTCATGGAAATCAATATTGGATTTTCTAGTTTGGATTCAATTTTGCCAATAAAAAATTCATTATCTGCAATTTCATGGTCATGAACATCAGACGTTATTGTCTCAACTCTATATTTATTTTCTGGCATACTTCTATTTTTATTACTTGGCAGTTTACACATTTTAGAAAAATGATTGAACCTATTACAATTGAAACACTTAGAGCCAAAAGCAGGGCCATTGCGAATTGCATGAGACGTGTTACACCTAGAGCAAGTTTTTACCTGTTGTTGTTTAGATTTTTTGCTGTAGTCCATTTTGTGATCTTTTGTACGAGATGATGATTATTCTTGTTCTTTGTTGAGGTTTTCGTTGATATTATGGATTTCTTGTTGGCTGTACTGTGTATCTGAATAGCTTTGTCCAGAGTGATATTTTCATCTTCAAGAAGTCTCTCTTTTATTGTTGTGTATTTTGGATCCAATCCGACAATCAGCAAGTCTCGAACAATTGACTGCTGCAAATCACCCAGTTCACAGGACAAAGAGAGGTTTTTTAGAACAACGACAAAGTCTTGAATAGATTCACTGGGTGCCTGTTTTCTCGTGAACAACTTGTATCTTTCCATAGCAAGGTATTTTTTTTGGTTCAAAATGCAAATTGAAAAGTTAAACCAAGTTGTCATAAGTTGTTGGTTTCGTTGTAAATGATTTGTAAATTCACCTACCTTCATTTCCCAGACTAAAAAGGAAAAGATTTTTTTTTTTTTGTTCATCATCCTCTTTATATAGGTTTGATGCTTTTAGATAGATTTCATAATTAAAAAACCATTCTTCCCATTCCTCTCTACCTGATTCACTCGGAAGTGGATCGACTTGTGCTGAGAAGAAACGTGAGGTTGACGGTACCGGTGTAATTGTTTCTTGTTTGTTACCGTTGTAGCTATTGGGCATCTCCGTGTTTTATAGTTTTTTAACTTCTGACACCATGTTAAACATATTATGAACCAGGGACACAAAACAACACATATTAACATTGGTAACAAGAGTATATTTTATATATACTCTTCCACTGGTTACATTGAACAGTGTTGACTATAACATGACTTTAACAATTATGAAGGGTTTTATTAGTGCCATAAATAGGGTACAGTTATTAATGTCCAAAGAACTTTGATTGGATGCAACATATAATTAAGGCTTTTCTTTTCCCCCAAAGTTCAACCCTATTAAGTCCAGATTGGTTTTGGCATGACTGCTGTATATGAGAAGTTTGTTCTCTAATATAAGATGGAATTTTTCATTCAGTAGTCTTTTCAGTTGTCTGGCTGGTTTGTCAAGTTGTCTTTTATGTGTGTTTCAAAAGTAAGTGCTTTGTTGAGGTGGAATATAAGTCATCTCATTGTTTCTAATTTGGAGAAGCATTGAACATGACTGGGTGGGGTGGATAGGATCTGCATCATAGAGTGAAAGTAATGCGAATGAATTTTTCTTTGTTAGCTTTTATACTCTGTCACTTCTACCAGTTCTGAGTATTGGAAAGGTGAGTTTGGAGAAATGGACAACTGTGACATCAGCAAAGATGGCAAGAAAGTCAACCGTAGTAGAAATGTCGGTAACATAGAGTTGAGGGCACAGAACATTACCTTGAAGAACTCCGATTTCAACTAGAAAATAGTTTGAATTTTCTAAGCCACAATGGACTTAGAAGCAGCAATTGGAAAGGTAGGATAAGGAAATAAGTGTGGGACAGGATGGACTTAAGTTTAAAGAGCAAGCTAGGATGTCAAATGTATAAACCACATCAAGAAATACACCAGTGCAAAAGCGCTTTTTTTCCAATGCTGAGGAAATGTCAAAAAGTCTCTGTTTTGGAGGCAAAAGTGGTGTTGGAAGAAGGCTGATGGGCCGATAGGATAAAGGGCTGTTATTTGTTTTTTCTGTGTTTATAGAATAATATTATGATGAAAACTTCCAGAGAAGAGGAAAGTAAGTGGTTTGAATGATGTAGTAGTAGATAAAAAAGGAAGCTTATGGCTTAGTGTAGTGGTTGGTAAAGGGTTAGTGATGTGTGAAGGTCATATCCAGGAGATTTTTCTTAAAGTAAATTGTTCAGTAGGTGCTTGACCTCAGAAGAGGGGTTAATTTCTTTAGGTGGTAGAGCTAGGAATTTAAGATGAAATAAATTCTTTAATATCCGATATGATACAATAGATGCTAGGGATGGATTTTCAGGGTCGAAATGGGGTTTAAAGGTATGGAATAGGTGATACCCAATTCATTAGATTTTTATCTGTCTGATGCAACTAAAGACCCACTGTCATGACAAACAGGGTAGAATATATGTTGGCATCAACGTAGAAGAATATGTTTTATGGCAGGGGTTAAATGAAAAGACTGTGACACAGAACCATCACACGAGCAATAAAAATGTTCTGTTTGCTGAACAAGTGATGTCCTGAAATGACAAGTATCTGTTGGCAGCTAATATATATGTGTTGTTAGGCAACCTGAGTCTTGAAATGACTTAAGCACACTTCTGTTGCTAGGAAAGAAGCACACACTGGGCTGAAAACAATAAATCTTGGACGTAAGGTCCAAAATTTTAATCTAGAATACATTTTATTGCAGGATTTAAATCTCAAGATATTAGTCTCACTAATTAGTATTAGCGAGGTTATGGAACCCTGAATATAATCATACTTATGTTTACAGAACAGGCAACAAATAATAGACCCTTCAAAAAAATTTTAATAATAATTATTAGAAACAAAATGATGTATATGTAAATGTTGGTTTAAATAATTTCCTTAAGAAACTAAAATAATATATCAAGATTAATTTGCTAAAGTTAATTTAAAAAAATATATATTTGCAACAATTAACAAGTTATTAAACTCTTTATATTATACATTTATTAATAGTCTTACAAAAATATTTTGTATATACTTAATTCAAGACAGATTTTTCACTTTATCGTTTTAAATATCCCAATTCATAAGGTATCTCTTTTTTCAAAATTATACCTATACTTTTAGCCTATTCTGATTCTTAATCAGATAATAATATATTTCTATTCTTAGCTATGTTTCTTCCAAAGAATTATCATTAATACTATTTTCCCACCTTAGATACTTCATTTCTGGAAAAAAAAAAAAAAAAAAGTATGTTTCCTTATAATAATAGACGAGACATGCAATAGTACCAAGGAATGGCAGAGTAAAAATTGAAATAAAATATGCAATTGAATAATATACTGCTGAATGTTTATAGTAATAACTGATTAATTAACCTTCATGCAAAAATATGGCATAAAAAATTAATTAAGAGTAAGCCACAAGAATTTAGAACAATTTCAAAAGAACTGTTTTAATTAGCCATTGATACACAGTAATATAATACAGATTGCAGTCAGGGCATGTGGGTACATTTTGAATCAATGCCAAAATCTACAAAGGTCTATAAGCAAGTATGGGTACTACCCTTCAAAGGAATCATTTTCACATTCAAATCAATATATTTTCAATACTTACATTATGAAAATAATCTTATGCTAATATGCAATTCATCTAGTCTTAAAAAAAAAACACCATTGCTCTTGGTTACGAAATAAGTCTTCATTGATGTAAACATAAACTAATTAATTTAGGAAAAAATTCAAATAAAAAAACATAATTTTGAAAACAAAAAAACACAAATTAATAGAAAAACATTTCTTCATAATGTTTGTTTGCTGCATAACTAACCTATTTATGCACTAAACCCTTTGTGTTTGGGTAATTATGAAGTAATTGATTCTCACTGTGTTTAAATTTATCAATAAATTGTGTGGTTATTGTTTTTGAAATATCTGTAGCTCTACTATTGTACTTATATTGATATAATTGATTAAGCTCTAACTAGGTGCTGGGTAATTTAAAGCTTTAATAAAAAATTGTATATGAGTAATTTAGTCTGGGTATTGAGCTTAGAATTTCAATTGATAAATGGGAAGAGGACAGAAATAACTGTTTTTCTGGTTGTGTGCGTGTGGTTTATAAGTAATTTACAAGTGAGTTTGAGGTCTAAGCTGAGCAGATGAAGAAATCAGTCCCCTTTCAATGCACTATTGAAGGAATTTCAGTACCCTACTTTATTATAAAGCTATTTTTAATAAACAACTTGAATCTTTACCATCATCATTTTAGTCATTAATTGTTGCTGATAAAGAAATAGAAGGAACTTCTGAACTGCAAGTAGATTTCCTCTTTACTGAGCCAACTTCAGCATTTTCAGTGACATCAAAAATTTCTGTAATTTTTACCTATAACATCAATTTAATATTTCAAAACCATATCCTGGCATAATATACAATCTAAACAGCATGAAGCAATTTCCCTTTTTTTAAAAGTACTTTTGCCGCATGGAAATACTAATGTAATAAGACAATTTTCATTACTCACATCTTCAAATTTAAGTTCACTACCAAACCACAAATAATTAGCCTACAATTATGTATGCCTAACAAAGCCTATATGCTAATGCACAGTCTTAGGCTCATATTAATTTTCAAAATACATTCAGCAGTTCACAAGTTCATCTCAGACAAACAAACATTGCTACCCCGTTTTACTAGGGTATTTATTTATACAAATCTTTAAATACTAATATTGGACATTTTTGATTATTTTTGTCACCCCTCGCCTTATCAGCTCCCTATGGGTGTCTTACCACCTCATTATTTTTTCCAGATTGCAAGTCATATGTGTACCATGTTTGGTCTAAATTTCTCAAAACATTCCAGAATTATCCTTGAAAAAACGCACACTGATCTTAAAAACAACTATTAGGTCGAGTCATAAGTAACTTCCATTTTTTTATCAGACATTTATTTTGCTCTCATTAAATAACAAAATTATATTAATTTATTATGTATTCACCACTATTATCTATAACCTTCTCCCATCTTCCTGGCAGTTTATCAATTCCTTCCTTGTAAAATGTGGTTGGTTTGGACTGGAAGAAGTTTTCGACAGCCTGCCTGGCTTGCTCTTCAGAATTGAAGGTTTTCCATTCAAAATGTTTTGTAAGGAACAGAAAAGGTGGTAGTCTGTCGGGGCAAGATCTGGGGAGTAAGATGGATGTGGTAAAACAGACCACCCAAGCTCAAGAATTTTTTCTTGAGTCACCCTTGCTGTATGTGGTCGTGCATTGTCGTGAAAAGAATGATGTTTTTGTGATTGACGGGTGCAGGATGCTTTTCATGAAGTTTCTCTTGCACTCTTTGCAACTGCTGAACGTATCTATCTGCAGTAATCGTTAAATTTGACTTCAACAACTCGTGGTGAATTATTCCTTGACAATCCCACCATACACACAATAAAATATTTTTGCCATGGATGTTTGCTTTCGGATCTGATAGGGGTGGTCGATCCTTATCAGGCCACTGTCTTTTACGGACTATATTGTCATGGGTAACACATTTTTCATCGCCTGTTACAATCCTGTTTAAAAAAGGCTCAATTTTTACCAGTGAGAGCAGACTTGTGGCGATTGTATGCGATCTTCTTTATTCCATTCACCGAGATTGTGAGGCAACCACACTCCTAACTTGCTGACTTTCCCTAATTTCTCCAGGTGGCAGTTAACAGTTGATTGTGATGTATTCAACCTTTCTGCTATACCTCTTGTTGATTTACGTGGATTTTGCTCCAATATTGCCTTTAAAAGGTTGTTGTCAAAGTCGGAAGGACGTCCCGCCCTCGGTTCGTCTTTTAAGGTTGTATCTCCAGAACTGAATTTTATAAATCAATTTCTAACTGCCCGATCAGTTATTAGTCCTTCACCATATACACTGCATATTTTTTCAGCTGTCGCCCTACCACTATTGCCTTGCTTAAATTCTCAAAGCATCACATGACGAATATGCACTTTTTGACTCTCCACTTCAGAGGTTAAAAAAAACGGTTTAATGTAACGTGTATCACACAAAACAGTTGACAAAAGACTAACTGAAGCCTCGTCTATATAGTGAAAACATATAAACATTGTTGTCATGGTAACTCATAGCGGGTAGATACGAACATTAGATTCTACTTAGCTGCATTGGAAGTTACTTATGACTCGACCTAATACATATCAAAATGAAGGTGGGTTATAGGTCTCAAACCCCAAACTTTCTGGTTGGTACTTGGTAGGTCCTTACCTCAACTAACTATGGAACTTCACTCCAGTTAAAGCAGTGACTAATCTCTTGTCAAATAATAAAAACTAGTTATAATTTTTAATATAAATAAATTTATATGTTAGGATATCAGTTTGAAAGAAAGATATATGATATTCGTCAAATTTATTAATGGTCGATGTTTCAACATACTGTGTATTGTCAGGTCCCACAGTGAGATGGTTACAGGATGGAAGCAAGATGTTCACTGCTTAACACATATTGAGGGCTGACCAAAACATGTTAGGACAAGCAGATACGTATTGAAACAACTTCTGAATACATTGGGGCTCAGAATATTCCACTTATTCATTACCGTAATCAAGTATGAGTTCTTCAAAGTAGTGCCGAGGGACCTATCTTTTAACTGCTGGAAAATAATTTCCAGGAACTCCTTGCGACTTTTGGTGACGACACAGCTGCCTTTTCATCTCATCCTGTACCCTCAACTGCATCCAAGAACCTCCAAAAACACAGGATTGGTGCAGTCACATAAGGGACAAGAAGCTGGCTTTAGAATAACAGGTCAACATTTCTTTCTAAAACTGAACCAATAAAAGAAGCTTGCCAATTTACAACAGGCACCATTGAAAACCTGAAGCAGGAAACGAGGCCTTCAAAAGTAGTGTTGTCACCCTATAATCCTATTAGGATGAACAGGGGCTTCTTAGAAAGTTGATAGATATGAAGGGGGTCCCTGTTAAGTGCGGAAAAACATCAGCTGCCATAATAAGTACTTCATACCAACATAGGTCTAAGCCTTGGTGTGAATCTATTGTTTCCTGAGGATATTGACCTTGACAAGGGATGGTACCCTCCTGACACCTAGATTGAGATGACTTCTGCTACAAGCCATTGTTGTGATGTTCATCAGACACTCCGATTAGGGGCAAGATAATTCTTCAATAAAGATAAAGGCATTTCTCCAACTGACACAGTGGCCGAAATGACAACTTCATGATCTACATCAGATGATCTTAATGCTCATTTCTCTTCCACATTCCAACTTCCTTCCCCTTTAACACCTAAGAACCATAGATTTGATCCCAACAAATTATTTTTTCTTACATACTACCAACCAACCTAATTAGCTCCATCATGCAATTCCACACTGAAAGGCCATAATGGAATCCCAGATAAACTTATAAACTCTTTACCCTGTCCACACTTCCTACCTGACTTCGCATATACAATTTTCACTGCGGAATTCCCTCGTCCCCTCTTCCTGGAAAAAAGCTGAAATTTGCCCACTATCTTTTGCCTTTCCAATCTCTAAAGCTAGAGCTAATAGTACAAACCTAAATCTCCACTTTTATAGAAAATAGCTTTCCTGAAGCCAAACAATAGGGGTTCCTGGACTGAATGAGAATCTGGATCTTGACAATATTTTATGTAGACAATTTTGAGGAGAAGGCAGGAAGAGGAAACCCATTAAGTAAATGGTTCACTACACTGAGGAGAAGTGTGTGTTGTTAACCAATGAGGATGGTCATACTAGGCTTTTACCTAAAAGCATAAAGTAAAGTGGCCAAATGATAACCATAGATACATATTGTAACATACCTCGGTTCCTATTATTCTTCAGGTCTTCAGTATTTCCAATGTCCAGTAAGCTACTCTACCAGGGTATTTCTTTAAAGTGGCCCCCACCAATATGTTAATAGTGGAATTGTTTTAATTATTCCGTAACATGCCGTTAATGAATATTCTTTAATAATTTAATAAAATAATTGTTCAATTTTTGATATGGTAGTACATTTGAGGATAGACGTGAACTGCTGGTTCCCTCTTCAAACACCAGCAACCCTTTGCTGTCAGGCCCATCCCCATTGGCCAAAGGAGAGGTCATGTGTTCATCTTTAAACTGTATTTGTAATATTCCGATGAAATTGTTGACAGATTTTTAATTTATTAAAATAATTTTTTTTTTAATGCTTTGTTAAAGTGAAATAAAATTGACCTAAGATTTGAGAATTTAAAAAAGAAATTCATCACACAGAAAAAAGCCTTTCTAGAACAAAATTAAATGATCAGTAGTCTTAAACTAGTATTGAAATTCTACGAACTATAAAAGAAAACCTATTTTAATAAAAACTAATTTCTAATAATGAAAGTTATTAAAACTAATATAAAAATTGAGGATTCGATTGATAAGTAATAATAAAACGATTAGGTCAGTCGATAGAGTTCTGGATGACTATAATATAGCCGGTTTGATTCTATTAATAGGGGGTGTTACATCTTTAAAGTGCAGAAATATGAAAAGTTCCACAAGTAGAAACATCGCTAGGGCTTTCGAGAGTAATAGGTAGAGTCGCTTAATTGATCAATGAACTTGAACGGTCCTTCCCAAAAGAAAACGAATTCTCCAATCTCCAAAGTTTGTGTCTCGTATTTTTGGTTGTATTTGTTCTTTGCTAATCATTTTTTTCTAATAATGTCGAAAGTCTGTTGGTACAATTATTCGGTGTTAATTTCATTCCCCTCCATTTTGTCTTGTATTAGTGCTTCATCTATCCACGGTTGAAATAAACTTTTTGATTTTTCTTCCAAATGAACCTCGACTGGGTATGCTCCAAATCCTTCATAGAACTAATGGTTAGTAACAAACTTAATCCTGGGAATGTATTAGACCTATAAACTGTGCTACTGATTTTGCAAGTACGGACGTAGGTAATTACCGATGTTTCGATTTAACCTTTCAGTCCTATTTGATTGTGGGTGACGAATATTTAGAACATTCAGACCCTTCTTCCATTTATTCGACATAAACTGGGTTGTGTGGTCCATGACGATTCTAACAGGTTTTCCGATTTTGGAGCAAAATTTCTTCATGCTGAGTTTGCAGTTTTCTTTGTAACTGGAAATAATTTTAAATATTTCGAAAAATAGTCAATCATGGTGAAAAGATATTTTTTCTTGTCCATTCCAGTAGGTAGGGGTCCAAAAAAATCAGCCTGAGACTGTCATAAATTTTTCTAAATAAATATAATTAGCATGAAGAGTGTTGTTGGTAATTTTACAAACTTGACCGGTTTAGCATATTTGAATTACTTTGATGACATTTTTCTTTGATTTTGGGGTGTTTTCTTTTGACTTGATTAAACAAAACTCGTTTTAAAATTAAAATTTTGTTTTATTTTGATTTATTGATAAATGCTTGCAATTGGTTGCACTGAGAATAGGATTGTTTTAATTTCTAAAACTTTAAACTTTATTCAGCTATTGGGGGGTCATGATGTTATTGATAATTAATTAAGTCCATTTCAATTTGTGTTGTTATCTTTCTGTTAGGGTTTCGACTCGAGAAGTCAGGTATGACATTGTTCTTTCCGGGAATGTATTCTATGACGTAATTGAATTGTTGCAGATAAATTCTCCACGATTGAAGGCGTGGTGTTTAACCTTTCAAACTCCAGTGAATTGACAACAAAGTTTTATGGTCACTTCAAATAAGGAAAGGTTTGTTTAATAGATGAACTTGAAATTTCTTCGTCAACCAAATAATAGCTAAGGGTTCTTTCTCGGTGGTAGTGTATCTGAACTCTGGCCCTTGTAGTTCACTGCTTACCATTTGAATAGTATATTTATCATTGTTGATGATTTGATATATGTTGGGTCCCAAATATTTTTTTTACTATTTTTTTTCACTCACGTAATTATAACAATTAATTTTATTTATTTGTTAAAAGAAAAACCAAGATTGTAATATTTTGTTGTATTGAGATGTATAATTAGGAATTAAGGTTGTTTACGTCTAAGCAAGTGATAAGGTGAACTCTAATGCGATCAGCATCGACTTTATTTTGGCATTGCAGATCAACTCCGATCGTCAGCAAATTACCGGCTCAGTTCCATGAGATTTGCGAATGAAGAAGGACCCTCGGAAATTTTTTGATTGATGATGACACCACATTCACACTACTTCTTCATCGCTGACTGTACACCGGATATCCACCACCCCACCCACGCTACCAATTGTTTGGATAGTGAACATCGCGTAGAATTTTTTCTTCTCCACTTTGGGATCACCGGTAAGAGGTTATTTTGCTATTACACACACCAACTATCCAGATTCAGCTCACACCATCTGTTTACGCTGAACTACCCGTGGAGTATTATATACTTCCAAGTGATAATTCAAACACAGGTTGGTTCATTAGCATGAACTAGTGGACTGTAAATTAATGAAAATAAGAGTTGATGCCAATTCACAATACATTTATTCTACAATTAAACAGAATATTATAAAAAAAAATGAGGAGCAAATAAAATACCCAGGCCTGGTTAATAATAATAAAATTTGCCAATGTAAGACAGACTGGTTTCAAACAAAAAACGTCTTTTATCCTCAACAACCAAAGGAATTAACCAAATTCTCGTCACTTTTAGTGTATATATGAAATAAGTGTATATTCACGCAGCGGCAAGTTGCAGTTCAAGCACTCTCGCGGGTGCGGGCTGCAAACAAAACGTAGAGCTGTCGTCATCAGGTTGTGGCTCAAAAAAAAAATCCAACCGCAGGGCGGCGATTCCAAGCTCCAAGGGGAACGTCGAATATCATATAGGTATGATTTTGGCCAAATGGCCAATCAAGTCTGAGATCGGTACACCTCAACCCTTCAGACGTTACCTCAACACTGACGTAAATGGGCTTGGGCCCACAAGTTCCCCTACCAACAGTCCAAAGTGCCACTGTCCTAGGTATGGAATTTTCCTTTAGGTATTTAACCTAGATTACAATTTAATCTTACGAAATATAATAACAGGAATTACACAATCATATTTTACATGAACAATCAAAAAAAAAAATTACGATTTTTATTTACAGTTTTTTTTACGTCAGTAACGAAATAATAAATAATTAAATCTAACAAACAAATTAATTTTTTAAATAAAGATAAAAAAATTAATTTAATTTACTTCACTTTTCCAACAAAACAAAAACTTTATCTGGCCTTAACATACCGCCCACCAAATTTTCATTGAAAATTTCAAAGGTTAACATGAATTTATTGTAGCCATATTAGTTGGCCCCTGTTTGTGGTAGCAATGGTGCCAATCTGGAAACAGCCCGCGTGTACTCTCCTTTTGGAGTTTTAACTTTTACCACTCTAACTATCCCATCTTTCCCAGGATAGATTTCAATTATTCGACCGGTGGGCCAATTTTGCACTGATACGTTGGGTTCTTTTAGTAAAACTAATGTTCCAACAGTCAAATCTGGCTTTGAGGAAGTCCACTTCGTCCGTTGTTGTAGACTGTTTAGGTAGTCTTAACGCCATCTTGTCCAGATGTCTTGAATGCAACGCTGTACAATTTGCCACCTCGTTAATCTGTTTTCTGGTACGTCTGTCAAGTTAGGTGTAGGCAATGACAACAAGGGGGCCCCAATTAAAAAATGACCAGGTGACAGCACATCATATTCACTAGGAGAGGAGGAAATGGGGTACAATGGTCGAGAGTTGAGGACGGCCTCAATTTTAGCCACAAGAGTACTCAGTTTTTCAGTTTGATCAAAAATCAGAGACTTGAGAGGTGAAATGACAATAGTTGTTCCTCTGCTCAGCACCGCTGGCAGCTGATAACACAAAGATTTACCTCCACCAGTCGGCATAAGTATAAAACAGTCGTAATTCAACATAGCAGCATTGATGGCTTCCATTTGGTTTGGACGAAATTTATGAAGTCCAAATTTTGTGCGGAATACCTTCATCATCTCAACTGAATGTGGATAATTTGTTAAATTGAATTCCTTGGTACTACTTTCAATAACATTTTCCATGCTACATTGTGTAGGCTCAAAGTCTTTCGGACTTTCGCTATAACTAAATGATGTATGAGAAATGTTAGCAGTTTTTGTAGGTTTAGAAAACACAGGGGTGTATTGAGTCATTAGTTCTTCATCTCTAGGAAATGACATATTCGATGCTTGAGGCGTTGAATTTAGAAATGACATATTCGATGCTTGTGGCGTTGAATTTGGAAATGAGATACTCGATGACTGTGGTGTTGTGGATAAATGTGGAGCCAAGTTTGCCTTAAGTTCATTTCTATTATTAACAATCGCCTGATCAACAGGCCTTGCAGGTACTTTGACTGGTAAAGCTCTATTTTCTTTATCGGAGAAATTTGAACTGAAACTATTCAAATTTTCAATATTTTGAGCACTGGGCCGCATCGGATTGGAATTTTCAGATGGCAATGGTTTTCTAGAGGCAGAATTTGCACCGCTTGAAACAGAAGGACTCGTGCTCATGAGCAGTTTTGAAGGTTGTTTTAATTTGAAGCCTCCGACAGAAGGTGATTTAGTTTGTTTAACAAAACCATCTTGTGGCGCGTCCTCGAAATAACTATTTGATAGTTCTTCCCCACTTCTGCTGAAACTGTATGGTGCTCTAATAATATCTGATTCTTGGGACATTTGACCGTTCAGGGGAAAATCCGAGTCTATACTATCAACAAGATTAACTGTACTAAGTTCAGAACGGACTGAATTCTTGTTTAATAAACAAGAATTCGAACCTTGAGGTAAAGCAAATGAATCCCTTTTGATCATATCATTATTCAAATAATCTTGCAAAACTGCTGAATATTCTTTTCG
The DNA here is from genome assembly GCA_930367205.1 of Acanthosoma haemorrhoidale. Classification (NCBI taxonomy): domain Eukaryota; kingdom Metazoa; phylum Arthropoda; class Insecta; order Hemiptera; family Acanthosomatidae; genus Acanthosoma; species Acanthosoma haemorrhoidale. The sequence goes on from OV884009.1 coordinate 121,920,618, forward strand.
TTTAAGCGGATGATTATTAAAATCAAATTCCAAACGTTGAAATCTTTTTTGAGCCACGTTACGAGAATTGTTAAAATATATAGAACGTTCGTCCCTGAAGGGCAACTGTACAATATAGCGCCCACTTTCATCGCGAGAGTGTGTCTTCGAAAAGTGGGATTCACATTTAACGTCGTCAGGATTCTCCAGACTGATGTGTTCGAGTTCTTCGATTTTCCAAAATTTCTCTATAATAGAATTTAGGGACTCGTCTGTGGTCAATAGTACCCTTTGTGGTGAGTGTGAGTTATTATCAGGTAAGGATCCTAAGATTACTCCTCCAAATACTGTATTTAAAATATTGGGACAACTAGAGGCTTTGTTGAAATTGCTGAGAATATCCAGAAATAAATCTGCTCCTAAAAGGAAATCTATAGGACCTGGTTTCCAAAAGGAAGGGTCCGATAGATCCTCACAACTTAATTGTCTCCTAATTTGCTCAGAAATTGGCTGAGAAGGCATATTATTGCATATTTGCTGAATAATTACAGCATTTGTTCTCAACTTTGGATTATCAGAGTTTAATGGAACCAAGATACAGTCTACTTGCTGAGACCCTCCAGCAATAGGGCTGCTTGCAAATCCACAGAGTCTGTGGGGGTTGTGAGAGGGGATCAATTTCAATTTTTTAGCACATGAAGCCGTAATAAATGAACGTTGTGCTCCACTGTCAATTACAATTCTTATTTGATGATAGTTACCTACATTGTCTTTTATTCTAGCCAAAGCAGTACCAAGTAAAACGTTTACCTTTCCATCTAGAGAAGTGGAAAAAACAGCACTTCTAGATGTATCAGTTGCAACCTGACAATGTTCCGAAACTGGATTCAAAGAATTATTTTTAAATTCTTCCTCAACAGGAAGTGCAGGTATAACCGAGTTACCCCAGTGCAATAAGGAATGGTGTTTTTTATTACAGTAGCGACATAATTTATTTGACTGGCAATCAACATTTTTATGATTTTCAGAAAGGCAATTGGAACATACATTCAATGGCTTTAATTTATTAAAACGTTTATATGGACTAAGCTCCAAGAATTTAGGGCAACGATACAACACATGCTTTTCCCTACATAAGGGACAGGAGTGAGAAATTCGTTGTCCTGACGAGTAAAAAATTTGTTTCACCCCTTTAGGGTAAGTTTTATTGCTATTCCAATAACTGGACTCACTTGGGGTAGATAAAGCTTGAGATTGAAATGCAACACATTGCTGAGAAATTAGGTCAACTAGATCTTGGAAAGAAGGAAGTTCCTCCTTCACTGATTGTAAAGTCTCAAACCGCTCACGGGTTTTGGGGTCTAGCAGTCTTAGTGCAAAGGTAAGCAAAACAAACCCAGATTCATCCTCAATTTCTAAATGTTTGAATGCTGTTACACTCTCTAGCACAATCTCTGAAAATCGTTCCAAAGAAGTTAAATTACATTGTTGTAATGGCTTGAAAGTAAAAATTCTTGCAAGCAAATTGGTAGCTTGAATTCGTTTGTTGTCATACCGTTTCGTCAAACTGAGTGGATAATCAGGGGCAGTAATTGGAATGGATGCCACACATTGCAGGGCAGGGCCTTTTAAGGACGATTTGAGGTAATGAAACTTTTGAATAGGCGATAAGGATCGATTTTCATGAATTAATGAAACATAAGTGTCTTTGAATGAAGTCCACTTTGTCAGCTCACCGTGAAAGGAAGGAAGATTTATAGGGGGCAGTTTGAATAAGGGATTTTGGGTTTCCGTTGAAGATGAATTCAACGTTTGATCTAGTGTTGATTGTTCTCGGTCAAGTGATAACGCTTCATAAAAATGATTGCGAACCTCCTTTCTTATCCTGTCATAATCAGTGCAATCTTTCTCTAGTAATTTAGCATATCGTTTCACATCTGTGACAGTTTTGTTAAACTTTTGGAAAGTAGCGTCTAATCGTGATAGTCTAGCTTTAAAAACAGGAAGTTGTTCTGAATTTTCAGTTACAGCATGACCTAATTCCTTTGTTTCTTTTATATCGTCCCTTAAGTCCTCAAATTCGTCATGTAGGGTACTCCACGTTCCTTCATAGTCTGGTTTGTCAACTTTTGGACCCATTTTTAGTTTAAACAAAAAAAATAAAAAATTTAAAAAAATTAATTAAAATGCAAATAACGATAGGTTTCCCAACTGGCACCTAACAATTGCTGAAATGTGTAAATTACATGCAATTAAACATAAATTAAATAGTTAATCTAAAGATTAAATAAATAAATGCGAGAATGTATTGTAATGTGGGCCCGGAGGATCAATTATGTTTACGCTGAACTACCCGTGGAGTATTATATACTTCCAAGTGATAATTCAAACACAGGTTGGTTCATTAGCATGAACTAGTGGACTGTAAATTAATGAAAATAAGAGTTGATGCCAATTCACAATACATTTATTCTAAAATTAAACAGAATATTATAAAAAAAAATGAGGAGCAAATAAAATACCCAGGCCTGGTTAATAATAATAAAATTTGCCAATGTAAGACAGACTGGTTTCAAACAAAAAACGTCTTTTATCCTCAACAACCAAAGGAATTAACCAAATTCTCGTCACTTTTAGTGTATATATGAAATAAGTGTATATTCACGCAGCGGCAAGTTGCAGTTCAAGCGCTCTCGCGGGTGCGGGCTGCAAACAAAACGTAGAGCTGTCGTCATCAGGTTGTGGCTCAAAAAAAAAAAATTACGATTTTTATTTACAGTTTTTTTTACGTCAGTAACGAAATAATAAATAATTAAATCTAACAAACAAATTAATTTTTTAAATAAAGATAAAAAAATTAATTTAATTTACTTCACTTTTCCAACAAAACAAAAACTTTATCTGGCCTTAACACCATCCTTCTACTTGCAAGAATAGAAGGCTATTGACTGTTGGTGATTGACACTATTAAATTTAGTAAATATAGAATTTAATTCATTTTTATTTTTATTAAAGCGAAAAGACATTTATATTTTTGTTATCTATGTTTCTTTTATTTTATTTTTAGGGCGCAATATCCTAAAGGATCATACATCCTGGCAATAGTTGAAAGGATGCCTCGTTTAGTTAAAACCAAATCTCTTGAGTGTATTCGATAGGTAAAATTATCCTGTTGAGGATCCCACTGCATTCCGAGTATTTTCACCACGTTATCTTCCAAACTAGGTAAGGAGATCATGGGTTTCAGCTTATTCACCAAAACTGGTTCTAAGAGCTCCATTGCATTGCTGCACCACTTTTTCAATTGAAAACCTCCTCGACTCATCAAGGCTACGAGTTCTCTTTGAAGTGTCTGTGCCTCTTCCAACGTATCAGCACCAGTCAATAAATCGTCAACATACATTTCCTTTAACAATGCTCGAGACGCATTAGGAAACTTGTGCTCCTAGTGCGAAATCACTAGCGCCAGTCTCCAAGTAGAATGTTTTGAAAAAATCTGGGTGGTGTAATAAAATGTATTTTGAGAATAGCTCATTAATTGTTTTACATATCATAATTAAAAACTTGATGAGTATCCTCGTCGTTCCAATTCGACTTATTTTACTGTTTTAGAAGTCTACTTAATTTTCCGAAATGGTGTGAATAATGTTGAATTTCTGATAATTGGTTAAACCAAAAAAAGATTATAATTGCTTTCTATTTTTTCGTGTATTAATTTGACTTTATTTGGCTTTGGCACAATACCTTATGGTATTAAAACGTATCCAACATGATCCAATTTGTCCTAGACAAATTGAGACTTAGTGAAATTAATAGTTACCTGGTATTCCCATAATTTGTCAAATTTTCATTCTAGTAAGCCAATATCTTGTTCTAAAGTATTTATTTCTAAAATTTCTTCAACGCAAATCTGAATGTAAGGTTTCATAAACTCCTCTAATATTGGGTTCAATGCCCTCCTTAAGGCAGCAGAGCTTATTTTTTATTCCAAAAGGAACATTTTTATATGTTTGTTATGTTCTCCCGTTAAAAATGAAAGCTGTATATTTTCTTGAGTTTTAATGAAGTTCTACCCGACAAAAACTTTTCGTCTGGTCGATAGTTAAAATATTATAACGTTCAAAACATGATGATAGAATTACATCAATGTTATTGGTTTGTTCGTAATCTGACTTAATTCTTGAGTTCAGATAATGTCTATCGGTATGTAATCTTAATGAACCACCATTCTTGTATAAACATACCAGAAGAGAAATGAATTGGCTTCTTGTTGGTTCAATGAGATTTTCATCAATCATCCTTTTAATTTCCTCCTCCACTGATGATTTCATTTAATGGAATGGAATTGGGTAATTTTTAAAGAAGAAAGAAAGAAAGATCGTTTTAAATTTTTAATTCATACTTGAAATCCTTGATAGTTCCAGGAACTTCGCTAAAAATGTCGTATGAAATTAGAACCAAGGTTTCAAATTTATCTCCGATGGATGGGTGTTTTTCTTCGTACTATTCTTTTTGTTTATCAGACATTCAGACAGAACACTTTTATTGAAATTTACTAGTAAATTTTGTTTACTAGTAATTGTCCTGAATTATGATGAAATTGTGGGTCGTCATTAACGGGTTTACTTTAATCAGATTCTTCAATGTCGTTAAACATCTGTATTGCTCTGATAAAGGCTTCCTTGACCTTTTCCTTTTGACTAGGAAAGGTTGATTTGATTGATTATTTCTTGGTGATTGGTATTGATTTCGTTTATCAGGAAATTGTCTCTGATAATTAGAATTCTCTCCTTGATTATAATTCTGATTGTATATATAATGAATTGGATAATTTTAATTATAAAATTATAAATTATAATTAATTTAATTATAAAACCTCCCATGCCATGAGCTGTAACCATGTCTGATCTGCTCATATTCATAACCTTTACTGTTCTTTGAAACATCCTTTTTTTGTTCTCACTCATTCATACAACATGCATTGGAGTTATGGGAACTTCCATTTAGTTATCTCCGTATGAACAGTTTTAACAGAAAATAACAAGAAATGCTGTCTCCGTATGAACCAGGATCTCTTGTTATCTTCTGTTAACCACCGTGAATATCACACTTACCCTCTCATCTGTGCTTTATCAACACCTTTTCGGTAAAAGGCATTCGATGGATACTTTTTGCAGTCATCATCATGAGGCATCAATCGACTGATAAGGAACATCATTCTCTATCTATTTTTCTTCTTCAACATTGTCCCATATTTCTTCCTCCCCTTTTCA